>CM076579.1:1001188325-1001621275 GCA_034641835.2 Pinus albicaulis
GTAAGATTGACTTATCACAGAGCTTAGATTAGGGAGAGATTCTGGCTCCACATGCCTAAAACAGAACCAAAGAGAGAAGCGAGGGATGAAAAACACATTGTACATCTTAGCCCCGCTTGTCTAGTTTCCTTTTGTTGCAAAATAATATTTGTGTGCAGCTTGTCTTTTATGCCGCAAATGCATGACAAATCAGACTGCCTAATCCTGATTTGATCATTTTTAAATTTCATGTTTTAGATTAGAGAATGAAATCCTGTCAAACTGCTTAATCTTGACAGTCGATCTAGTTTTAGGTAGAGAAATGAAGGAGTTCATCAGCTTAATCTGAACTCCCGGCAGATATAAGAGTAGAAATAGATAGGCTCATTTTGCAAAAAGAAAAAATATACATTGTCAAAAGGCTGCTAGTTCAAATGCGCCAAAGAGAAGAAAAAATGTTAGGAAAGATAGTGGGGTAGGTAGAAGTATCATTGATGTTAACCATGCTGTCATTTTTCAGAAATAGCATCAAAGAAGGGTGAAATTTTGCGCCAATGATCTGAATTCTGGACACCTCCTGATGAGGCGCTGCCCTCCCCAAATGGAGCCACTGTTAGTCATCAGTATTTTCATTTGTTGGTGATGACTAAATCCATAGCTGAGTTTTCTAGAAGCTGATCTCCGTATGTCAATTTGTCATCTAGAAAACCCTCATAAAAAAAAAAAATCGCCTTCCTACTTTTCAGCCTGCCCATGTCAAGGTGAAACCTCATTATCACTATCCCATCTAGCTTTAGCCCTACTAGTCTGCCCATCAGCTCTAAAAAGACAATCCAAGTTTGTTCAAAAAGCCTCCCTTAAGTTAGGAAGTGGCGCTTGAACACATCTCACCCTTGGCAAACACATAATAGCCAAAAAACCTCCATATTCTATAGAACAGTCATAACAGACCTTCCACTCTGCTAATGAAATTGATCACAGCCCCAAGTCACGCCACTTACACACCCCTAAGTCTCAGCAATGCATAGACCACAGTCTCAAGCTGATTTTACGTGTTTTACAGTGTTTTATGGATTTTACAAAGACAGGAAACATGTCATCATCTCAGGAGAAAATTCTTGAAACCGCATTTAGAAGAGCATTTGCTTCTCAATGTAAACCTGAGCCCTAGATACATCTGCAGGGTAAGGGGTTACTCATCAAACTCTTATAGCTTCATTCAGCCTGATAGCACAGTAAAAGAAAGACAACACTATCAAACAAACTTGTAATTTGTCATGGCCCAGAACCTCCTTCATCTATAAGTAGAGGGTTAAGGCGCCTACTTCATCTAAAAGTAGAGGGCGATGGCCAAATGTTATGACTTCAAGGATTGCAAAAATTACTATAAGCACAGGTTTGTTTTTTACTAGACAGTAAAACTGTGACTCTAGGTTTCTGAGTGAAAGTGATGATCAAAACAGGTATAAGATTTGAGATGTGCAAGACAAAAAAAAACAGAGTTTTTGGTCTTGTGTCCTAAGAAAGAGGATCATTTGAAGTTTCAGTCATCATCATGGTGCATCAAAAAGCACTCCTTTAATCAAAGCTGTCATAACAAATATCTCTGCATGGGTGTTGATATGAACAGCTCAAATCGATCTTGACGGAAAATATGATAAGGGCCATGTCTGTGTTCTTTTGTAACGGTAAATGTGAAAAATAGTTCAGCACAGATTTTACGGATGAACATAAAAAAGAAAGAGAGCGGTAAGTAGTACAGTCTGACATGACATCTTGTCATTCAAAGCGCAGTGCAAGTACGAGTGTTGTGATCTACACTCTACACAGGCTGTGTGTAGCCGGATGCAGCAAGTTGGTGTTTTCAGAGTTTCATTAGGAAGAAGATGGCTAATAAAAGCCTTGGTAACTTTGAAATATGCCAGCACTTATTCCACATCTTTTATACTTGCCTCCTCAACACAAAGACAAAAACTGGTTATGATCTGAGTTTTAAAAACCCTAGGACAACATGCCAAGCTAATCAGGCATGTCTTTCTTGAAAGCAGCTCCATTCATGAACAGGTTCCTTTTCAAAAATGCTACAACAGCTGACACAGACAATCTAGGTTTATGTCATCAAGATACATGACCATTGAAACTATTGTTCATAATAGGCAAAGAGATGTTTTGACCTACTGTCAGTATGTTGGAAAGTTTGAAACAAACATAGGTTTCATTATTCAAATGGACAAAGACATCATGGTAACATTTTCTGAGCAGAGAAAGTATAGTGAAAATCAGCGCCCCTCTTCATCAATAAACCATGACAAAGTCCAAATAAATGCAGGAAACTTTGAACACCTACGGTGGGAAAAATGTTGAAGAGACATCTGGAGAGAGAACTGTCAAAGCAAGTTAAAAAAAACAAGCCCTATCCTTTCTAATAACGGAGCAGTTTTTCAGTATTCTTTTTTAACAGATTCAGAGTGGATTTTCTGTTTTAAATGATCACCAACAGTGCTAAAAGTGACAGGGGATGGTGCACAAGTTCATTTAGTCATTCTCCAAAGCTGGAGCTCCTGTGCCAAATTAACACCAAAGGGACAATGTTAGCAGAAAAGCACCTTTTTCAAGTCATTGATGTTATAAAAGGATGGTTCATGTTAACATGGTTTAAAAAACATAAAAACCTCCACTGCCTACATTATTCCGAAATCCAAGCTTCATGATGCACCAAAGGTATTGTTGAAAAAGGGAAAAAAGCTGTGAAAAACTTTGCAAAGGACAACCAAAAGTTCATTTTGTGTTTCAAAAAATAAACTGACCGTTGGGTGTTCAATGTATTAAAGGAATGAGGTCGAAGGGAAAAGTTTCATTTTCAAAACACCAAGTAAGAAATTAAGCTTCTCTCTGCAATCTCCAGGTGTTGAACCAAGTCTCGGGGCAATTTGCAGGAATTTAAACAAGTTTTGAACCATTTCAGACCACGCGGCACTCCTGTAGGAGTGCGTGGCGCTCTTTCGCAAAGTTTTTGAACCACGCCACAAGGGCGCGAGACGCTCCTGTAGCCGCACGCGGCGCCCCTGTAGCGGCGGGTCACGGGCACCCGACCACGACCCGACAGGCCACCCGGAGGTTGCTGCGTGGCGTTCTCATCGATTAAAGTGCCGCGCACTTGTTAAACACTCAAACACACCTCCAAATCAGTTCTGAAGGTGGCCCAAGCTATTCAAAGGGTTTTGCATCGTATTGTGAGGTATTTTGCACAAACTAACCCTTGTTTTCACGTTTGTTGGATAATGCTTGGAGGCCAAAGAGATCAGTTTTGAAATAGTTGTTAAGAGTGTTAATGAGATGCATATAAGGGTTAAAGTATCAATGCAAAGGAGCGGTTTGGCTTGTGACTTGCTGTATTATTTGATACTACAGTCCAAAAACAATTTGAAACTTGTCACCATTTCTGTAGACTGTGTTTTTCTATGAAAACATATATTGTTCAAAACTGTGCTGAAGTGTTGTCTATGCTGATAAACTGCTAACAAGGAAGGGGGTCTTGAAACTAAAACGCTGTGGGTTCACCTTTCATAAATCAAGAAGCAGGGTGTGTTTATTCCTCAAAAAACCAAAGGGAAAAGTTACTCCTACTACCCACCGAGAAAGACAGTTGCCCTGTGTATACTTTGAAATGCCTTTCGTTCTCAGCTCGTGTCGAGTTATTTCGAGATAATACGGGGAAATTTTAAAGAAGAGACAAGTTTTACATACTAAAAAGGAGTTTGTTTGTGTGAGAGGATAAAACCCTACAGCCTTATTTGAAACTTTGTTACCATACCTGTAAACTATGTTTTTCTGTGAAAATATCCATTGTTCAAAGCTGTGCTGGAGTGGTCAGCATACTGATAAAAGTGCATACAGGGAAAGAGATGTGTTGAACTAAGAGCTATGTATTTTCACCTTGACTAATCAAAGGACGAGATATCTTATATCTTCAAGGCATCAAAGGGCAGGTCACCCCTATAAACCAAAGAAAGAGACAGTTTTTCACTGTGTATTTTACATTACTGTCTTTTTTTCTTCAAGTGGATATTCATATAGAGCAAAGGAATTTTCTACAAAGACAAAGGTGTTACATTGATAAGGGGCCTTGATTATTTGAAAAGAGAAAACTCTTACAGGCTTTGTTGAACTTTTTGAAGCATTTTTCAAAACTCTGTCACCTTGTTACATAAACTGTGGCATTGACTGTATGCTTACACTAAAGGTTGATTGCATGAGATATGAGTTTGTTGAGTGATTGGAATACTAGTGAAAGGCAAGTTTGTAATGATTGGAAAGTTATCCATTGGTCAAAGGTACAAAACAGGTTTTTGAGCTCCAAACATCACAGAGCAAGGCGATTTTGACACTCTAAACAACATTTTCACCTAACAGTTTGTCTCGTTTTCACTGTATTGTCTATTGTTAGGAGGTCTGCTGGCTGAAATACATATTAAAGGTGAAAATACCACTTTTTAAGGGAGCAGGGATTTTTTATTGTGAGGAAACTTGTTGAAGTCATTCAAAGACAATTTTTCTCTATCTAAACAGTGAATTGACAGGGTTTGGTTCAAAGAAGACAGTTTAAAGGCAGTACGATTGTTTGGTGTTTCAAGAGCTTATTTAGCCCAAAATTCCGCCCAGGAAAGATAGCAGAAGTGGTTTACATAAGAGATATGAGCCAATCTCTACAGAGGAGGTAAATGCGCATCCGTCCATCCTCTTCAACTTTCATGAGGTAGGTTGTCTAGATTTCTGCCAGAAAGTACAGGAGGTCAAAAGTTTCTCGCCCTTTACACACCTATGCGCCCTGAGGTTCCAAAGCAAGAATTTCCAGGTAGCAGACATTGATTTCAAGTTTTCCCTGAGGTCAGTGTCTAAAGCCACCAAAATTCCATATCATGGCGAGAAATGGTTCAAACAGACCCATCTAGACTTGGATGACTACAAGCCTTTCATCAAGCCCAAGCATAGAGATACTTGCACTACTATTTTTCCTTTCTCTTATCTTCTTGACAGCTACGCTCCTCTAATGAAGGTCATAATGAAGTATTTTACTTGTGAAGGGAGATTTACTTGAGTTTATGCCTACCATGTCCGACTATTGATGCATTTCACTAGAACTAGGCAGCTAAATCTCCCTTACTTTTTATACAAAAGCATCAAGAAGATGGCATCCGCAGTCTAGAAGAAGACTCCATCTTTGCAAATAGCTTCCCTTTTCCATCATTCTTTGATCAAAATTATCATCCTACACCAGCTAGAGAAGAAAGAGGTTCCATGGGATGTTTTTATCAGTCACCCAGATTTCTCTACTGTTCCTCCTCTCCATATATCTCCCACCCAGCCTATTCATCGCCCTGTACCTTTGTCCAGCAGGCCTACTCCTAGAAGGCTCAATATCACCACAGAACAGTCAGGACAACATGAAGAAGAAGGACATGAACAGGTAGAAAAGGAAGAGGATAAACATGAGGAAACTGATGAAGACCAGCAGCTTGATATTGAAGGTCATGAACAACAGTTTGGGCAGGAATTTGAGCAGCAGCTTGAGCCACAAAATGAACAGGAAATCCAAGCACAGCAGCAACATAATGTTGATGATCAAGGTCAAAAAGAATTTGAGGCAAATCGGCATCATAACATTGAGGGGCAGAAGCAACTTAAAGAAGACACACAACAGCCTCAAGGAGAGCAGCAGTTTCAAGAAGTTGACAAGGGTAAAGCAATTGTGTCTCCTTCTCCCAAAAGAACAAAGCCCAGCACAGCAAGAAAGAAAGGGCCTAAGGCTGCCACTCCAAAAGTGACAAGAGTTGTCCCTAGCAAAAGAAAATCGCCCAAGAGACCTCTCACTAGTATGCCAAGAAGGAAGAGTGCAAGATTGTCCTTCAAAGGGAAAGGCAAGATTGAAGAAAGTCAAGAACAAGGAGGTGCATTGGCTGTCATTCCAATCCAAAGTGATGACAACGATAATGAAGCCCGCATTCTTGCAAACCTTCTAATCCATCGCGAGGGTCAAATTTAAGCATTGGAGAATGACCTTCATCGGGCAAAGACCTTCAATCATTTCTTGGAGATCCAAAATAAACAAATGAATGTCCATTTGGCTGTCCATGAGGCACAAGCAATCAAATACAAGAATGAGGCAGCTAAAGCACAAATAAGGATAAAGGAGCTCATCGGTGAGTTTGATGAAGATGAAGAAGAATACCAGCCTAGGCGGAAGAGGCCTAGAACCATAGGGCTTAAAAGAGCCCTGGAAAATCAAAGGGAAGAAGAACAGGCCCATTTTCAATCCTTTCCCCTCACTGCACTACTTGAGCAATAAATTGAAGAAAATAGGGAGGCATGGCTAGAAAGAGCCAATAAACACTTGGATATGAAGCTTGAAAAGGCAAACAGAGACCTGGAGCTGCAAAGGAAGATGACACAGCACTATCAAAAGTTGAATCAGTTTGCCCGGCGCAAGCTAAAGGCCACCCAAGAGAAACTGAAGGAAGAAAAGAGGAAGCGCCCGACACGGAAAGAGAAGAAAGGCATATCAGCACTTTAAATTTTGGCTTTAGCTTCGGAACATGTTGCTAAGGACCCCTGAGGGTCATGCACACCAATTTTGGGCCCATTTTGACAACTTTTGGTTTTTTGGCATTTTTTAGTTTTTGATCAAAAACTCATAAATTCGCTATTTCATTTTGAGGATTCATCAAGGGAGGAGGATGGTACCATCAGATGCCATAATTTCATGAGCATGTCCTCAGCGATTTTGAGAGAATTTGGAAATCATTTTCCCCTTCAAAACAGCGAAAAAGGCTCGCATTTTGCACACTCTGCCCAGTCGATCAGCACACTGTAATGTTCTGGCTTTTTACACACAGGTGCAGATTTGGAGGACTTCTGGGCATCGGATTCAAGAAATTTCAGTTGTGCCAGAAATTAGACACTCAGATCTTTCCAACGAGCTATCACGAGCCTCGTTTTGACATCGGGAAGGCTGCCAAATGTTTCCGGAAAGTCAGGGGACCTTTTTCTAATATAAATTTGAAGTATTTTTGTAATTTTTGAACCTCAAAAATCTGCTTTTTTCCAAATGTGCGTTTAGCTATTTTTGCACTTGGAAAATGATGCAAAGTCAATTAAATTCCATTTTTTAGAAATTTTTAGATATTTTATGAGATATTTTTGTGCCTTGGGCTTTGCAAAGCCTCAAGGACAAGTTTAGATATTTTGATTAGGCCAATTTGGATGGAAATTGAACCATGAGGTTTTCCTCACTTGAGCCTATTTCTTCCACAAACTCTCATTGTAAACAAGGCCGAACTTGAGAAGAGAAGCAATATATTGGTCATATGAGCTTTGAAGGAAATATTTGTGTTATGCTTTTGGATTGACTCTTGGAAGTTATTGGATGAATGAAGAAGGATTGTTGATGGATTCCATGACATGGTAGAATGGTATAGTGTTTCTTGCTTTGTTGTTGTCTTCTAGTTTTCATTCATGATACATGTTTCTTGCTTGCTATAGATCAGTAGAGAAAAAATTTGAGATATGCCCATGGAGGCACCTCAAAATTTCTGAATCTTCATAGCTTTTATGTTTTCTTCTTCCTTAGTTGCATTAAAGAATTCTTAACTGCTCTTTAATAACTTGAGGATATTGTTGCTAGTTTCATTAATAGTTCTATGCATGTTGAGTAGGATGTATGGTGTGCCCTTCTTACTTATGACTGTCCATAGTTTCCATCCATGAAACTATCTCTTTGACTGATTAATATTATCATTTTGTTTGAACCAAGGAGGCCTAGTCCCGATCTAGCCCTTTGCCTAAAACTATGAAAGCTTGTTTGTCAAAGTGCCCAATAACTTAAAGACTATGTTTAGGTGTTCCGGCATAGTATTTTGAGTTGTTAGTCCGTCTTATGTGTTTTTCCCCAAAGTCTGATAGCCATTTCCCAAAGTTAGAGGGTCTTATACTTCTATGCATGGCTTGAATGTTTATTTCTATGTATTATTTAGCTTGTAGTTACATTTTGCATGATTAATGGCTTTCCATATCATGTTTATGTCTGCTATCAAACTAGTTATGCTTGAAATCCTTCGTCTTTCACAAACTTAGTGTCCATTTACTCCATTTTCCCAAAGATCCTTTCTACCTTGAATCAAATTGGCCCTACTGCAGCCTTGTATCGTCATCTAATAGCTTTCTTGACATTTTGACCCTATAGCCCAGTTAATCTAACATCTTGTTATCTATTTTATATCTTTGATCAGTTTCATCCCTCACAACTTAAAAAACCAAAACCAAAAAACTTACTTCATAACTAGCCTAAAATCAGAACACAATAAGCAAACACATATATATCCCTTACGCATATAGAGAGAGCCCTCTCTGAGTCCAGGAAGGCTAGGTCCTCGGGCTCCAAAGCTTGGTTTGATGTTACACTGTCATTTGGCTTGCCAATCAGCCAAATCACGGGACCCTAACATAATGGTGATCACGGTGGGACCCTGAGTATTAAACAAACTTAGTTTCCCTAATCTTTAGATACTTTTGAGAATATTAGTTGGCTGACTTATCCCACCGCTCACTAACATAATGGCGATCACGGTGGGACTTATTGAGTACATGACAGTCTAGCGAACTTTTATAGACTCTTTAGTCCTTCAATCCTAAACTCAGATCATCAGCCTTTAGAATCATTTAGTGTAAACTCTCTGTTTCACCATCTTAGCAAAGTGATGAATAAGGTTTATAACACTCTTACATCCTAGGCTGCACATAAAAATCAGAAAAAACCACAAAAAAGCTCCCTTAGATTGGTTTTTGTCAGTACTGGTGGTGGACCACACACATATCTCAAAACAACCAAATCCACCTGGCAACTCCACTAGCCTCCAGTAGGCCTTACTATTTTACCAAACTCTAGGTCACTATCCGATAGACTTATCCCATCGCTCACTAACATAGCGGGAGATGGTGGGACACTGAGTACATGACAGTATAGCAAACTCCTATAGACTCTTTGGTCCTTTAGATACTTAAACAAGCAAGCAGCCCATAGACCCATTTAGAGTAAACTCTTTTTGTTCTCATCACCCTAGCAAAGTGTTGAAACAAGTCTAGGATACTTTAACAAACCATAGGTTGCACATAAACTCAGAAAATCCAAAACATTCCCAGATTAGTTACTGGTGGTGGACCATAGCTATCTTCACAAAAACAACCCAGTTCCACCTGGTGACTCCACTAGTCCATCCCTTTTATTTTTGACCATCCTTCACCTTAGTAGAACTTTAGAGAGACCACTCATCCAAAACATTCACCAATACCATTCTCTCTAAACTCTAGATCCAAAATCTGGCTTCACGAAGAATCAACACCAGATCCTATCCAGACCCAATTCCCCCTATCATAGTAGATGAACCAGAGAAGATTTTGTGGCAAGCTTCCGAAACTGACCATCTAGCTACTGGTAGATCCATCCGTAAAACAAGATCAGTACCTAAACATCTCACTATCCTACCAGATTCACCTTTTGAATTAGATTCATCAAAAACTCTTGTCAGAAGCAGGTCTCATAGTAAGATAAACTTTGACGATCTTGAACACCTAGACCCACCACAGAGTCCTAGTATAGAAGCTTCACCTTCCACACCCCCTGATTTTCAGCTTCTCCATCACTTTGGCTCCCACCATCCTAGATCTGCTCAAAACCAGATCACTAGTCCAAGTTCATCCGCCACACCTGTCCAAACCGCCACTGTTCAAACCACCTCAGCTCATCCCACTAGTCCTCATCTTGTAAATCATCCATTAGCTCCTGTCATGGCAGCCTGGTACGCACCTTTGGTGTTTCCACTGCCTTTGGCTCCTCTCCCAAATAAATATCAAGACAAAATCCCACAATTTACCGGAGAAGACACTACCACACCTCAACTGCATATAAGTAGGATGAGTTATGCTTATGAATACCTGGAGGTACAAGATGAGACCATCAGAATGAGAATATTCGCCCAAAGCGTGGGTGGTGAACCCAAAACATGGTTCAAAAGCTTGAATCCAAACAGCATCCACAACATCCCATAACTACATCAAATCTTCAGAAATAGGTGGGAAATCCGAAGGAACCCTATTCAAATCCTATCAGAATATAACAACCTAAAATGGGAAAATGGGGAAAGTGTCCAGGCTTACTGCACTAGGTTCAACAGTGTGTATAACTCCCTCACACCTCATTTCAAACCCCCACTTGGTTTAGCCTTAGAAAAATTCCCCGAAGGTTTCGATCCGGACATGACATATCATCTGAGAGACAAAGATCCCCCTACCTTAGAAGAAATGCAACAAATAGCCATAAAAGCAGATGCCAACTTAGCAGAAAAAAAGGCTAGGACTAGATCAAAAAGAAAGGTCACATATAAAGACGAGGCCTCCACTTCATCGATTTCCCTAGATCCTAGAATAGATGATTTAGTCAAAACCATGGCCAAAATGTGGGAAAGGATAAATGAAAAGGCTCCTGTTAGGGACAACCAACCAAACCCTCCAAACAGAAACCAGAACCAAAACTTTAGGAGGGAACAGCCCCAAAACAGACCAAGGGAAAATGACCAACAAATTAGGCCACCATTTAATGAAAACTATGTGGAAGAGGATGACAGGGACACAGAACCTCTTGATGAACATCATTTAAACCTCATAGGATCTGATAATGAGAGTGAGGTGTACCTCACAGAAGAAGAACAAGCGTTCTTTTCTCCTAATCATGATGAGGCCAACTATGAAGATCTCGACGACCCTGCCATAGAGTTTCAAAATGCCATAATGGAAGCTCACACGCAATATGACCTTAGAAGCAAAAGAAACCAAGATAATTCCAAGAAAGGTAACTCAGATACTGCTAAAACCCCTGATACCATCCTCAAGAAAGTAGTAAGCGGTGACAAAATCAAGGTCGAGAAGAGTGACCAAAACAAAGCTAAAGTTACCCAAACTAGTCCCGACTCAGCTGCTCTGAGTACTTCCACAAAATTTACCGAAGAAACTATGGCAAACAAAATCCCAAAACAAGGCCAACAAACTCAGAACATAGAGAAGGTCATGGCTGAAAAAGCTAAAAAAAACATATCTAAACTTCAACTGTCTTTTAGCTTTGAAGGCGAAATCGCCAAGATCAAAATCACCATGCCTCTTACCGAACTCATCACCCAAAACTCTTATAAATCCCAAGTGCTAAAGGTCCTAAATCTAGGGAATGATGCAAACACTGTTAATCTGGCTGATGACACTCCTGAAGTGTTGTTTGGTCCGATGTTAGAAGGAAAATTCCAAGAAGGAACTACTCTTCCATTTTATATTAGTCTAAACATCCACGACCAAATCATCCACAATGCCATGCTGGACTCCGGTGCCTCGCATAACCTTATGCCAAAGGTAGTAATTGAAAGACTAGGCCTGGAAATCACAAGACCATACAAAGACTTGTATTCATTTGATTCGAGTAGAGTCAAATGCCTGGGTTTGATCAAAGACCTTTGTTTTAGTCTGGCCCAAATACCGGCGAAACATCTAATCATGGATATAGTAGTGGTAGACATCCCTCCCAAGTACGAGATGCTTCTATCCAGATCTTGGGGAGCCAAACTCCAAGGGAATATTCAACTGGACATGTCATACGCTACCATTCCTGTGTTTGACCAAACAAGAATACTCTACCTAGAGTCACACATGAAATACATGATTAGTAGTCAAGAGAAACCAGACAACATTCCCATGTAATCCTTGCATTCCGACCTGAACTCTTTCATTATGCATATTGATGAAAACATGGAGGAAGAGTCCAAAGAGACTGAAATAAACTTAGATCCATCACATCAGCTGCCCTTGGTGCTCTATGATGAACTAGACACTCAAAACTACCATGATCATGAATAGCTGTGTCTTGAAGAAAGTAAGTATGTCCCTTCTAAGGTGGGATTAGAGCAAGAAGCGCAAACCCTTAGGTACTATCAAGCGAATTTCTCTAGCCGTAGTCAAACACTAGCAATAACCTGCGGAAATTTTTTCCGGGTAAAGGCTTTAGAAGACGTACACATCATAAACCTGTTTGGAACTCAGGAGCAGGGAAGTTAAATGTTTCTACCATACCTCAAAGATTTACCACAAAATAACTCTTCTACTGCAAATGAAGCTTTGACTGTAGCCTTAACATCCCAAACCCAAATTCTGGAGAGAATACATGATAAACTTCTCATGGTCAACGATGATAGCTGTAGTCCCAGCATACCTGAGTTACTAAAATTGGCTCATATTTTGTCTTTTCATGAGGAACTTAGAAATGCTAAAATCAGAAATCTCATGCAGAATACCAATTTCTACAGGAAAAACAAGGGAAAATGCTGTGATACTTTGTATCCCTCAAAGAATAACTTTGACAAGAGGAAACATAACAATCTGAACCGAACTGTAATAATCAGGGATAAAACAGCTGGTCATAGAGTCTGTTTTGATTTTAGAAATACTACTGCATATCCCTATAACATAAATTCTGTTTTTTCTACCCAAAACCATGATGTACCAATTAAAAGCACTTTTAATCATGTGTTTTCGCAAGATGATGTTTCAGGTTATGTTCAAAAGATTCCCTTGCAAAGTAGACAGCTTAAAGATTTTTTCCAGTTTGCGGGAGGTAGATCTAATTTAAGAATCAAAATTGCAAAACCACCCAATATCAGAAATCTGTTCATGAAGGCTATGTTCCCAGTTTTAAATTTCTGCATTTTTGCATACCTTGATGATGTCATTATCTATTTCAAGAATGACCAAGAGTACATGCATTACTTGAGAAAGATGTACGGTAAAGGAAAGGAGTGCAAATCGGATATTCAAAGAGGGTACGGCGGGGAAGATACCGGTTTTGTTTAAATTCTTGCATGAAACCTATATCATGTTAGAGAGAGAAAACTTTCCAGAATTCTCTTTTCGGGAGTTAGATTACCAGATAGTGAGGGAGGGATATCCTTACGAGGATAAGATGCTTAAATTTCGTCATTTTCAAGATTTAAAAGGAGTTTGAAGCACTTTCACTCATTGTACATACCAACGGTGTGAAGAATAGAAAAATAGAAAAGTCAAAAACATAGAAAAATAGAAAAGTCAAAAACAGTAAAAGATAGGAAAAGAGGGCAGTTGAAAAAACGGGAAAAGGCCCCATGTTCCAAAAAATAGTCTTTCAGAAAGTGAGCAAGTCTAAATGCCGCTACTAGTACTTCAATGTCTTGTTCAGCTATCTAGCCTAATCATAGATGAGCATGTTTAAATTTATTTGCTGATAAGTTAGTGAGTGCAAAAGATAGTCAACATTGTGTAAGATCGACTTATCACAGAGTTTAGATTAGGGAGAGATTCTGGTTCCACATGCCTAAAACATAACCAAAGAGAGAAGCTAGGGATGAAAAACTCATTTTACTTCTTAGCCCCGCTTTTCTAAATTTCCTTTATGTAGAATAATATTTGTGTGCAGCTTGTCTTTTATGCCGCAAATGCATGACAAATCAGACTGTCTAATCCTGATTTGATCATTTTAAATTTCATATTTTAGATTAGAGAACAAAATCCTGTCAAACAGATTAATCTTGACAGTCGATCTAGCATAGGTAGAGTAATGAAGGAGTTCATCAGTTTAATCTTAAATCCCGGCAGATATAAGAGTAGAAATAGATAGGTTCATTTTGCAAAAAAGAAAAACACACATTGTCAAAGGGTTGCTAGTTCAAATGCACCAAAGAGAAGAAAAAATGTTAGCAAAGATAGTGGGGTAGGTAGAAATATCATTGATGTTAACCATGCTGTCACTTTTCTGAAATAGCATCAAAGGAAGGTGAAATTTTGCGCCAATGGGTAAGGCACTGGTCTTCATAAGCCAAATATCTGAATTCTGGACACCTCTTGACGAGGAGCTGCCCTCGCCAAATGGAGCCACTGTTAGTCATCAGTATTTTTCACTTGCTAGTGATGACTAGATCCATAGCTGAGTTTTCTAGAAGCTGATCTCCATATGTCAATTTGTCATCTAGAAAACCCTCATAAAACTTTTCGCCCTCCTCCTTTTCAGTCAGCCCATGTCAAGGTTAAAACTCATTATCACTATCCTATCTATCTTTAGCCCTATTGGTCTGCCCATCAGCTCTAAAAGGACAATCCAATGTCTGTTTCAAAAGCCTCCCCTAAGTTAGGAAGTGGCACTTTAAGGCATTTTACCCTTGGCAACCATCAAAAGGCCAAAAAACCTCCATCTGAGACAGACCAATCATGACAGACCTCTCACTCTACAAATGAAATTGATCATAACCCTAAGTTGCGCCACTTACACACCCCTAAGTCTCAGCACTGCATAGACCACAGTCTCAAGCTAATTATTAGGTGTTTTTCAGTGTTTTATGGATTTTACAAAGACAGGAAATATATCATCATCTCAGGAGAAAATTCTTGAATCCACATTTAGAAGAACAACTGCTTCTCAATGTCAAACATGACACTGAGATACATATGCAGGGTAAGGAGTTACTCATCAAGACCTTGCAGCTTCCATTCAGCATGAAATCACAGTAGAAGAAAGACACCACTGTCAAACAGACTAGTAATTTGTCATGGCCAAGAACCTCCTTCATCTACAAGCAGAGGGTTAAGGCGCCTCCTTCATCTACAAGCAGAGGGCGATGGCCAATATTGACTTCAAAGATTGCAAAACTTACTATAAGCACATGTTTTTTTTTTTTTACTAGACAGTGAAACAGTGACTCTAGGTTTCTGAGTGAAAGTGATGATCAAAACAGGGCTAAGATCTGAAATATGCAAGACAAAAGAGAGCAGATTTTCTGGTCTTGTGTCCTAAGAAAGAGGATCATTTGAAGTTTCAGTCATCATCATGGCGCATCAAAAAGGAATCCTTTAATCAAAGCTATCATAAAAAATATCTCTGCAGGGGTGTTAATATGAATAGCTCAAATCAGTCCATAGCAGGAAAATACTTCAGTAAAAAGACCCATGTGTGTTCTTTTGTTTCTGTTGAAATGTGAAATACAGTTCATGGTTTATGGATGAACATAAAAAAGGGCAAGAAAGTAGTACACAGTCCCAGACATGTGACATCTTGCTGTCATTCAAAGCGCCAGTGCAAGTACAGGTGTTGTGATCTACACTCCACCACAAAGACATGTGTTTTCTTCTGATGCAGCAGGTTGGTGTTTTCAGAGTTTCATTAGGAAGAAGATGGCTAATAAAAGCCTTGGTATCTAGGAAATATGCCAGCAGTTATTCCACATCTTTTATACTTGCCTCCTCAACATAAAGACATAAACTGGTTATGATCTGAGTTTTAAAAACCCTGGGACAGCATGCCAAGCTAATCAGGCATGTCTTTCTTGAAAGCAGCTCCATTCATGAATAGGTGCCTTTTCAAAAATGCTATAACAGCCGACACAGAAAATCTAGGTTTATGTCATCAAGATACATGACCATTGAAACTATTGTTCTTAATAGGCAAAGAGATGCTTTGACCTACTGTCAGTATGTTGGAAAGTTTGAAACAAACATAGGTTTCATTATTCAAATGGACAAAGACATCATGGTAACATTTTCTGAGCAGAGAAAGTATAGTGAAAAGCAGCGCCCCTCTTGATCAATAAACCATGACAAAGTCCAAATAAATGCAGGAAAATTTGAACACCTATTGTGGGAAAAAGGTTGAAGAGACATCTGGAGACAGAACTGTCAAAGCAAGTTAAAAAAAACAAGCCCTATCCTTTCTAATAATGGAGCAGTTTTTCAGTATTCTTTTTTAACAGATTCAGAGTGGATTTTCAGTTTTAAATGATCACCAACAGTGCTAAAAGTGACAGGGGATGGTGCACAAGTTCATTTAGTCATTCTCCAAAGCTGGAGCTCCTGTGCCAAATTAACAACAAAGGGACAATGTTAGCAGAAAAGCACCTTTTTCGAGTCATTGATGTTATAAAAGGATGGTTCATGTTAACATGGTTTAAAAAACATAAAAGCCTCCGCTTCCTACATTATTCCGAAATCCAAGCTTCATGATGCACCAAAGGTATTGTTGAAAAAGGGAAAAAAGCTGTGAAAACCTTTGCAAAGGACAACCAAAAGTTCATTTTGTGTTTCAAAAAATAAACTGACCGTTGGGTGTTCAATGTATTAAAGGAATGAGGTCAAAGGGAAAAGTTTCATTTTCAAAACACCAAGCAAGAAATTAAGCTTCTCTCTGCAATCTGCAGCCATTGAACCAAGTCTCGAGGCAATTTGCAGGAATTTAAAAAAGTTTTGAACCATTTCAGACTGCGCAGCACTCCTGTAGGAGTGCGCGGCACTCTTTCGCAAAGTTTTTGAACTACACCACAAGGGCGCGAGACGCTCCTGTAGCAGCGCGCGGCGCCCCTGTAGCGGCGGGTCACGGGCACCCGACCACGACCCGACAGGCCACCCGGAGGTTGCTGCGCGGCGTTCTCATCCATGAAAGTGCCGTGCACTTGTTAAACACTTAAACAGACCTCGAAATCAATTCTGAAGTTGGCCCAAGATATTCAAAGGGTTTTGCATCGTATTGTCAGGTATTTTGCACAAACTAACCCTCGTTTTCACGTTTGTTGGATAATGCTTGGAGTCCAAAGAGATCAGTTTTGAAATAGTTGTTAAGAGTGTTAATGAGATGCATATAAGGGTTAAAGTCTCGATGCAAAGGAGCGGTTTGTCTTGTGACTTGCTATAGTATTTGATACCACAGTCCAAAAACAATTTGAAACTTGTCACCATATCTGTAGACTGTGTTTTTCTATGAAAACATCTATTGTTCAAAATTATGCTGAAGTGTTGTCTACGCTGATAAACTACTAACAAGAAAGGGGGTCTTGAAACTAAAACGCTGTGGGTTCACCTTTCATAAATCAAGAAGCAGGGTGTGTTTATTCCTCAAAACACCAAAGGGAAAAGTTACTCCTACTACCCACCGAGAAAGACAGTTGCCCTGTGTATACTTTGAAGTGCCTTTCGTTCTCCAAGCTCACTATCAAGTTAACTTCAGAG
Organism: Pinus albicaulis; assembly: GCA_034641835.2. NCBI lineage: Eukaryota > Viridiplantae > Streptophyta > Pinopsida > Pinales > Pinaceae > Pinus > Pinus albicaulis. Next base: position 1,001,205,414 of record CM076579.1, read on the forward strand.
GATACACAGACATTTCCTAAAGAGACAAGTTTTACATACTAAAAAGGAGTTTTGTTTGTGTGAGAGGATAAAACCCTACAGTCTTATTTGAAACTTTGTTACCATACCTGTAAACTATGTTTTTCTGTGAAAATATCCATTGTTCAAAGCTATGCTGGAGTGGTCAGCATACTGATAAAAGTGCTTACAGGGAAAGAGATATGTTGAACTAAGAGCTATGTATTTTCACCTTCACTAATCAAAGGACAAGATATCTTATATCTTCAAGGCATCAAAGGGAAGGTCACCCATATAAACCACAGAAAGAGACAGTTTTTCACTGTGTATTCTACATTACTGTCTTTTGTTCTTTAAGTGGATATTCATATAGAGAAAAGGAATTTTCTACAAAGACAAAGGTGTTACATTGATAAGGGGCCTTGATTATTTGAAAAGAGAAAACTCTTACAGGCTTTGTTGAACTTTTTGAAGCATTTTTCAAAACTCTTTCACCTTGTTACAGAAACTGTGGCATTGACTGTATGCTTACACTAAAGGTTGATTGCATGAGATATGAGTTTGTTGAGTGATTGGCATACTAGGTAAAGGCAAGTTTATAATTATTGGAAAGTTCACCATTGGTCAAAGGTACAAAACAGGTTTTTGAGCTCCAAACATCGCAGAGCAAGGCGATTTTGACACTCTAAACAGCATTTTCACCTAACAGTTTGTCTCCTTTTCACTGTATTGTCTCTTGTTAAGAGGTCTGCAGGCTGAAATACATATTAAAGGTGAAAAGACCACTTTTTAAGGGAGCAGGGGTTTTTTATTGTGAGGAAACTTGTTGAAGTCATTCAAAGACAATTTTTCTCTATCTAAACAGTGAATTGACAGGGTTTGGTTCAAAGAAGACAGTTTAAAGGCAGTAAGATTGTTTGGTGTTTCAAGAGCTTATTTAGCCCAAAATGCTGCACAGGCAAGATAGAAGAAGTGGTTTACATAAGAGATATGAGCCAATCTCTACAGAGGAGGTCAATGCGCATCCGTCCATCCTCTTCAACTTTCATGAGGTAGGTTGTCTAGATTTATGCCAGAAACTACAGGAGGTCAAAAGTTTCTCGCCCTTGACACACCTATGCGCCCTGAGGTTCCAAAGCAAGAATTTCCAGGTAGCAGACCTTGATTTCAAGTTTTCCCTGAGGTCAGTGTCTAAAGTCACCAAAATTCCATATCATGGCGAGAAATGGTTCAAACAGACCCATCTAGACTTGGATGACTACAAGCCTTTCATCAAGCCCGAGCATAGAGATACTTGCACTACTATTTTTCCTTTCTCTTATCTTCTTGACAGCTATGCTCCTCTAATGAAAGTCATAATGAAGTATTTTACTTGTGAAGGGAGATTTACTCGAGTTTATGCCTACCATGTCCGCCTATTGATGCATTTCACTAGAACTAGGCAGCTAAATCTCCCTTACTTTTTATACAAAAGCATCGAGAAGATGGCATCCGCAGTCCAGAAAAAGACTCCATCTCTGCAAATAGCTTCCCTTTTCCATCATTCTCTGATCAAAATTATCATCCTACACCAGCTAGAGAAGAAAGAGGTTCCATGGGATGTGTTTATCAGTCACCCAGATTTCTCTACTGTTCCTCCTGTCCATATATCTCCCACTCAGCCTATTCATCGCCCTATACCTTTGTCCAGCAGGCCTACTCCTAGAAGGCTCAAAATTACCACAGAATAGTCAGGACAGCAGGAAGAAGGAGAGGGAAGTAGACAGCAAGAAGAGAAAGATCATGAGCAAGAGGAAAGGGATGAAGAGCAGCGAACAGAAGATGAGGAACAGCAGCAGGACAGCGGTGAAGGTCAGCAGTGAACAAAAGATGATGAACAACAGGTACAAGAGGAAGAGCAGCAGCTTGATATTGAAGGACAGGAACAGCAGCTTGGGCAGGAATTTGAGCAGCTTCTTGGGCCACAAAATGAACAGGAAATCCAAGTACAGGAGCAACATAAAATTGATGATCAAGGTCAACAAGGGTTTGAGGCAGATCAACATCATAAAATCGAGGGGCAGAAGCAAATTAAAGAGGACACACAGCAGCCTCAAGGAGAGCAGCAGTTTCAAGAAGTTGACAAAGGTAAAGCCATTGTGTCTCCTTCTTCCAAAAGAACAAAGCCCATCACAGCAAGAAAGAAAGGGCCTAAGGCTGCCACTCCAAAAGTGACAAGAGCTGTCCCTAGCAAAAGAAAATCACCCAAGAGACCTCTCACTAGTATGCCAAGAAGGAAGAGTGCAAGATTGGCTTTCAAAGGGAAAGGCAAGATTGGAGAGAGTCAAAAACATGGAGGTGCATTGGCTGTCATTCCAATCCAAAGTGATGACAGCGATAATGAAGCCCGCATCCTCGAAAACCTTCTAATCCATCGAGAGGGCCAAATTGAGGCATTGGAGAATGACCTTCATCGAGACAGACAGTATTTTACTTGGGGGTCCAAAATAAACAAATGAATGTCCATTCGAAGCCATCACGCAAGACACGAGCAATCAAATACAAGAATGAGGCAGCTAAAGCACAATAAGGATAGAGAGCTCATCGGTGAGTTTGATGAAGATGATGAAGAAGAAGACGACTACGGCGGAAGACTGTTCATGAAACAAAAGAACACTGAAAGACAAAAGGGAAGAAGAACGAGGCCCATTTCAATCCTTTCCCCTCAGCACTACTTGACGAAAATTGAAGAAAATAGGGAGGCATGGCTAGAAAGAGCCAATAAAAACTGGAGATGAAGCTTGAAAATGAAAACGAGGAGACTGGTACCAAAGGAGAAGATGACACGGCTGTATACAAAGGTTAAATCAGTTCGCCCGACGCAAGCTAAAGGCCACCCAAGAGAAACTGAAGGAAGAAAAGAGGAAGCGCCCGGCACGGAAAGAGAAGAAAGACATATCAGCGCTTGACATTTTGGCTTCAGCTTCGGAGCATGTTGCCAAGGACCCTTGAGGGTCATGCACACAGATTTTGGGCCCATTTTGACAACTTTTGGTTTTTTGGCATTTTTGAGCTTTTGATCAAAAACTCATAAATTCGCCATTTCATTTTGAGGATTCGTCAAGAGAGGAGAATTGTACCATCTGATGCCATAATTTCATGAGCAGGTCCTCAGCGATTTTCATAGCATTTGAAGATCATTTTCCCCTTCAAAACAACGAAAAATGCTCACTTTTTGCACATTCTGCCCGGTCTATCAGCAGACTACATTTTTTTGGTTTTTTACACACAGGTGCAGATTTGGAGGACTTCTAGGCATCGGATTGAAGAAATTTCAGTTGTGCCGGAAAGTAGACACTCAGATCTTTCCAACGAGCTATCATGAGCCTCGTTTCAACATCAGGAATGCTTCCAAATGTTTCCAGCAAGTTAGGGGACCTTTTTCTGATATAAATTTGAAGTATTTTTGTAATTTTTGAACCTAAAAAATCTGTTTTTTCCAAATGTGCGTTTAGCTATTTTTGCACTTGGAAAATGATGTAAAGTCAATATAATTCCCATTTTTAGCATTTTTTAGATATTTTATGAGATATTTTGTGCCTTGGGCTTTGCAAAGCCTCAAGGACAAGTTTAGATATTTTGATTAGGCCAATGAGGATGCAAGTTGAACCATGAGGTTTTCCTTACTTGAGCCTATTTATTCCACCAGCTCTCATTTGTAAACAAGCCTGAACTTGAGAAGAGAAGCAATATATTGGTCATATGAGCTTTGAAGGAAATACTTGTGTTATGATTTTGGATTGACTCTTGGATGTTCTTGGATGAATGAAGAAGGATTGTTGATCGATTCCATGACTTGGTAGAATGGTATAGTGTCTCTTTCTATGTTATTGTCTTCTAGTTTTCATTCATGAATACAAGTTTCTTGCTTGCTATAGATCAGTAGAGAACAAGTTTGAGATATGCCCATGGATGCACCTCAAATTTCCTGAATCTTCATAGCTTTGATGTTTTCTTCTTCCTTAGTTGCATTAAAGAATTCTTAACTGCTCTTTAGTAACTTAAGGATATTGTTGCTAGTTTCATTCATTTTTCTATGCATGTTGAGTAGGATGTATAGTGTGCCCTGCTTACCTATGACTGTCCATAGTCCCATCCATGAAAATATCTCTTTGACTGATTAGATTATCATTTTGTTTGAACCAAGGAGGCCTAGTCCCGATCTAGCCCTTTGCCTAAAACTATGAAAGCTTGTTTTTCAAAGTGCTCAATAACTTAAAGACTGTGTTTAGGTGTTCCGGCATAGTGTTTTTATTTGTTAGTACGTCTTATGTGTTTTTCCCAAAAGTCTGATAGCCATTTCCCAAAGTTAGAGGGTCTTATACTTCTATGCATGGCTTGAATGTTTATTTCTATGTATTATTTAGCTCGTAGTTACACTTTTCATGATTAATGGCTTTCCATAACATGTTTATGTCTGCTATCAAACTAATTATGCTTGAAATCCTTCGTCTTTCACAAACTTGATGTCCATTTACTCCATTTTTCCCAAAGATCCTTTCTACCTTGAATCAAATCGGCCCTACAGCAGCCTTGTATCATCATCTGATAGCTTCCTTGACCTTTTTGACCCCATAGCCCAGTTGATCTAACTTCTTGTTACCCATTTTATATCTTTGATCAGTTTTATCCCTCACACACTTAAAAAACCAAAAATAAAAAAACTCACTTCATAACTAGCCTAATATCAGAACACCATAAGCAAACACATCGATATCTTTTACACATATAGAGAGAGTCCTCTCTGAGTCCAGGAAGGCTAGGTCCTTGGGCTCCAAATCTTGGTTTGATGTTACATCGTCATTTGGCTCACCAATTGGCCAAATCACGGGACCCTAACATAATGGCGATCACGGTGGGACCTTGAGTCAAAACATCCTAGGTATCCCTTAGGAGCTCTCAGATCTCAATCAAACTTAGAAGAGTAGAATATGGTTGTCTCACCATCCTAGCAAAATGATGACTCAGCTGTAGGACACTCTTCCAAACCTTAGGATTACATAAAAACTCAAAAAACCCCAAAAAACTCCTTTAGATTGGTTTTTGTCAATACTGGTGGTGGACCATACACATATACCTCAAAACAACCCGAATCCACCCGGCGACTCCACTAGCCTACAGTAGGCCTTACTATTTTATCGAACTCTAGGTTACTATTCAATCAACTGATCCCATCGCTCACTAACATAGCAGGAGATGGTAGGACACTGAGTACACAATAGTCTAGCAAACTCTTATAGACTTTTTAGTCCTTTAGATACCATAAACAAGCAAGCAGCCCATAGACCCATTTAGAGTAAACTCTCTTTGTTCTCATCACCCTAGAAAAATTTTGAAACAAGTCTAGAATACTTTAGCAAACCATAGTTTGCACATAAAACTCAGAAAATCCAAAACATTTCCAGATTAGTTACTGGTGGTGGACCATAGCTATCTTCACAAAAACAACCCAGTTCCACCCGGCGACTCCACTAGTCCATCCCTTTTATTTTGACCATCCTTCACCTTAGTAGAACTCTAGAGAGACCACCCATCCAAAACATTCGTCAATACCATTCTCTCTAAACTCTAAATCCAAAATCTAGCTTCACGAAGAATCAACACTAGATCTCATCCAGACCCAAATCCCCCTATCATAGTAGATGACCTAGAGAAGATTCTCTGGCAAGCTTCCAAAACTGACCATCTAGCTACTGGTAGATCCATCCGTAAAACAAGATCAGTACCTAAACATCTCACTATCCTACCAGATTCACCTTTTGAATTAGAGTCATCAAAAACTCTTTTCAGAAGCAAGTCGCATAGTAAGATAAACCTTGACGATCTTGAACCCCTAGACCCTCCACAGAGTCCTAGTAAAGAATCTTCACCTTCCACACCTCCCGAATTTTAGCTTCTCCATCACTTTGGCTCCTACCATCCTAGATCTGCTCAAAACCAGATCACTAGTCCAAGTTCATCCGCCACACCTGTCCAAACCGCCACTGTTCAAACCACCTCATCTCAGCCCACTAGTCCTCATCTTGTACATCATCCATTAGCTCCCGTCATGGCAGCCTAGTACGCACCTTTGGTGTTGCCACCGCCTTTGGCTCCTCTCCCAAATAAATATCAAGACAAAATCCCACACTTTACCAGAGAAGACACCACCACACCTCAACAGCATATAAGTAGGATGACTGATGCTTATGAATACCTGGAGGTACAAGATGAGACTGTCAGAATGAGAATATTCGCCCAAATTCTTGGTGGTGAACCCAAAACATGGTTCAAAAGCTTGACTCCAAACATCATCCACAACATCCCAGAGCTACATCAAATCTTCAGAAATAGGTGGGAAGTCCGAAGAAACCCTATTCAAATCCTATCAGAATATAACAACCTAAAACGGGAAAATGGGGAAAGTGTCCAGGCTTACTGCACTAGGTTCAACAGTGTGTATAACTATCTCCCACCTCATTTCAAACCCCCACTTGGTTTAGCCTTGGCAAAATTCCTCGAGGGTTTCGATCCGGACATGACATATCATATGAGAGACAAAGATCCCCCTACCTTAGAAGAAATGCAACAAATAGCCATAAAAGCAGATGCTAACTTAGCGGAAAAAAGGGCTAGGACTAGATCAGAAAGAAAGGTCACATATAAAGACGAGGTCTCCACTTCATCACTTTCCCTAGATCCTAGAATAGATGACTTGGTCAAAACCATGGCCAAAATGTGGGAAAGGATAAATGAAAAGGCCCCTGTTAGAGACAACCAGCCAAACCCTCCAAACAGAAACCGGAACCAAAACTTTAGGAGGGAGCAGCCTCAAAATAGACCAAGGGAAAATGACCAACAAATTAGGCCACCATTCAATGAAAACTATGTGGAAGAGGATGACAGGGATACAGAACCTCTTGATGAACATCATTTAAACCTCATAGGATCTGATAATGAGAATGAGGTGTATCTCACAGAAGAAGAACAAGCGTTCTTTTCTCCTAATCAGGATGAGACAACCTATGAAGATCTCGACGACCCTGCCATAGATTTTCAAAATGCCATAATAGAAGCTCACCGGAAATATGACCTTAGAAGCAAAAGAAACAGATATAATTCCAAGAAAGGTAACTCAGATACTGCTAAAACCCCTGATACCATCCTCAAGAAAGCAGTAAGCGGTGACAAAATCAAGGTCGAGAAGAGTGACCAAAACAAAGCTAAAGTTACCCAAACTAGTCCTAACTCAGCTGCTCCGAGTACTTCCACAAAAGTTACCGAAGCAACTATGGCAAACAAAATCCCGAAACAAAGCCAACAAACTCAGAACATAGAGAAGGTCGTGGCTGAAAAAGCTGAAACAAACATATCTAAACTTCAGCTGCCTTTTAGCTTTGAAGGCGAAATCGCCAAGATCAAGATCACCATGCCTCTTACCGAACTCATCGCCCAAAACTCTTATAAATCCCAAGTGCTAAAGGTCCTAAATCTAGGAAATGATGCAAACACTGTTAATCTGGCTGATGACACTTCTGAAGTGTTGTTTGGTCCGAAGATAGAAGGAAAATTCCAAGAAGGAACTACTCTTCCATTTTACATTAGCCTAAACATCCACGACCAAATCCTCCACAATGCCATGCTAGACTCCGGCGCCTCGCATAATCTTATGCCAAAGGTAGTAATGGAAAGACTAGGCCTGGAAATCACAAGACCATACAAAGACTTATATTCATTTGATTCGAGCAGAGTCAAATGCCTGGGTTTGAACAAATACCTTTGTTTTAGTCTGGACCAAATACCTGCAAAACATCTAATCATGGATATAGTAGTGGCAGACATCCCTCCCAAGTACGGGATGCTTCTATCCAGATCCTGGGGAGCCAAACTCCAAGGGAATATTCAACTGGACATGTCATACGCTACCATTCCTGTGTTCGACCAAACAAGAATACTCTACCGAGAATCACACATGAAATACATGATTAGCAGTCAAGATAGGCCAGACAACATTCCAATGTATTCCTTGCATTCCAACCTGAACTCTTTCATTATGAATATTGATGAAAACATGGAGGAAGAGTCAGAAGAAACTGAAATAAACTTAGATCCACCACATCAGCTGTCCCTGGTGCTTTATGATGAACTAGACACTCAAAACTACCATGATCATGAACAGCTGTGTCATGAAGAAAGTAAGTATGTCCCTTCTAAGGTGGGATTAGAGCAAGAAGCACAAACACTTATGTACTATCAAGCGAATTACTCTAACCATAGTCAAACACCAACAGTAACCTGCGGAAATTTTTTCAGGGTAAAAGCTTTAGAAGACTTACACATCATAAACCTGTTCGGAACCAGGGAGCAAGGGAGTTTAATGTTTCTACCATATCTCAAAGATTTACCATCATATGGATCATCCACCGCAAATGAGACTTTGATTATAACCGCAGCAGCTCAAAATCTAGAAAAAATGCCTGATAAACTTCTTATGAGCAAGAATGATAGATGCAGTCCCAGCATACCTGAGCTACTGAAATTGGCTCATATTCTGTCTTTTCATGAAGAACTCAGAAATGCTAAAATCAGAAATCTCATGCAAAATACCAATTTCTACAGGAAAAACAAGGGAAAATGCTGTGATACTTTTTCTTCCTCAAAGAATAACCTTGACAAGAGAAAACATAACAATCTAAACCAAACTGTAATAATCAGGGATAAAACAGCTGGTCATAGAGTCTGTTTCGATTTTAGAAATACTACTGCATATCCCTATAACAGAAATTCTGTTTTTTCTACCCAAGACCATGATATACCAATTAAAAGTGCTTTTAATCATGTGTTTTCACAAGATGATGTTTCAGGTCATGTTCAAAAGATTCCCTTGCAAAGTAGACAGCTTAAAGATTTTTTCCAGTTTGCGGGAGGTAGATCTAATTTCACAACGAAAATTGCAAAACCACCCAATATCAGAAATCTGTTCATGAATGCCATGTTCCCAGTTTTAAATTTCTGCATTTTTGCATACCTTGATGATGTCATTATCTATTTCAAGAATGACCAAGAGTACATGCATTACTTGAGGAAAATTTACAGTAAGGAAAGGAGTGGAAATCAGATATTCAAAGAGGTACAGCGGGAAGATAGCTGGCTGTTCAGAGATTAATGCATGAATCCCTATGTCATGTTAGAGAGAGAAAACTTTCCAAATTTCTCTTTTCAAGAGTTGAGTGGGCCAAGGGTGAGAGGAGATCCTTACGAGGATAAGATGCTTAAATTCTGTCATTTCCAAGATTTCTGAGTTTGAAATACTTTCATTCATTGTATACACCACTATTTTAAACATAGAAAAATAGAAAAGTCAAAAACAGTAAAAGATAGAAAAGAGGGCAAGTGAAGATAGAACAAAGCCCCATGTTCCAAAAAATAGTCTTTCGGAAAGCGAGCCAGTCTAAATGCCGCTACTAGTACTTCAATGTCTTGTTCAGCTATCTAGCCTAATCATAGCTGAGCATGTTTAAATTTATTTGCTGATAAGTTAGTGAGTGAAAAATATAGTCAACATTGTGTAAGATTGACTTATCACAGAGTTTAGATTAGGGAGAGATTCTGGTTCCACATGCCTAAAATAGAACCAAAGAGAGAAGTGAGGGATGAAAAATACATTGTACATCTTAGCCCCGCTTGTCTAGTTTTCCTTTTGTTGCAAAATAATATTTGTGTGCAGCTTGTCTTTTATGCCGCAAATGCATGACAAATCAGACTGTCTAATCCTGATTTGATCATTTTAAATTTCATGTTTTAGATTAGAGAACAAAATCCTGTCAAACTGCTTAATCTTGACAGTCGATCTAGTATAGGTAGAGTAATGAAGGAGTTCATCAGTTTAATCTGAACTCCCGACAGATATAAGAGTAGAAATAGATAGGTTCATTTTGAAAAAAGAAAAATATACATTTTCAAAAGGCTGCTAGTCCAAATGCGCCAAAGAGAAGAAAAAATGTTAGGAAAGATAGTGGGGTAGGTAGAAGTATCATTGATGTTAACCATGCTGTCACTTTTCAGAAATAGCATCAAAGAAAGGTGAAATTTTGTGCCAATGGGTAAGGCACTGGTCTTCATAAGCCAAAGATCTGAATTCTGGACACCTCCTGACAAGGAGCTGCCCTCCCCAAATGGAGCCACTGTTAGTCATCAGTATTTTTCACTTGTTAGTGATGACTAGATCCATAGCTGAGTTTTCTAGAAGCTGATCTCCATATGTCAATTTGTCATCTAGAAAACCCTCATAAAACTTTTTTCGCCCTCCTACTTTTCAGTCCGCCCATGTCAAGGTTAAACCTCATTATCACTATCCTATCTAGCTTTAGCCCTACTAGTTTGCCCACCAGCTCTAAAAGGACAATCCAAGTCTGTTTCAAAAGCCTCCCCTAAGTCAGCAAGTGGCGCTTTAAGGCATTTTACCCTTGGCAACCATCAAAAGGCCAAAAACCTCCATCTGCTACAGACCAATCATGACAGACCTCCCACTCTGCAAATGAAATTGATCACAGCCCTAAGTCACGCCACTTACACACCCCTAAGTCTCAGCACTGCATAGACCACAGTCTCAAGCTGATTATTAGGTGTTTTACAGTGTTTTATGGATTTTACAAAGACAGGAAATATATCATCACCTCGGGAGAAAATTCTTGAATCCACATTTAGAAGAACAACTGCTTCTCAATGTAAACATGAGCCTGAGATGCATCTGCAGGGCAAGGAGTTACTCATCAAGACCTTGCAGCTTCCATTCAGCATGAAATCACAGTAGAAGAAAGACAACACTGTCAATCAAACTAGTAATTTGTCATGGCCAAGAACCTCCTTCATCTACAAGCAGAGGGTTGAGGCGCCTCCTTCATCTACAAGCAGAGGGCGATGGCCAATATTGACTTCAAAGATTGCAAAACTTACTATAAGCACATGTTTTCTTTTTACTAGACAGTAAAACAGTGACTCTAGGTTTCTGAGTGTAAGTGATGATCATAACAGGGCTAAGGTCTGAAATGTGCAAGACAAAAAGAAAACAGAGTTTTTGGTCTTATGTCCTAAGAAAGAGAATCATTTGAAGTTTCAGTCATCATCAGGGCGCATCAAAAAAGTACTCCTTAATGAAAGCTGTCATAACAAATATCTCTGCAGGGGTGTTAATATGAATAGCTTCAATCAGTCTTGAGAAGGAAAATACTTTAGTAAAAAGACCCCTGTGTGTTCTTTTGTTTCTGTTGAAATGTGAAATACAATCCATGGTTTCTGGATGAACCTAAAGAAGAGGCAGGAGAGTAGTACACAGCCCCAGATATAAGACATCTTAATATCAGTCAAAGCGCCAATGTAAGTCCAGCTGTTGCAAGCTACACTCCACCACAAAGGCAGGTATTTTCTTCAGATGTAGCAGGTTGGTGTTTTCATAGTTTCATTAGGAAGAAGGTGGCTAATAAAAGCCTTGGCAGCTATGAAATATGCCAGCAGTTATTCCACATATTTTATACTTGCCTCCTCAACACAAAGATATAAAATGGTTATGATCTGAGTTTTAAAAACCCTAGGACAACATGCCAAGCTAATCAGACATGTCTTTCTTGAAAGCAGCTCCATTCATGAACAAGTGCCTTTTCAAAAATGCTACAATAGCTGACCCAGACAATCTAGGTTTATGTCATCAAGATACATGACCATTGAAACTATTGTTCATAATAGGAAAAGAGGTGCTTTGACCTACTGTCAGTATGTTGGAAAGTTTTAAACAAAAGCAGGTCTTCATTATTCGAGGGACAGAGACATCATGGTAATATTTTCTGAGCAGAGAAGTGTATTGGAAAAAGCTGTCCTTCTTAATCGAAAGACCATGGCAAACTATGAAAAAATGCAGCAAGTTTGACACCTACAGTTGAAGAAAAAACTAATGAAACACCTACAGGCAGAGAATGTCAAACCAAGTTAAAAAGGTGGGCCACCTCCTTTCAAATGACAGACAAGTATGCCATTCAATAAATCAGAAGTATGAAAGGGGATATTGAGGTGACAATTCAGCTCCTTCCTCAGCAAAAAGGGTATTGCAGATAGGTTTACTAGTTTCCATATATGCACAAAGATCATGACATGTTTTCAGGTATTGGAACCTAGTCAAAGCAAGGTGAGCACGCCATTGTAAAAAGAGAAGGAACCTTCCCTATGAAGAATATGTCAAAAATACCAAAGGGCAAGCCCTTTCTCTCTATAAAGAAAACAATTCAAGGTGCTATACTGTTATATTTTGAATAGAAGTAAAGCAGTGGTTTCTAAAAGGACTGCAGGGTTTTTTCATTACCTTTGAATCACAGGGCAAAACCTACAAGCTGGCAGGTTCATTATCATTAGAGGAAAGTGAAGGCAGATAGTCGAAGTTTCAACTTCTCATAAGCGTTAGGAGTGGGCCTCACTTATTAACAAGTAGTGTTTACCACTATGATACATATCCAATAATAAGACATCATTTTATGTGTTGAGATTTTTGAGAGAAGGGTTTTCAAATTTTGATTTAAAAAACAAAGGCTTTTTCAAACCTTCAAAAGAAAAACCCTCTCCAAATCAAACGAGAAAATTCCGTTGCAAAAATTGTCGAGCATATCCCCAAGCACGAGAAAAACATCTCTCTGAAGTTCACGAGATCAAACAAGGGAGGTTTCGAGCGATTTGAAGGAGTTTTTGGCCATTTATAGCTGCGCGGTGCGCCTAGAATAGCGCACGGCGTGCTCAAAGGCAGAATTTCATAGGCGGATAACCACCGCATGGTGCGCCTGTACATGCGCGTGACGCGCCTGTACACAACGGTTGCACCGACCCGACAGTTACCCGATACCAAGGTTGCGCGGCGTTCTTCCTCCTAAAAGTGCCGCGCAGAGATTTTAAACTCCAACACGACTTCAAACTTGCCTCCAAAGTAACTTCGACTCACGAAAATGTTTTGCATCGTATTGTGAGGTATTTTGCACAAGCTAACCCTCGTTTTCACATTTGTTGGGTAAATGCTTGGAGGCCAAAAAGATCAGTTTTGAAATAGTTGAGAAGAATGATAATGAGATGCATATAAGGGTTAAAGTCTCGATGCAAAGGAGCGGTTTGACTGGTGATTTGCTATAGTTATTGATACCACAATCCAAAAACAATTTGAAACTTGTCTCCATATCTATAGACGGTGTTTGTTGCTGTGAAAACATCTATTGTTCAAAGCTGTGCTGGAGTGTGGGTGTACTATTATAGGTGCCTACAGGAAAAGAAGTTGTGTTAAGTTAAAAACATTGTCTGATCACCTTTCATAAATCAAAACAAAGGTGTGATTGATTTCTCGAAACACCAAAGGGTGAAGTTACTCCTGCTACCCACCGAGAAAGACAGTTGCCCTGTGTATATTTTGAAATGCCTTTCGTTCTCCAAGTTCACTGTCAAGTTAATTTCAGAGGATATAAAGACTTTTTCTAAAGAGACAAGTTTTACATACTAAAAGGAGTTTTGTTTGTGTGAGAAGATAAAACCCTACAGCCTTATTTGAAACTTTGTTACCATACCTATAAACTGTGTTGTTTCTGTGAGAATATCCATTGTTCAAAAGTTGTGCTGGAGTGGTGAGCATACTGATAAAAGTGCTTACAGGGAAAGAGATGTGTTGAACTAGGAGCTGTGTATTTTCACCTTTACTAATCAAAGGACAAGAGATCCTATACCTTCAAAGCATCAAAGGGCAGGTCACTCCTATAAACCACAGAAAGAGACAGTTTTTCACTGTGTATTCTACATTTCTGTCTTTTGTTCTTAGAGCTTATTTGATAAGTTTATATTCATATAGAGCAAAGGATTTTCTACAAAGACAAAGGTGTTACATTGATAAGAGGCCTCGATTATTTGAAAAAGGAAAACTCTTACAGGTTTTGTTGAATTTTTTGAAGCATTTTTCAAAACTCTGTCACCTGGTCACATAAACTGTGGCATTGACTGTATGCTTACACTAAGGGTTGATTGCATAAGATATAAGTTTGTTGAGTGATTGGCACACTAGGAAGGGAAATTTTGTAATGATTGGAAAGTTCACCATTGGTCAAAGGTACAAAACAAGTTTTGAGCTCCAAACATCACAGAGCAAGGCGATTTTGACACTCTAAACAGCATTTTCACCTAGCAGTTTGTCTCCTTTCCATTGTATGGTCTTTGGTTAAGAGGTCTGCTGGCTGAAATACATATTGAAGGTGAAAGGACCACTTTTTAAGGGAGAAAGGGTTTTATATTGTGAGGGAACAGTGTGCAACCATTCAAAGACATTGTTTCTCACAGTGAATTGACAGGGTTTAGTTTAAAGAAGGCAGTTAAAGACAGTGAGGCAGTTTTGTTCTTCAATAGCATATTTAGTCCAAAATGCCGCCCAGGCAAGACAGCAGAAGTGGTTTACATAAGAGATATGAGCCAATATCTACAGAAGAGGTAAATGCTCATCCATCCATCCTCTTCAACTTTCATGAGGTAGGTTGTCTAGATTTCTGCCAGAAAGTACAGGAGGTCAAAAGTTTCTCGCCCTTGACACACCTATGCGCCCTGAGGTTCCAAAGCAAGCATTTCCAGGTAGCAGACCTTGATTTCAAGTTTTCCCCGAGGTCAGTGTCTAAAGCCACCAAAATTCCATATCATGGCGAGAAATGGTTCAAACAAACCCATCTAGACTTGGATGACTACAAGCCTTTCATCAAGCCCGAGCATAAAGATACTTGCACTACTATTTTTCCTTTCTCTTATCTTCTTGACAGTTATGCTCCTCTAATGAAAGTCATAATGAATTATTTTACTTGTGAAGGGAGATTTACTCGAGTTTATGCCTACCATGTCCGACTATTGATGCATTTCACTAGAACTAGGCAGCTAAATCTCCCTTACTTTTTATACAAAAGCATCGAGAAGATGGCATCCACAGTCCAGAAAAAGACTCCATCTCTACAAATAGCTTCCCTTTTCCATCATTCTCTGATCAAAATTATCATCCTACACCAGCTAGAGAAGAAATAGGTTCCATGGGATGTGTTTATCAGTCACCCAGATTTCTCTACTGTTCCTCCTGTCCATATATCTCCCACTCACCCTGTTCATCACCCTATACCTTTGTCCAGCAGGCCTACTCCTAGAAGGCTCAAGATCACCACAGAACAGTCAGGACAACATGAAGAAGAAGGACATGAACAGGTAGAAGAGGAAGAAGATAGGCATGAAGAAACTAATAAAGACCAGCAGCATGATTTTGATGGACAGGGACAGCAGCTTGAGCCACACAGTGAGCATGAGGTGGAAACACACCAGCAGCTTGATGTTGGTGAAAAGGAAAAACAGTTTGAACAGCAAAAAGAGATAGGTGAAGAGCAGCAAATTGAAGATGAAGGGCAGCAACAGGAACAAGAGGAAAAGAGTGCTGAACAGCAGAATCTTAGTGAAAATGAACAACAGGGAGAGCAACAGCTTGATATTGAAGGTCATGAACAGTAGTTTGAGCAGGAATTTGAGCAGCTGCTTGAGCCACAAAATGAATAGGAAATCCAAGCACAATAGCAGCATAATGTTGATGATCGAGGTGAAAAAGAATTTGAGGCAGATCAGCCTCATAATATTGAGGGGCAGAAGCAACTTAAAGAGGACACACAACAGCCTCAAGGAGAGCAGTAGTTTCAAGAAGTTGACAAGGGTAAAGCAGTTGTGTCTCCTCCTCCCAAAAGAACAAAGCCCAGCACATCAAGAAAGAAAGAGCCTAAGGCTGCCACTCCAAAAGTGACAAGAGTTGTCCCTAGCAAAAGAAAATCACCCAAGAGACCTCTCACTAGTATGCCAAGAAGGAAAAGTGCAAGATTGGCCTTCAAAGGGAAAGACAAGATTGGAGAAAGTAAAAAACACGGAGGTGCATTGGCTGTCATTCCAATCGAAAGTGATGACAGCAATAATGAAGCCCGCATCCTTGAAAACCTTCTAATCCATCGAGAGAGCCAAATTGAAGCATTGGAGAATGACCTTCATCGGGCAAAGACCTTAAATCATTTCTTCGAGATCCAAAATAAACAAATGAATGTCCATATGGTTGTTCATGAAGCACGGGCAATCAAATACAAGAATGAGGCTGCTAAAGCACAAGTAAGGATAGAGGAACTCATCGGTGTGTTTGATGAAGATGAAGAAGAAGACCAGCCTAGGCGGAAGAGGCCTAGAACCATAGGGCTTAAAAGAGCCCTGGAAAAGCAAAGGGAAGAAGAACAGGCCCATCTTCAATCTTTTCCCCTCACTACACTACTTGAGCAAGAAATTGAAGAAAATAAGGAGGTATGGCTAGAAAGAGCCAATAAAGACTTGGAGATGAAGCTTGAAAAAGCAAACAGAGACCTAGAGCTGCAAAGGAAGATGACACAACACTATCAAAAGTTGAATCAGTTTGCCCGGCGCAAGCTAAAGGCCACCCAAGCAAAACTGAAGGAAGTAAAGTGGAAGCACCCGGCACGGAAAGAGAAGAAAAGCACATCAGCACTTGATATTTTGGCTTCAGATTCGGAGCATGTTTCTAAGGACCCTTGAGGGTCATGCACCCCAATTTTGAGCTCATTTTGACAATTTTTGGTTTTTTGGCATTTTTGGGTTTTTGGTCAAAAACTCATAAATTCGCCATTTCATTTCGAGGATTCGTCAAGGGAGGAGAATGGTACCACCGGATGCCATAATTTCATGAGCAGGTCCTCAGCGATTTTCAGAGCATTTGGAGATCATTTTCCCCTTCAAAACAACGAAAAAGGCTCGCATTTTGCACACTCAGCCCGGTCTATCAGCGAACTGTCATTTTCTGGCTTTTTACACACAGGTGCACATTTGGAGGACTTATGGGTATCGGATTGAAGAAATTTAAGTTGCGCCGAAAGGTAGACACTTAGAGCTTTACAACGAGCTATCATGAGCCTCGTTTTGACATCAGGAAGGCTGCCAAATGTTTCCAGCAAGTCAGGGGATCTTTTTCTGATATAAATTTGAAGTATTTTTGTAATTTTTGAACCTCAAAAATCTGTTTTTTCCAAATGTGCGTTTAGCTATTTTTGCACTTGGAAAATGATGCAAAGTCAATTAAATTCCCGTTTTTAGCAATTTTTAGATATTTTATGGGATATTTTGTGCCTTGGGCTTTGCAAAGCCTCAAGGACAAGTTTAGATATTTTGATTAGGCCAATTGGATAGCTAGTTGAACCATGAGGTTTTCCTCACTTAAGCCTATTTATTCCACAAGCTCTCATTGTAAACAAGGCTGAAATTGAGAGAAGAAGCAATATATTGGTCATATGAGCTTTGAAGAACATACTTGTGTTATGATTTTGGACTGCCTCTTGGATGCTCTTGAATGAATGATGAAGGATTGTTGATGGATTCCATGACATGGTAGAATGGTATAGTGTTTCTTGCTTTGTTGTTGTCTTCTAGTTTTCATTCATGATACATGTTTCTTGCTTGCTATAGATCAGTGGAGAATAAATTTGAGATATGCTCGTGGAGGCACCTCAAATTTCCTGAATCTTCATAGCTTTGATGTTTTCTTCTTCCTTAGTTGCACTAAAGAATTCTTAACTGCTCTTTAGTAACTTAAGGATATTGTTGCTAGTTTCATTCATAAGTTCTATGCATGTTGAGTAGGAGGTATGGTGTGCCCTGATTACCTATGACTGTCCATAGTCCCATCCATGAAACTATCTCTTTGACTGATTAGATTATCATTTTGTTTGAACCAAGGAGGCCTAGTCCCGATCTAGCCCTTTGCCTAAAACTATGAAAGCTTGTTTGTCAAAGTGCTCAATAACTTAAAGACTATGTTTAGGCATTCCGGCATAGTGTTTTGAGTTGTTAGTCCGTCTTATGTTTTTTTCCCAAAAGTCTGATAGCCATTTCCCAAAGTTAGAGGGTCTTATACTTCTATGCATGGCTTGAATGTTTATTTCTATGTATTATTTAGCTTGTAGTTACACTTTGCATGATTAATGGCTTGCCATAACATGTTTATGTATGCTATCAAACTAATTATGCTTTAAATCCTTCGTCTTTCACAAACTTGATGTCCATTTACTCCATTTTTCCCAAAGATCCTTTCTACCTTGAATCAAATCGGCCCTACAGCAGCCTTGTATCATCATCTGATAGCTTACTTGACCTTTTTGACCCCATAGCCCAGTTGATCTAACTTCTTGTTACCCATTTTATATCTTTGATCAGTTTTATTCCTCACAAACTTAAAAAACCAAAAATAAAAAAACTCACTTCATAACTAGCCTAATATCAGAACACCATAAGCAAACACACCGATATCTTTTACACATATAGAGAGAGCCCTCTCTGAGTCCAGGAAGGCTAGGTCCTTGGGATCCAAAGCTTGGTTTGATGTTACATCGTCATTTGGCTCACCAATCGGCCAAATTACGGGACCCTAACAGGAGGGGCAAGTGGATTTCTTCCATACTTGAGTATGATATCAAAATCAAACCCACAAGGATGATTAAAGGACAAGGGTTGACTCGTATGATGGCTGAATCAAATTTGCAACCACTCCAAATTAATTTCTTGGCTGCCCTAGTGGAAGAAGTTGATTCAAGTTCCACTCAACAGGTTCCAGAAATATTTTTTGCTTCACCATGGTATGCTGATAATCTGTATGTATTTCAGAATCTACAAGCACCTTCAGGTTTAACCAAAACCAAAGCTCATTTTCTTAAGTTGAAAAAAATGAAAATTTTCATCATAGATCAGTTCTTATACTGGAAGTATCTCGTCAGAATGTTTCTTAATTTTTTGTTAGAAGATGAAGCACAAAGGAAAATGGAGGAGTTTCACAAAGGGGACTATGGTGGGTACTTGTATTGGAAGACCACATGAAACACAATCCTAAGAGTTGGATTTTATTGGCCCACCTTTTTTTCTGATGTGTGTAAAAAGGTTTCCAGTTGTAGAGAATGTAGATATTATACAAGATGCATGTGTATTACTGGACTCCCCTGATCTAACAAATTAACTGATGTTAAATACATAATCCTTCCACTTAATTCTTTGTGGAAATTAAATCACCAATTGAAAAACACATATGAAGCAAAATCAATCTCACATAAACACAGTTGTTTAATGGGAAAGATTAAAGCTAAAAAACCCCAACTATCATATATTATGTATATCAATGGATCATGTAATAATCTCATACAAAGCTTAGTACACCAAGCTCTCAGTACAATCAACAATCATTACACATTTTCATGCAAAAATTTGCATATCTATGCACCAATTTATTGCCTCCTGATAGCCTACCTCCACTGTGCAATCCTTGCTGAAGAAGACCTCTGAATGAATTCGAATTGGCCTTGCCTTAACTGTGAAATCATTATTGGCATCTCCAATGTGTGTCAGATGCATTGAATGCATCACTATAGTCACAACAGATAGTCCATCTCACCCTTTCACCTATCTCTCCATTGTGTCTCCACTGGCATTGACATGCAAGTAGTTAACTGCTATATTTGTTTAGTTGCAAGTGAGTCTCTAGTTGTGGATTAATTAAATAATTAATTCACTAAACTCTCACTAGTGTATCTTCAGTTAGAAATATATACAACTAGCACAACTAAGTTTAACTCACTTAACTGAGTTAAACTAAATAACAACTCCCATAACTACTCTTCCAACTCTGTCACATCTCTGCCACTTCAGTTCTAACTGAGTCCTCCATGCATGAGTCACCAACCACCCTAGGAATTGCGTAATTCCTTCAGCCCACTGATTTTGCAAATATTTTCACTGAAATAAAGTGCTCCAAGAGAATAATTTGATACTTATTGTCGGATTATTATTAAGGGCTAATAATAATCGACATGCATCTATTTTTAGATTAGCGATCTATAAATAGACTTCGCCCAATCTTCTAAAAATAGAATCTCATCTATTTTTCCAACTTGATCAACCATCTACAAATAACATCCTCCAACTTATAGAATATGCTCACCATATCTAAAAATAGACATACACCTAAAAATAGCCTGCGGGACCCACTTAGTGAAGGTGCTTAATTTTCACTAAGCTCATCATCTTGCTGAATCTCAACACTCCCTCTCAAAAATATAGGGATTATCCTTCACCCCGATCCTGCCTCTATGGTATTCGAATTTTCTCCTAGTGAGCTCCTTCGTCAGAATATCTGCATCCTAAGCTTCCATAGGAATGTACTGAAGCAACATCATCTTTAGCTGCACACAATATTTGATATGATGATACTAGATATCTATATTCTTAGATCTATAATGAAACACAAGATTAATCGAGAGTTTAATGAAACTCTGATTATCACAATGTATCACTATAGGATCTAATTGAGAACTGAACAAACCGACCAGGATCTTCCTCATCCAGATAGTCTCACTTGCAGCTTGACTTGCAACCATGTATTCCTCTTTTGCTGAACTGAGTTCCATGGATATTTTTTTCCTGCTGTACCAAGAAACTGTTGTAGATCTGATACTGAAAACTCCTCCTGATGTGTTATTTCTGTCCGTTGGGCTGCCTACCCAATCTGCATCCGTGAAGCCATGCAACTTCACTTCATCCATCTGTCTATAGCATAAGACATACTCAGATGTGCCCCTGACATATCTTAGGACATGCTTGTATGCCTTCGAAAATAGCTTGGTAGGCTTAACCATCACTTGACTAAGCCAGTTCACTACATAGCATATGTCAAATATTGTATTAACTAAATACATGAACGAACCCACCAACTGTTGATAGACAGTAGCATCCACTACCTCTGCCGATGTAGCATCCTCTTTCCTCCAATTTCCTGGAAGAGGAGTATCCATGGGCTTGCAGTCCTGCATGTGAAACTTACCAAGTATCTCCCGAGCATACTTGCCTTGAGACACAAATAGTTCACCTTCTCGCTGCCATATTTCCAATCCAAGGAAATAATGAAGGAGGCCCAAATCCTTCATCTCAAACTCCTTTGCAAGATCTTCCTTGCATGATTCTATCAACTGCCCATTACCCGTTAGTATTAAATCATCAACATAAAGAATAATGATTAAAATCTTACCCTCCACCACAATTTGGTATAGATTTGCATACACCTCACTCTTGATGAAGCCAAGTCTAGTGAAATAGATGTTGAGCTGTGTGTACCAAGCATGGGGTGCTTGCTTCAGCCCATACAACGCTCTTTTGAGTCTGCACACATGCAACTCGCTGCTGAAGAT
Source organism: Pinus albicaulis (assembly GCA_034641835.2). Classification (NCBI taxonomy): domain Eukaryota; kingdom Viridiplantae; phylum Streptophyta; class Pinopsida; order Pinales; family Pinaceae; genus Pinus; species Pinus albicaulis. The sequence goes on from CM076579.1 coordinate 1,001,226,728, forward strand.
ATCAAATCCTTTAGGCTTCTCAATGTACTCTTCTTCCTTAATGATACCATTAAGGAATGCAGTGTTCACATCCATATGATGAATGTGCCAACCCATCTGCATTGAATACCATGGAGGAATACCATGTGACAAGTGCAAAGGTTTCTTCATAATCAATCCCCTCGATCTGTGAGAATCCCTGGGCAACAAATCTTGCCTTATACTTCTCGACGCTCCCATCAGCAACTTGCTTTACCTTGCAGATCCATCTTGAACCTACCACTGATTTACCAAACGATGTTGGAACAATCTCCCAAGCATTGTTTTTGACAATGGAGTCATACTCCTCCACCATGGAATCTACCCATGTGGGGCTCCTGCACTGCTTCCTCAAAGGAAGATGGCTCTGTCACGATACACTTGCTCATGAGATCCATGTATCCAGTGAATAGGTTAGGTGATTGTCTATGTCTACACTATGATGTAGGGACTCCTACATTCTATGCCACATCAAGCTTCAGTCTCTTAGCTTCTATGGTATGCCTTCTGCTTGTTATGATGTTTGGCTATGCATGGGTGGACTCCTCCACTCCATGATCCTCCTCCTATGGCTAATCCACATCTTGAGGCTCATCTTTGGGAACAAGAGGTTCCTCCTCTGCATAGAAGTGTAGCTCCCTCTCAAGCAACAAATTCATGGCTTTTTCCTCATTGAATTTTATATCCCGTTGCACCACAATCGTCTAACTGTTTGGAAAATACACACGATAATTATGGGGTGTTTCTGTGTACCCCACAAATATTCTAATTTCTACAGTCGGCTCTAGCTTCTTCATGGCATCCTTTGTCACATGAATGTAAATAGATGAGCCAAAAATATTCAAATGAGAAATATCAGGCTTCTTACCAGTAAAATCTTCTTTAGGTGTACTCATGCCAAATACTCTATGAGGACAACAATTTTTCACATAAACCGCAATGTTGCATGCTTCCACCCACAAGTGCACTAGTAGGCCCTGGTTATGTAGCATAGCTCGTGTAACACCCACGATCATTCTGTTCTTCCTCTCCGTGACCCCATTCTACTGTGGGTTATGACGCGCTATGAGTTCTCTTCGAATTCCTTCTTTCCTACATAATTATTTGAATTCATTCGAGATATATTCACCACCATTATCACTTCGCAGCACCTTCACTTTCTTCCCCAACTCCTTCTCCACCAATGCTTTAAACTCACAGAAATTTGAGAATGTTTCACTCTTCTTCTGCATGAAGAAGATCCAAAATCTATGAGAATAGTCATCAAAAAATATAACATAATACCTGTGTTTTGCTGTTGAGGCAACCAAGAAAGGTCCACACATGTCTGTGTGAATTCTCTCCAGGATCACCGAAGCATGGTTCTCCTTCTCATGAAAGGTGGTCTTCACAAACTTACCCATAGTACATCCCTTGCATTGATCTGACTGCGCAAGAGTACCCTTGGGAAGTCCAATATAAATCTACTGCAAAATCTTCAAGGCGCCATGGTGAATATGGCCCAATCTCCTGTGCCATAATTCGCCCTCATCCCAGCTCACCACTTCTTCTGCTTTGCCCATCATTGCAACGCAAACATCTACCTCCAACTTGTAGAGATTCTTAAATCGAATCCCTATCCTCTTGGTTTCACCTGTTAGCCACCCATAAATTCTGTCATATCAAGTGGTGGCTAAGTGGTTTTGGATAGCCTTCAAGAAAAAAATTCATTACTAAAATGGTTGGTGCTTAAAGTCTTTTGATAATATCCTATCCTTTGAATAATCGTCACCGCTTTTCCCCTTTTCAACTCATAAATTCTGTTGTCATTACATGAAGAAAGACTACTGCAAGCACCATTTTTCTTTTCCCCCTTCTTCCAAAACTAACCTCATTTTACCCCTCCATTTCCCATGAAAATCCCCCATTTTCATGTTTTTTCCCCTTTTCCCCTTCATCAAAACCCTTTGATAAGGCCTAAGACCCTTTCTTGCCTTATCGAAATCCTCAAAATCCTTTGAAAATCATGGAAAATCTATAAAAATCACATCTTTTTTATATTATAGACTTAAGCCCCCTTGTGCTAAGTCTTTAACCTTTCCTCTCCACACGCCTTGGTGCTAGAACCAAGCATTGGCCATCTATGTGCTTATCGCATTGCCCCATGCTGATTAGCCCTTCATCCATAACCCCTGGTCATATGGCTTTCAATGTAACTCGTGGCCCCACAGACGGGTGCCTAACCATATTGTATTTATATCCCGCCCTCGAAAATATTAAAACTTTATGTTATATTGAAACTTTGGGTTTTTTATTATTTTCTAAAGTTTCCAATGGCACAAAATTCCAGTCAACCTCCACTTTCAATCTGATCCATAGATCGACTACACGTAATCTCTCGTCCCGGTGGTCCCCGCCAACCACTCACCATTGCAAAACTACGCAGTATCCATCGCACCGCTTTTGAGAGCGGGGCGGTTTCTTTTATTTTGCAGCGATTCCATACACCGTTTGACGCATGGCCTGAACACTGTTCAAAAAACCGCCATTCATCATGTGTTAAATATCGGACGTGGACCCGATGCGATATTGACGTCCACTGTCCGATCTGAGGCTGCTCATCGGACAGTGATCGCTCCCCGAAAATGCCTATGCGATAACCACAGGTACCGGGTAGGCATAAAAGATTTTCCGCTGTCGATCTGATCTGCAGATCGACGACCCATACTCCATCACCCCTATCCCTAGTGCCACATCAACATCCACGTGCAAGAGTTTAATTGGGGTGGATCTCCATGTGTTTTCCATACAGTCACCCTCGATCCCGGCTGTCAATCTCTGCGCGATCGACGACTCCGATTTGAAAACTCCTCCTCCGCTTCCCTTTGACCCCTCTAATCAATCTAAACTGTTGGATGATGCCACCAAATGGCCACGCTCCCTCCACATTCCTTATGAAGCAGTTAGCCTATACATCCAGGATTTATAATATTTATTTGTATTTTGTAGGGTTTAAAGGTTTTTTCGCTACGGATGAAGAAAATTTAAAGGCAGAGGGTGACGATCCTCCCGCCTTCGAATCATCAAACAAAATACTTGCGTAGGGTTTGAAATTCACGTTTCATCGGTGTTTCATGAGGCATTGATGCCATATCATCCCTGCACAACCCTGCACACCAGCAAAACACAGTAAATTAAGCACAGTCAAAGAGTATCAGTGTCGAAGAAAAAAATATACCAGAACAAGGGATTAAAGGCAGATTTGAGGGGATTATGGCTAAGATAGATTACCAAAAGCCTGATCCTCACTAGCAAAACACATTTTAAAGAAATTCATGAGTGTTTTATCAGACGGAAAGCATATGCTGCCACATCAGGGGCTAATTGAATCCCCCAACTACCACAGAGCCACCTACAGCCTCAAAGCAATCAAAAGGAGGATGGAAGTTATTACCAGAACAAGAGATATTTTGCATCAATACAGCTGAACAGTTATTTCAACCAAAGGAAATTATTGTAAACTGTCAGCATAAGTTATTACAAGGATAATCAGGAGCCTTGAAGTCAACAAATTCTTTCCAGCAAGCCTAATAGTTAATGTAAATCAATTAATACAGAGGAAATATCTAGAATCTTCTCTACTGAGCCCCCAAAGGCCGAGAAGCCATTTAAGTCTGTATTAATTAGCTTAGAAGATATTTTATCCCATTAAACCTCCTCATTTCTTCTATAAATACTTTTGAAGAAAATGAGGACATGTTGGTTGGTTGTTGGTTGATCACTAGTTGTAATATTGGAACTCTCTGAAATAAGACATAGTCTATTGAAGTTGAAGAAGAAATTGAAGTCTTGGAAGCCCTGATGATGTTGTTGCATGCTTGTTACTGAGAAGGCTCTATCATTGGATCCATGAGCTTGGCCATTGGTGAAGTATTCTGAACTGTTTAATGTTTTCTCTTGTTTTCATTCAGTTCCATAATTTCTTGCTACAGTAGGTTGAAAGTTTTAGGCTAAGAAATGACTCCTGGAAGCACCTTAGACTTGTTCATCCTTCACTGTTTCATGTTTTCTTCTGCTGAGGTATTTTAGAGTCTTTAATATCTCTCTTTAGTCCTCATGCTTTTTTATTTCCTTAATAGTTCTAATAGTTGGTTTCAGCATGATTTATGGTTCTCCTTGCTTGTCTGCTGCCACTTAAAAACTGTTATTGAAGTCTCCCTTTGAAGTATTTCTGTTTACAGTAAGCCAAGGAGGTCTGTTATGATCTTGCCCTTTTTCCTTGCTTAAATAGTTGTCTTAAAGGTCTTTATAGTTGTAATCATAGATGTGTTAGGTGTTCCCTCTTCTATGAATGCAATTATCAGTGAATCTTTTATGTTTTCTAAGTCATTTGAAATAAAATATTTGAGGAAATAGGGTGTTCCCCGAATCTTAGATTTCATTTTAAATGTTGTTTTGATATCATTATTTTCTTTAAAGGTGTGATTTGTAGAATTCATGGTTAGCCCTGTCTATCAAATAACTCTTTATTGTTCAAATTATGTTTTCAATTTCCCTTTGTTGAGAATTAAAATTCTCTTCCCAAATCATTGATGTCCATCTCATTCCAAAAACCAAAGGATCCTATGGCCAAGTTAGATTTTCCCTCTGATATCCCATATCCATTTATAAGTTTGTTATGACCTCTTTTTGACTCCATTGTCCAATGAAACTAATACTTCCTCTTTCTACCTACCTTTCCTAGATCTTTCATGTTCTACTATATCAATCCACCCAACCAAACAAACAATGAAACACCTGCACTTAATAACTAGTCTAAAACCAATACTCTAAGCACACAAGATAAACCTTTGCAAACAAACATTTGAGAGATCCCTCTCTGAGAACAGGAGGACTAGAGCCTGGAACTCTAAAGATTGGTTCTGATGTTGCCTTGTCTTTTGATTGGCCAAACTATCAAAACACGGGACACCAACATAATGGCAATCATGGTGGGACCTACTGAGAATACAATGTTTTGAAAACCCTTCTTCAAACTTTTTAGGCCCAGTATAACATAAGTAACCTTCTTCAAGCACTACCAAGCAATGGTAATCATGATAAAACTTGTTTGAATCAGTGACAAACTAAGTAACCCTTAGGATTCTCATAAAACCTTATCAAACCTTGAAGGAATCAGTTACCAAGCCATAAGAGTGAACTCTGTATGATTAAACACCTTAGCTAAGTGATAAATCAGATTTAGGACACTCTCTTAACATATAAGGCCGAAATAACTCAGAAAAACCGAAAAACATTTCAGTTTGGCTTCATAATAAACATGGCGGTGGAACCATCCAATATCTTACCTTCATAAAAGCTAAAAAGTTTCCACCTTGTGACTCCAATAGCCCCAGTAGGCCTATTACTCATCTAGGTTCCCTGGTCTCTTTAGGACTGTGTTAACCAACCTAGAAGGAGTTTATAAGCCTAGTCCCATACTAGATAAGACATTGTGAGAGGTAAAATTCCCAAAAACAGTCCCTAAAATCTCAACCTCTCTCATTTTTGAAAAACAGTCTGGCTTCACATAGGATCAACACTAGATCCCATCCAAACCCAAATACTCCTTTAATAATTGATAATCCAGAAAGAATTCTGTGGCAGACTTCTAAATCTGGAAAATCAGCTGCTAATAGGAGCCTCTTAAGAACAAACTCTGTCCCTAAAAACCTTGTTATCTTAGAGGATTCACACTTTGATTTACATCATACATAGAACATCTTTAGAACTAGATCTCAAGGTGATTTAAACCAAATTGACCTTCACATTGCAGATTTACAACAAAGCTTTAGTAGAGAAGCTTCACCTTCTACTCCTCCTGATTCCCAGCTTCTTCATCACTTTAGCCTTTTCCATAACAAATCTGCTCAAAATTAGTTTGCTGGCCCAAGTGTTTCTTCCACTCCAATCTATACTACCACTATGCAAAACACTCCTGCTCAGCCCAATTTTCCTCTTGTAAATCCACCCATATATCTAGCCATGGCAACATGGTATGCCCCATTAGTGTTACCACAACCTCTACTTCCCTTACCAAATGATTACCAATCCAAAATCCCTCACTTCACTGGAAAAGAGTCCACAACAGCTCAACATCATGTAGATAGGATGGAGGATGCATTTGATTACATGGAGATAGAAGAAGAAACTATGAAGATGAGGATCTACGCCCAAAGTTTAGGAGGAGATGTAAGGAAATGGTTTAAAAAATTACCTCCTAACAGCATAAATGATCTCCCTGCCTTGCATCAAACGTTCATCAACAAATGGGAACTCAAAAAGAATCCTCTCCAAATACTAACAGAGTATAGCAGCCTCAAGAGAAATCAAGGGGAGAGTGTTCATGATTACTCTACTAGGTTCAATAGTGTTTACAATGCTCTTCCACCTCACATGAAACCTTTTCAAGGCATGGCCTTGGTAAGGTATCCTGAAGGCTTTGATGCTGAAATGAATTATGAGTTAAGGGGAAGGGATTACTTAACCTTAAAAGACATGCAGAAAGGAGCTTTGAGTGTAGAAGTAAACATAATCAAGAAAAGAAATAGGTTGAGATTAGAGAAGAGGGTAAATTATAAAGATGACCTACTACCCTCAACCTCAACTTCTGATACAAAAATTGACAACCTAGTGAAGGTGATGGAGAGGATGCTTGAAAAGATAAATCTGAATGATAGAGTGCCACCAAGAGAACCCCAGAATAACCAAAATAGAAATAGAAATCAGAATTATAGAAGAGAAAACAATCAAGATAAGCAAAAGGAAAACGACCAACAGATTAGACCCCCCTTCCAACATAACTATGTAGATCAATATGAGGAAGATAGGGAGTTGGAAAGGTTGGAAGAATCCCATGTAAACTTGATTGGATCAGACAGTGGGGATGATGTCTTCCTCACTGAGGAAGAGCAAAGTTTCTTTTCTGATAAAAGTACAAACATCTATGAAGATTCTGATGACCATAGATTGGGTTTTGAAAATGTAATCATGGAGGTACACAGACAATATGATCTTAGGAGCAAAGGGAATGTAGACAACTTAAAGGATAAAAACACTAATACTGCTATCAAGAAAAACACAAAAACTCAGCCCAAAAAGATAGAAGAAAAAACCAACATTTTGACTAAGAAACCAGACATAAACAAAGACAAAAATGTCCAGCCAAATGTTGAACAGAGTACCCCTAGCACTTCAGCTAGTGGTCCTAATAAAACTGTCCCAATTACTAGTCCAAACAAGGTTCAAAAAATCAAAATTGCTGAAAGGAATTCAATTGAAAAGACAAATGTAAATATGAACAAGTCAATTGTTCCTTTCAGTCTTGAGGGAGAAATTACTAAAATAAAAATTACCATTCCCCTAGCTGAACTAGGAACCCAAGAGGTGTACAAACACCAGGTTTTGAAAGCTTTGAACTTAGGAAGTGATACTGACACCTTAAACTTGACAGATGATAAACGTGAGTTGTTGTTTGGTCCGGAAGTTGAAGGAAAATACCAAGAAGGGGCTATCCCTCCCTTCTATGTTAGCTTGAACATACACGAGAAAATTTTACACAATGCCATGTTAGATTCAGGAGCTTCACACAATCTAATGCCCAGGGTGGTAATGGAAATCTTAGGCTTAGAAATTACTAAACCATACAAATATTTGTATTCTTTTGACTCAAGAAGAGTCAAATGTTTGGGTTTAATCAAATATTTGTGTGTTAAATTATCCCAAATTCCCACTAAGAGTCTACTAATGGACATAGTTGTAGCTGACATTCCCCCTAAGTATGGCATGCTCTTATCAAGATATTGGGGAGCCAAACTTTAGGGAAGCCTTCAAATGGACATGTCTTATGCCACCATCCCTGTTTTCAACCAAAACAGAAGACTATACAGGGAATCTCACATGAAGTATATGGTGAGCAACATAGACAAACCAAAAAACTCTCCATTCTATTCTATCCAATCAAGTTTAGGTTCCTTTATCTTATGTAACGAAGATGAAATTACTCAACAATATAAGGAGAACATAGACCCAATCAGTCCACCAGAACAACCACATCTTCCCTTGAATCAAATTCAAAACATTGAAAATCAACAGAAATGAGAGAATGAAAATAAGGATGACATACTTTGGACAATAAACTTTGATGGATCTTGTAATAAAACAAGCGTAGGAGTAGGTGTGTGGATTCAAAATACAAATCAGAGTTTTTCGTATAAATTGGATTTCCCATGCACTAATAATATTGCTGAGTATGAAGCACTCCTCCTAGGCTTACAATTGCTTAAACAATTAGAAGCCCAAAGGATATCAATTTTAGGAAATTCTGAACTTATCATAAGACAAATCAAAGGAGAATACTCAGCTAGAAATCCAAGGCTTAGGGAATATCGGAACGCTGCCCTGGATCTATTGAAAACCTTGAAAAATATGAACTTATTTTCATTCCAAGAGCACTAAACCATCTAGAAAATGAACTCGCTTTCAACGCCAACAATTGTCAAATGCCTAAGATAAATGAACAACTCAGTGTAAAGGTAAAACACAGGCCTGCTGTGCCTGATAACAAAGATCACTGGCAAGTGTTTGATTCTGACAAACACATAGATGATTTCTTGAAATCAGAAAATGATTTCAGCATACCAATATCAGAAACCAGCCAAAAAGAAAATTGTTTATATATTGAACAAATCCCAGAAGTTGAAATGACATATACTGCTGACATAAATCATAATGAAAATCCTTTTGAAGCAGAGATAACCAACAACGCAGAACAAGAAGACTTGGAAGTTTTACAATGCCAAAATGATAAAATTCCAAGAGGTCTCACACCTTTAGAACACCTTTTTGATTTTAATGATGTAGCCAAAGAACCAAGAATGGAGCCTGTGGAAACGAATGTAGAAGAACATAACATAGGGAGTCTAGCAAAACCCAAGATGATTAAACTATCTAGCACCCTCCTAGCTCACATAAAATTACAATACATAGAGCTGTTTAAAAAGTTTAAAGATTTTTTTGCTTGGGGATACAAAGACCTAAAATCATATGATACCAGCATCATCCAGCATAAAATCCCTTTGAAGGAAAATAAAAATCCTTTTAAACAAAAACTAAGGAGAATAAACCCTGTTTTATTACCTTTAGTCAAGGCAGAGATTGAAAAGATGCATGCTGCTAGGATCATTGTACCCATTAGATTTTCAGAATGGGTATCAAACTTAGTTTCTGTTAGAAAGAAAATAGGGGAAATCAGGCTCTGTATTGACTTCAGAAATTTAAACATAGCCTCTTTAAAATACAACTACCCCTTACCCAAGATGAAATATACTTCAAAGGGTAGTTGGATCAAGAAGTATATCCCTCTTAGATGGGTTCTTGGGTTACAACCAGGTGTTAGTGCTCCCAAGTTATCAAATCAAAACTGCTTTTACCACACCTTGGGGCACCTTTATGTATGTCAAAATGCCTTTTGGATTAATGAATGTAGGGGCCACCTTCCAAAGGGCCATGGACATAGCCTTTTCTGAAGATATTGGCTATTTCATAATCATTTACCTTGATGACATAACTGTTTTCTCAAAAACTGATGAAGAACATTTCATTCATCTAAGAAAAGTTTTTGGGAAGTGTAGGAAATTTGGCTTGTCATTGAATCCGAAGAAGACACTCTTTGGTCTCCAAGAAGGTAAAATTCTTGGCCATATAATTTCAGAAGAGGGAATCAAAATAGACCCCACAAGGATAGATGGCATATTGCAGATCAGCCATCCAAGAAGCCTCAAAGAGTTGCAACAGTTCATTGGAAAGATTAATTTTCTAAGGAGGTTTATCCCTAATCTTGCTGAGCTATTAAAAAACATTACAAACATGCTTAAGAAATATGTCAGTGTAAAATGGACTTTACTAGCTAAACAATCATTCGAACTGGTCAAACAAGCTCTTACTCAAACACCAGTCCTGATTAGCCCAGATTTCACCAAAGAATTTTATATCTTTTCTTTTGCATCTGAGCATACAATAGCTGCAGTTTTACTTCAAAAGAATTATTTGGGGCAAGAACAACCAATATCTTTCTTTAGTAGGGCCTTAAGGGATGCTCCTCTCAAATATAACATCATGGAGAAGCAAGCCTTAGCATTAGTGAAAGCATTAAAGGACTTTACGGTCTACATTTTACACTCTCACATAATTTCTTTTGTTCCACATACTGTTGTCAAGGACATTCTAAGTCAAGACCCTGATGGTAAAAGGGGAAAATGGATTGCAAATATTCTTGAGTATGAATTAGAGATCAGGCCCACCAAACTAGTTAAAGGGCAAGGATTAGCAAAACTTATGGCTGAGTCTAACTTCCAAGCACTAGACATGAATATGGTAGATGTGTTGGAAGAAATAGAAGAATCTACTGCTCCTTTTATTGAAGAAACATTTCTAAATTCTCCTTGGTATGCTGACATTATTTATGCGCTTTTATATTTAAATGCCCCTCCTTCTTTGTCTAAAACTAAAGCTAGATTTTTGAAACAAAAGGCTTTGAGTTTTTGCATCTTAGATGGGGTGTTATATTGGAAAAATGTTGTTGGAATTTTGCTTAAGTGTTTACACAAAGATGATGTAGGGAAAATCATGCATGAGTTGCATGACGGAGAATGTGGAGGACACCTCTACTGGAAGGCCACAACAAACAAAATTCTTAGATCAGGTTACTATTGGCCTACCCTTTTCCCAGACACTCAGAAGTTGGTCATGTCTTGCCATAAGTGTCAAATCTTTGATGGCAAAAGAAAAATCCTTCCCTTACCCTTGCATCCCATCAGAGTTGAGGCACCTTTTCAACAATGGGGTTTAGAATTCATTGGGGAAATTCACCCATCCTCCTCAGCTCAACATAAGTGGATACTCGCAGCCACTGACTTATTTACCAAGTGGATAGAATCCATACCCTCCAAAAATGCTAATGACTCTGTCATTATCAAGTTTCTTGAAACTAATATCCTATCCAGATTTGGTTGTCCCTGAAAAATCATAACAGACAATGCTGCTGCTTTTAAATCTAAAAATATGGTTGACTTCTATTACAAATACCACATAACCTTAGGCCATTCCACTGCTGATTATTCCCAAGGAAATGGATTAGCTGAATCTTCCAACAAGAGCCTCATCAATATCATTAAAAAACTGTTGGAACAAAATTAGAAGTCATGGCACAGTAAAATGGTTCATGCCTTATGGGCTGATAGGTTAACTACAAAGAAATCAATAAATATGTCCCCCTATCAGCTAGTTTATGGCTTGGATGCAGTTTTTCCCACCTCATTGGGAGTGCCAGTCATGAAGCTCCTTCAATAATTGCAGGTTGAAGAGAATGATATGCAGAGGAGAATCAATCAAACCATCCATTTGCAGCAGAATAAAGAGGAAGTCTATGAAAGAACACAGTCAATCCAAGAAAACATGAAGAAGTTATTTGATAAGAGGACTAAGGCAGACAATTTCCAAATTGGAAATGTTGTTCTTAAGTGGGATTCAAATAGAGAAGAGAAGGGAAAACATGGCAAGTTTGAGAACTTGTGGAAAGGGCCCTATATTATTCATGCTGAGAGGGGTCACGATGCATTCTTCCTGAAAGAATTAAGTGGAGAAGATATATATGGAGGTCCTGTCAATGGCAGGATGCTCAAGCATTACTTCTGCCAAGAGTCTTGAGTTTTAAATCATTTCATTTTTATTTATTTATTGTAAATATCATAAGCCTGAACATTGCATTCAAATTTATAAAAATCAGAAAATACAAAAACAAAGAAAAGAGAGAAAAGAGGGCAGATTGTGAAAACAAGAAAGGTATAGCCCCATACCAAAAAAGAGAAATAAATCTGAAAGTGTGCAAGCTTAAATGCCACTCCTAAAAGAACACACTTCTAATTAGTCAAATAGCTTAATCTTGACTAATTAGCTTTAAATTTTCTGCTGATAGGATAGTGAATTCGATTTGCCAAACCATTTAATCTTGGCTTATTAGTAGATAGTTTAGGATAGAAATTAAAGGTTCAAACATGATAAAAAACCGAACCTAAATTTCCAAAGAGAAAATTAGTCAAATCTATTTCAAGTTTTGAGTCAAAAGATGTAAATTTGGTTCCAATTAACTCAAAATCTGAACCAGTTTTCAAAGGAAAAATAGCTCAAACAAAATTTAAAACAAAGCTGAGAAAAGAGGGAGGAAATGATTTGAAATCTCAGATATCAAACCTTCCATTTTTGTTTTTAAATTTTCTGCAAAATAAATGTCTATGTGCAGCTAGTTTTTATGCCATAGATCACAGCAAGTCAAACAACTTAATCTTGACTTGACTGTTTTTAAATTTGTGTTGTAGAAATATAGAGAATAAAATTCTATTGGATAGTTTCATCCCAAAAGATAATAGATTAGGTAGAGAATCATATGGGATCAACTGTTTAATCTGAGTCCATGGAGAAATAAGGAGTAGAAATAGATTAGATTTCCTGCTTTCAACAAAGAATAAAATGTTGTGAAAGAGTTTGCCAATCCAAGTGCACTCTAATGAAGAAAAAATGTTAGATCAGTAGGATTGGGTAGGTAGAAAGATTGTATTGATGAAGATCCATTTTTTTTATGGCTGCTAATATGTTTTCAAAACAAGATCATCCCAGTGAAGGAAGGACAACCCAATGGATGAGGCAAATGATCAGCCTCCCAGAGAATCCAGGTCTGACGTTCTTGATGCCTTCAAGAAGACACCATCCCCAAGTGGAACCACTGTTAGCCACCCATAAATTCTGTCATATCAAGTGGTGGCTAAATGATTTTGGATAGCCTTCAAGAAAAAATTTCATTACTAAAATGGTTGGTGCTTAAAGTCTTTTGATAATATCCTATCCTTTGAATAATCATCAATGATTTTCCCCTTTTCAAATCAAAAATTCTGTTTTCATTACATGAAGAAAGACTGCTACAAGCACCATTTTCCTTTTCCCCCTTCTTCCAAAACTAACCTCATTTAACCCCTTTATTTCCCATGAAAATCCCTCATTTTCATGTTTTTTCCCCTTTTCCCCTTCATCAAAACCCTTTGATAAGGCCTAAGACCCTTTCTTGCCTTATCGAAATCCTCAAACTCCTTTGAAAATCATAGAAAATCTATAAAAATCACATCTTTTTTATATTATAGACTTAAGCCCCCTTGGGCTAAGTCTTTAACCTTTCCTCTCCACACGCCTTGGTGCTAGAACCAAGCATTGGCCATCTAAGCGCTTATCGCATCGCCCCATGTCGATTAGCCCTTCATCCATAACCCCCGATCATATGGCTTTCCATGTAACCTGTGGCCCTACAGACGGGCGCCTAACCATATTGTATTTATATCCTGCCCCCGAAAATTTTAAAAATTTATGTTATATTGAAACTTTGGGTTTTTTATTTTTTTCTAAAGTTTCGAATGGCACAAAATTCCAGTCAATCTCCATCATTGATCTGATCCACAGATCGAAGGCGTGCAATCTCTCGTCCCGGTGGTCCCCGCCAACCACTCACCATTGCAAAACTACGCAGTATCCATCGCACCGCTTTTGAGAGCGGGGCAGTTTCTTTTATTTTAGAGAGATTCCATACACCGTTTGACGTGTGGCCTGAACACTATTCACAAAACCGTTGTTCATCATGCATTAAATATTGGACGTGGACCTGGCGTGATATTAACGTCCACCGTCCGATCTGAGGCCGCTCATGGGACGGTGATCGCTCCCCGAAAATGCCCATGCGATAACCACAGGTACCGTGCAGGCATAAAATATTTTCCGTCATCGATCTGATCTGTAGATCGATGGCCCATTCTCCATCACCCCTATCCCCAGTGCCACATCAACATCCACGTGCCAGAGTTTAATTGGGGCTGATCTCCATGTGTTTTCCATATAGTCACCCTCGATCCTGACCGTCGATCTCTGCGCGATCGACGGATCCGATTTAAAAACTCCTCCTCCGCTTCCCTTTGACCCTTCTAATCAATCTCAACTGTTGGATGATGCCATCCAATGGCCATGCCCCCTCCACATGCCTTCTGAAGCAGTTAGCCTATACACACAAGATTTATAATATTTATTTGTATTTTGCAGGGTTTAAAGGTTTTTTCGCTACGGCAGAGGGTGACGATCCTCCCACCTTCGAATCATCAAACAAAATCCTTGCACAGGGTTTGAAATTCATGTTTCATCAGTGTTTCATGAGGCATTGATGCCATATCATCCCTGCACAACCTTGCACACCAGCAAAATAGAGTAAATTAAGCACAATCAAAGAGTATCAATGTCGAAGACAACAATATACCAGAACAAGGGATTAAAGGCATATTTGAGGGGATTATGGCTAAGATAGATTACCAAAAGCCTGATCCTCACCAGCAAAACATAGTTTAAATAAATTCATGAGTGTTTTATCAGACAGAAAGCATACGCTTCCACATCAGGGACTAATTGAATCCCACAGCTACCACAGAGCCACATACAGCCTCAAAGCAATCAAAAGGAGGATCGAAGTTTTTACCAGACCAGGAGATATTTTTCATCAATACAACTGAACAGTTACTTCAACCAAAGGAACTTATTGTAAACTGTCAACAAAAGTTATTACAAGGATAATCAGGAGCCTTGATGTCAACAAATTCTTTCCAGCAAGCCTAATAATTAATGTAAATCAATTAATACAGAGGAAATATCTAGAATCTTCTCTACTAAGCCCCCAAAGGCCGAGAATCCATTTAAGTCTGTATTAATTAGATTAGAAGATATTTTATCCCATTCAACCTCCTCATTTCTTCTATAAATACTTTTGAAGAAAATGAGGACATGTTGGTTGGTTGTTGGTTGATCACTAGTTGTAATATTGGAACTCTCTGAAATAATAGATAGTCTGTTGAAGTTGAAGAAGAAATTGAAGTCTTGGAAGCCCTGATGATGTTGTTGCATGCTTGTTACTGATAAGGCTCTATCATTGGATCCATGAGCTTGGTCGTTGGTGAAGTATTCTGAACTATTTAATGTTTTCTCCTGTTTTCATTCTGTTCCATAATTTCTTGATACAGTAGGTTGAAAGTTTTAGGCTAAGAAATGACTCCTGGAAGCACCTTAGACCTATTCATCCTTCACTGTTTCATGTTTTCTTCTGCTGAGGTATTTTAGAGTCTTTAATCTCTCTCTTTAGTCCTCATGCTTGTTTATTTCCTTAATAGTTCTAATAGTTGGTTTCGGCATGATTTATGGTTCTCCCTGCTTGTGTGATGCCACTTAAAAAATGTTATTGAAGTCTCCCTTTGAAGTATTTTTATTAACAGTAAGCCAAGGAGGTATGTTGTGATCTTGCCCTTTGTCCTTGCTTAAATAGTTGTCTTAAAGGTATTTATAGTTGTAATCATAGATGTGTTAGGTGTTCCCTCTTCTATGAATGCAATTATCAGTGAATATTTTATGTTTTCTAAGTCATTTGAAATAAAATTTTTGAGGAAATAGGGTGTTCCCCGAATCTTAGATTTCATTTTAAAAGTTGTTTTGAAATAATTATTTTCTTTAAAGGTGTGATTTGTAGAATTCATGGTTAGCCCTGTCTATCAAATAGCTCTTTATTGTTCAAATTATGTTTTCAAATTCCCTTTGTTGAGATTAAACTTCTCTTCCCAAATCATTGATGTCCATCTCATTCCAAAAACCAAAGGATCCTGTGCCCAAGTTAGATTTGCCCTCTAATATCCCATATCCATTGATAAGTTTGTTATGACCTCTTTTTGACTCCATTGCCCAATGAAACTACTACTTCCTCTTTCTACCTACCTTTCCTAGATCTTTCATGTTCTACTATATCAATCCACCCAACCAAACAAACAATGAAACACTTGCACTTAATAACTAGTCTAAAACCAAAACTCTAAGCACACAAGATAAACCTTTGCAAACAAACATTTGAGAGATCCCTCTCTGAGAACAGGAGGACTAGATCCTGGAACTCTAAAGATTGGTTCTGATGTTGCCTTGTCTTTTGATTGGCCAAACTATCAAAACACAGGACACCAACATGACCCATTGTTTTTTGTCGCAGTAAAGCTTTTCCCTCGCTGAAAACAACATCATAACCTCTGTCCCCCAACATCGCGACCGAGACCAAGTTCTTCTTTAGACCTCGAACATGCATAAAATATTTCAACATAAATGGTTTACACGACTCCCTCTCAAAGTTAATGGTTCCAATTATGGTCGCACCGTATCTACCACCGTCACCCATCTCTATATGAATTTGGACATCTTTCTCCTCCAAGTCACTAGACAACTCCTTGTCTCCCGTCATGTGGAAGGAAGTACCACTATCAAGATACCACATTGATCCCATTGCGCTTGAAACCAAGAATGCGATCAAAGAGAAATGAATTTCAAATTGCGAGGCTAAGGCCTCACCCACTGTAGCTCCAACAACCTTATATTTCTTCTTTTTCTGTGGTCAGTTAGTGGCGAGATGCCCATGTTCATGACAGTGAAAAAACTTCACTTTGGAAAAATCCAGCTTCTTTCCTTTAGCCTTGGATTTTGGATGGGGTTTCTTCCCCTTCCCTTTCCTTGCTTTGGTAGCCAAAAAAAAATTCTCTTCATCATCATTCTTTGATGAAGATCCATCCCTAGTACTTCTCCTTATCTCCTTCTGCACTAGCTCCGACCAAAGTCGCTCCCAATCTGGCAGTTTCTCCCATCCATTGACAGATCCTGATAACTATGCCAACTCTTCAGTAGTCGAAGGAGAGCTAATCTCACCAATTCATCATCCACAACTGTGATTCCCACACTCCCCAGATCATCCCTACATTGGAAAAACTTTGTGAGATATTTTCGAATACTGTCGCCCTTCTCCATTTTGATTTTTCTGAGCTTATCTTTCAACGCCAACTTCCTATGGCCGCTGCTGCTTTGGAAAATATTTTTCAAAGACTTCCACATTGAAAATGGAGTGAATTTCTTGTGAATTCTTGACATAATATAGTATTTCATACCTTCCAACAAAATTCTTCTTGTCTTCGCTACTTTCTTTTACCATGCGTCAAGTAATGCAACATCGCTAGAAGTAGGCTTAGGAACATCACAATCAATGAACTCCTTCAAAAAATTATCTTCAAGCATTTCCTCCATCCTGTCCTTCCAGGCTATGTAGTTCGAGCTACCCTCAAGGGCATACTCCAACTGCAACCCATTGAAATCCATTTCAATGAATACTCAACTGTCACACCAAGAAATTTCTACAGCAAATTCGAATTGTCCACCAGCACAAATCTCAACATCACTTCAAGATTGCAATATCCAGTGATTAACACTGGTCCGATACCATGTAGAAATTATACAAGATGCATGTATATTACCGGATGCCCCAGATCTAACAAATTAACTTATGTTAAACACAAAATCCTTCCACTTAATTCTTTGCGGAAATTAAATCGCCAATTGCAAACACATATGAAGCAAAATCAATCGCATATAAACACAGTTGTTTAATAGGAAATCTTAAAGCTAAAAAACCCCAACTGTCATATATTATGTATATCAATGGATCATGTAATAATTTCATACAAATATTATTACACCAAGTTCTCAGTACAATCAACAATCATTACACACTGTCATGCAGATATTTTCATATCTATGCACCAATTTCTTGCCTCCTGATAGCCTGCCTCCACTGTGCAATCCCTGCTGAAGAAGACCCCTGAATGAATTCGAATTGGCCTTGCCTTGACTGCACAATCCTCATTGGCATCTCCAATGTGTGTCAGATGCATTGAATGCATTACTATAGTCACAACAGATAGCCCATCTCACTCTTTCACCTATCTCTCCACTGGGTCTCCACTGGAACTGACATGCAAGTATTTAACTGCTATATTTGTTTAGTTGCAAGTGAGTCTCTAGTTGTGAATTAGTTAAATAATTAATTCACTAAACTCTCACTAGTGTATCTTCAGTTAGAACTAGATACAACTAGAACAACTGTGTTTAACTCGCTTAATTGAGTTAAACTACATAACAACTCCCATAACTACTCTTCCAACTCTGTCACAACTCTGCCACTTCAGTTCTAGCTGAGTCCTCCATGAATGAGTCACCAACCACCCTAGGAATTGCATAATCCCTTCAGCCCACTCATTTTCCAAATCTGTTCACTAAAATAAAGTGCTCCAAGAGAATAAGTTGATATTTATTGTCGGATTATTATTAAGGGCTAATAATAATTGAAATGCATCTATTTTTATATTAGCGATCTATAAATAGACTTCACCCAATATTCTAAAAATAGAATCTCATCTATTTCTCCAACTTGATCAAGCATCTACAAATAGCATCTTGCAACTTATAGAATATGCTAACCATGTCTAAAAATAGACATACACCTAAAAATAGCCTATGGGCCCCACTTAGTGAACGTGCTTAATTTTCACTAAGTTCATCATATTGTTGAATCTCAACAGAGAATGCCATATATTTGAAGGAAGAAATAAATTTCTCCTGCTGCCCCTGAAACCCATAACAGTTGATTCACCATTTCAGCAATGGGGACTCAATTTTATTCGTGAAATTCATCCCACTTCATCTAGACAACATAAAGTGGATACTGGCGACAACTGATTATTTCACCAAGTGGATCGAGGCACAATTCAAACCAAGTAAGCTATAGACACGGTAATTATTAAGTTCTTGGAAGGTAATATTTTGTATAGATTTGGTTTTACCACAGAAAATTATTACAAATAATGTTGTTGCCTTTAGATCAAAGAAGACGATAAAGCTATGCCATAAAGAAAATATTTTTTTAGGCCACTCTACAACCTATTACCCTTATGGTAAAGGCTTAGTTGAATAATCTAATAAGAGCTTGGTCAATATTATTAGGAAAATTCTGCAGGACAATAAGAGGTGCTGGCATAAAAGTTGGTGCATGCTCTGTGGGTAGACTATGTGAGTACCAAAAATTCCATAGGAATTTCTCCATTTCATATAGTCTATGGAGAAAATGCAATGTTTCATTCCTGATTGGGAGTTATGGCCATGAAATTATTGCAATAATCTGAACCAGAGCCTAATGATATGCAACGAAGAATTGGCCAGATGATTCAACTTCAGCAGTCAAGAGAAGAGGTGTTAAAAAACACAAAACTGATACAGACAAAATACAAATAATATATGATATAAGTACAAAAGAAACTAATTTTCAAGTTGGATATTTGGTATCAAAATGGGATGCTAGAATCGAAGAGAAGGGGAAACATGGAAAGTTCAAAAATCTATGGAAATGGCCTTTTAAGATTGTTGCATTCTGTGGTAAAAATGCTTATCTACTTGAAGATTTGTCTGATGAGCCAGTTGAAGCAGTGCCTGTAAATGGCATGTTGCTGAAACATTTTCTTACATGATTTCACATTTGATTCACCATTTCATTGTATATATAATTTTACTTTTGAATACTGCAAGTGTGGGTAGTTGGTGTTGGGATTTGAAGCCAGAAGTGAAGGCCCTAAGATCCCATAATTCAACTACCATATATAAGTCAGTCAGCTGAATAGGTTATAGTCAGTCAATAGTCATTTTTCAATTCGTTAATTATATTTTTAGTCATATTTTTAGTTTTACAGTTGAATTTGTTGACCAATGGACAAGCTACTAGTCTACGTTTTTGTTCTTGACACCTCACTGGGAGGCTTCCATCCCCAATGGAGCCAATGTTAGCATGATTAGTTTGTTTTTTTTTCGAATTATATTTTTGAATCCATTAATTTGTAGCCTTTCAATATGTTGAAATTATAAACATTGTTGTTATCATAAGTTTGAATGTCACTATCCAAAACATCGCCATGAGTCTAGCCATCAAGTGGTTTGGTCGAAAGCTTGAAGCAACGTTGAGTCTTGGGGAGTCATTTTCACAAATTTTGAGAAATTGATTCATGTGGAATATGTCAATAATGAATTTTTCAGAAGGTCTACTTGAGTCAGTTTCAAGTCAGTTTCAGTTGAAAATCCTACTTCTCAAAGAAATATGGCCATTAAGAGAAACACATTTCTTTTCCCCTCCTAGTCTATTCATTTTTCCCTAAGACTCTAACCCACATCCTACATTTCCCATCTCCCATTTTCCATTTATTAAATACTATACCTCATCATCCTATTCATTAATCATTTCCTATTCATAAACTATATAACTCTCATATTCCCTATCCCATCCTAGTTTTATCCCCTTAAAGGCCATGATTGCAAATCATATTTGACACAACCCATATATCCCCCCACTACTCAATGCACCATACCTAACTAAGATTTATAATCATTATCATACAAATAATCATACCCTTTCAAATGACGTGCCTAGGTAACATCATACTACTCGACAAACATAATAGAAAATTCAAATTGAATGAACATACCACCATCTCCTTCGCATAGTTGCCTACATTTTTGATCTCCAAGCTGGATGATGTTCATCGTCGAAGGGTAAATATTAAGTTGCAACCAAGTCAAGATAGGGATAAAAGCTACAACCACAGTGACAACAAAATTTGTTGTTGCGCAGAGGTTCTATGTAGTCGTTGTTGCACACAGAGAGCTACACAATTTTTGCGCAACATCTTCCTGAAGTTATACAAAATTTAAATGAATTGATTCTGGATTTTTTGAGGTAAGGTCATCCCACTCAGATCTTAAGACTGTTTTACTGCCTAATTCAAGTTTTGATAAGCTATGACTGGTCTCCAATATAAAGTCCCTATGTATACTTTGTTGCCATGCAGATTATTGTTGAAAAAAAAATAAAAGTTAGGGGTTTATAGATGAATGTTAACTAATGTTGAGTGTTGAGATGGTATAGGGTGAAAGTTTGTAGTCATGAAATTTTCCAGCCACTCTTGAAATTTTCAATGTGTCCTGTCATCACCGTGCAGTGAATATGTCAAATATACTTTTGGTTGTTTCTATCCAAAAGAAGAGTTTTCTATTACTATTGTTTCCCACGTATCTTGCCACAAGGTCTAGGAAAGCATGCTCGATGTACATAGGTCATTGGATCCCACTGCAAGCAAAGAAGGGGGGGGAAATTGTGTGTGTAGAGCCTAAAAATTTAGCTCTGTTCAAATCCAGTCCAATGATTAGTGTTGCGTTTGAGAACACTGGATGTATCCATTTATATGAGAAGATTCAAACAGTGGGTTATCATGTACAGGTTCTCAACCTATTTGCTTTAAGTTTCAAGGATGGAAAGGTCAGGTTAGGAGACTTGAAGATAGTTATTACAAAGAAGCTAATTGATGATGCTACAGGCATTCCTATAGATGGAGAAAAGTGGTTCAAAGGGGATCATATCAATGCCTCATTCTTCAAATAATTTATCAAACCACAATTTAAAAATAAGTTTGATACAACATTTGCTAGCATATATCTTAAAAACCAACATAGCCAGCTGCTTAAAGCCATAAAAAGGTATTTCACTTGTGAGGGTAGGTTCAATATAGTTTATCAGTATCACCTCATACTCTTGGTGCATTTTATAGCCAAGAATACCATGAAATTACCTTATTATTTGCATAAGTATTTCGGGAGGATGGCATAGAAAGTCCAGCATAAGAAATATAATCACATGTCAAGCTTATTCCATTTTTCCTTGGTAAAAATCCTAGTAATGTTTGAACTTGAAAAGAAAAAGGTTTCTTGGTCTAGTTTTGGTAAATTCTTGGTTTATTGCCTCAAATAGATTCTTCACCAATGGAGGTTTGTGAAGAAAAAGAAGAACCACCTGATGAACCAATGACCGAGATGGTGAAGAAATCAAGTGAAAATGAGAAACCAAGAAGGAAACCCAACAAAAATTTAAGCAAGAGGAGAAGTGCAAAAGGAAAGAAGAAGGACCAGGTGCCATAAGTTCATATGACAGAGTTCCAAACAAAAAAAGTGCAGTCAACAAAAAAAAGATATAGTGAAGGATGAATAGCTCTTGTTGAGACCTAGAACTAGGTCAAGGGTCAAGAAGGATACTGAGGAGCCAAGTCCTCAAACAATTGATGTTATTTTAGAGGACAAGCAAGAGGAATATGCAAAAGAGATTGAAACAATCCAGATAGAAGAAGAGGACCCAAAGATGACCAAGATGAAAGATACACTTGCAAAATCACAACTCAAAATTGCTTTCTTAAAAAGACAAAACAGAGAAATCAGAGAGATAGCCTTACAAGTAGCTCAACCAAAGGAGAAATCAAAGGTATCCCTAAAGCCTACTACAAAATATAAGGGTAAGTGGGTTGTAGATGTTGAGAAGTCAGAGTAGCCCAAAATGGAGTCTAGCAGACCTACAACCAGAGCAATGAAGTGAAAGAAAGGGTGGGTGCAATAGATGAAAGAGATAGAACAATCACCTAATAGACCATATTTTGACCAATGGAGGGAGTATCAAAGGTATCTCGAGGAGCTTGAGGAGTGTCAGATGCGGGTAATGGAAATAACTTATAACAATGAAAACTTCAAGAAATAATTTAACCATTTACTTGTGAATTATAACAAAGAAGTGATGGATGCCTCTAGGACAATTAAAAAATGCAAGAGGTTTGGAAAATGTTATCTCCCTGCAAGGAGAGAAGCAAAGAGTCTATATGTCAGTAATTTGGTATTGAAGAGAAATATGAGGTGCAAGAAACGAAGCTTGGAAAGAGCTCGGAGATTGGTGAGGAAATGTAGAGAAGTTGTTGGAATTCCCCCACCTGGCAATGTGCCTAGGACAAGGCATAAAACACATCCAGAGTCAAAGCCCTCTCCGCTAGTATGGATTAAAGAAAATTATCCTCCACCCAAAGGCACTGAATTCAAAGCATCCACCTACAAACCTTCATCCAGCAAGAGAAATAGGAGGTAACATTTTATTTTTTGAGTTTTGAAATTTTGATGATGGCTAAAGACTACTGATGTTGCACAACATAAATCATTTTGTTCATGTAGAGCTTGTAGGTATCATTTTTGGCATTCTGGAGTTGTATTGGATACTTTGATAGTGTTGGTATGTTGCTACTTGGTTTCATGAAGTTTTGGGGTGGGAAAGAGGCATAATACATAATTTGAAATTCAAATTACAGAGTCACTACACAGCTACTGCGCACAAGTCTTCATGTGTTTTTGAGGGTGTCATATGTCAGAAGTTGAATGAATGAATATGCTGTTGAGTTAGGAGCTAAGTTATCATTGAGTCATCAACAATATTTCTCTTATTATGTGGAAATTCACGACAATAGGGTGTGATACCCAACTGTTGTGCAACATTGATATGGAAACTAACTAATGTTTCTTCTTTTTATGTCGAAAAATATGGTTCGATGTTTATGGATGATTGTTATGGATTTGGATACTTTTATGAAGAGGATAGGGTAATATGATAGTATTATATTTTTTTTTTTCCGTTAAAGGAAAAATATTGTAGACAGGTTAAACTTACTTATTTTGTGATCAATTCAATCCACTTCATGGATCAGAGATGCATTGCATCTGGACATGGCATTTTTAAATGATGTATGCCTATTTAATGCTAAATATGTGAATGGAGAAGAGTGAAAATGGTATTCTGAACAATATTTCAAAGAAATTTGTTGACTGTGATCATATTTTTATGAATTAAATGTTTATTTCTCAGTTGTTGTAGTGACCATTAGCAAATATAATTATGTTATTGTGCTTCAAATCCGTTCTTTTCCTATGTATTAATTTTCTTATATAATTTCTTCAAGTACAATGTTTATGGGTGCTGTAATATCCCCAAAAGGAAAGATTCAACAATACCTGCTGGAATAATGCATTTTTATGTGCACTGAAATGAGTTTCAGCCCTTGGATCCCTTATATTAGGATATCTAGTGTCTAAATCCAAAAGGAGAGTAAAAAAAAATCAAACTAGGTGAGGTAAACAGACCTCCCACACCTATTATGGCTAAAAACACCCAAGAATGGGGTTGCAGCAATATGCAATAATACTACAGGAAAATAACGCAATTTTTGAGAGCAGCAGTATGAGACCAATAAGAAGGCTCAAAATTCATATATAAAGCAATAAATCAGATCCATAATGAGGCCCATACAATGTATGACAGAATGTATAAAACAAGAATAGAAGAAATTCCTCTAAAAGAGGGGTTGCAACACATGTATTGACTGAAAAATATCTTGACAACATTATTTTTAAGAGCTGCAGATGTTGTATATTACACTCTAGATCTAGAGTATATGTGTGTACAAAATAATATTTCCATTTTAGATCTCTACACTAGAAGAGCTCCTTTACAAATTCCCCTTGGGGTTTTGATCAAAACATGAAACACAGAGAGTAGATTTGAGATCTAAAGTAGCAGATCTGCAGTAGTATTCAAAAATTTCTGAAGATGAATACAATAGAAGCAGATCAGATATATACAGAACATGGATCAGAAGTCTAATCCATGGATTACCATAGTGAAGGGCAGAACCCCAACACCATAGATCTCTCCTCCAAATGTGTGTCAAAACACCCTGTAACTTCCTTCTTGCAAATAATGCAGTCCTGGAAGGAAAACTGTGCTGTAGGCTCTAGAACTGGATTGGACTGATGCCAAGATCTGAAAATTCAGCTCCAAAGGTTCATAACTCTCTTTCTAATGGGATAGAAGACTTTCCCAATGAAAAGAGGCCCTAGAACGGCCTAGATCTGAACAGATCTAGCCTCCACTTGCTGCAGCTTACAAGGACAACCAAACCCTCAATAGGATCTGAGTTGTAGTTGGAAGAAGAGCTTGGCCAAGTGCCTGATAGTGGACGAGATCAACAAGACTCTTCCAAGAGCTACTCAATGGAAGAGGTGGGATTCCCGAACATGAACACCCTAGTGCTAAACAACACTATCCTCAGCTAAACAACAGAGAATGATATATGTATAAACATACAATATATTCAGAAATATAGACAATCAACAACCTTCTTCTATTTTCCTCCTCTTCCTTTTATAGGATGAAAGTCTTGTCAAACCCTAAACCATCTCAATTATTTAGCTCCATTCACATGAGTAGCCTCCAACTAAAACTGTGTTGTGCCTCTAGGAGATTCACTGTATCTAGACAATGCTGTTGATTTGGTCCTGGTTGACTTGGTCAAGTGCTCCAGTCTCTTTCACACCTAAGTGTGCTTATGTAAATAGCCTAGATTTATCTATGTTCACATGTGGCATTGATTTATTTTTCTAATTAGGAGTTTTATTAATCCTCCTTTACAATTTTATTCATGAAACAGAAAATTGAAACAAAATTGTATATTCCCATTAGCTTGGGCTAATTGGGAATATTACAGTCCTCCCCTCCAAAATGTTGCTTGTACTCAAGCAACTGATAGGGTGAGTGCTGCAACACTTCTCCTTCTCCATTGGTGACACCATCAAGGATCAAGCTCTCCTCACAAGCTAGGTGTTCACCAATCCAAACCTCCATGAATTTTTCCTCCAAAGTCATCATGAGATGTAAAAAATCCATCCCACAAGGATTCAAGAACTCAACGAAAACAAACATGGTTGAACCAATACCCTCTCTAAAACATGTAGCATGAGGTACATAGAGAGTTTCCATCCCATGTGGTACATACAAACTTCCCATCCTCTCTCCATACAATCCCATAAAAAGTACAACTATATCATCCAAGTATGGAAGCATCATTACATACATACAAACAGAAATTTGAGCATGAGGAGTTGGGTCATAGTCCCACATATGGTACCAGTGCAGTGCATCTCCTACCTGCATCAGATCAAGGTATGGTAAGTGGTTTCCACACCACTTACTTGCTGCACTAGTTATCTCACCATGGCTGAAAATGTGAGATATGTTTGGTGCCTTTGGGAAGCACCCATCATGAAAGAGAATCTCCCTTTGCACAACAAGGGAGTGGCCAAATTCAGAAATTTTAGTGGCCCAATGTTTTCCATGAGATTTTCATGATACAACACTCCCCTTGGGAGTCATGGCCTGCATAAACATGGTGAAAGAATATGAAAAATCAGAAAATGAAACTTGCATTACATGATCATATGTTTCACCAACAATGCCTGTCCACCATATGGAATTGTGCATATGTTTTTATCCCCTTTCAAGAGAAGGAGTAAATGGCTGAAATAACTCTTGCATAGAGTCCTTTGGATGCCCCAAATTCACATAGTTCTTGCATTCTAGAAAATGCTAATTTAGCTCTCCTCTAAAGCCTTCCCATTCAAATCATCTCATGATAGTGTTGTAGATCTTCATAGAATAGGTAGGGCTGAAACATAACTCTTTGTAGGCATTTTGCAGCTTCCTCTCCTTGAGCTTGGAGGCTCTAGGTAAGAAGATCCTATCATGATGATAGCTGACTCCCTCATGGACTAGATAGCCCTCTTCATGCAGCTGGTCATCAAGCATCATACAAGTATGAAGATCTTTGGAATAATCCACCAACAGCTAGGATTTCCAATATAGATCTACACTCCCCAACAATGAAATCGCTGATGATGCATCAATAGGAATGCCTGCCATGTTGCTGATATCCTCTTTAAAATATCTTATGCTAAAGGTATAAGTAGGAAGGATATACCTTCCCTTCTTCTCCTCCAACAACACAGAATAAAAAATGAAGGTGAGTGATGATGATGAGAGAAGAAAATATCCCTCCTTCTTGTGCTTTCCCAAGCCTTCCAGTGCTATAGCTATGTCTTATAATGCTCCCATCCCTCTTGGATCTGATTTTGGAGCATCAAGTAGTCAGATATTTCTAACCAAAAATAAATCAGGTGGCCTCCTAGGTGGTTTTCCACTAGATAAGAGTGTCCCCTGCAGAAATATCATGAACATGATAGAAGGGACAGTGAGGTCCTTGCTTCCACTACACAAATCCATCTCTGTTTTTTGTGTGGAAGTGTTGTGTGAGGGGTAAGTACACATGCCTTTAATCATTTGAGGTGCACCACTCTTCTTTTCCACCCATTCCATTTGCAAAGCCTCCCAATCAGTGGTGACTTTCCCCAATGTAATCAACCTTTAAACACCCAAAATAACATTGGTGTCTGGTATGTCAACTACAAAGAGGTGATCCACCAAAGTGTAGGATCCCATGGTGACTGAAAGTGATGGGACATAATGCATGCATTGCATTGTTCTATCTCCTAGGACCAAAATAGAGAATCCCTCAAAATTATCAGGGGTATTGCCCTCCTTTGCATAAGATGGGCATCAATGAAATTGTGGGTAGTCCCACTATCAATCAACACAAAAACCCACTCATTCATGATTGAACCTTGAACTCTTAAGGTCAATTACTTAGGTACTACCCTCAATGATGCAAGATTTTCTCCAATACGAGAAAATGCTCCATTCCCATCTCCTGATGGTGTTGGATCTCCTCCAACATTGTCATCGTTGTGAGCCCTCCTTGGCTCATCATCTTCATCTTCTTAAAGATCTGAGAAGACCTCTATATAATGTGCCTTAACAGCAACACATCTATGCCTAGGTACCCATGGTTCTTGGCAAGTGAAGCATAGCTTCCTCTTTCTCAGATTTCTCTGGACTTCATCATCAAGAGGCTTCTTGTATGAGATATCCTTTGAAAGAGTAGCTTTCTCTTCCTTTCCTTTAGAAGGAAAAGAGGGATTGTTCTAAAATTTTTCCTTTGATTTTGGTAAGGAATATTGATGGTCTCTAGCCCTCTCAATGGCATCATGCAAGGTAGTGGGATAGGTATATTTAACCAACCCATGCAGAGGTTCTTCCAAGCCATCGATGAACATGTACAGCCTCCTTGCTGCAGACAGATCAGGAACCATAACAGATAATCCTAGAAATTTAGAGACATAAGACTCTGTATTACCTGACTACTTCAACTTTGCAAGGCTCATGAAAGGTGCTTCTGGATCCTTTCTGTCAAACCTTTCCACCAATCTTCTAGTGAACTCAGAATAAGCAGTCACATTGGCATGACCCAATGTAGACAACCCATGGAACCACCAGTTGTGTGCTTCACCTTCAAAGTGCAATGCTACAATCTTGATAGCTTCCATCTCAGGGAATTTGTTCAACTGAAAGTATATATCCAATTTTTCTACCCATGCTTTGGTAGAACTAGTGGATGACCCATCAAACATGGGTAAAAATAATTTTCCCATAGAGTGATGTCAATCATGATTCTGAGTGAATCCACCATCTCTATTCTAATGCCTTGGTATTATCTTGTTCTTGAGGTGACAAAAATCTTGAAAAATCAAGTGGTTCTTCAATCTCTGATTCTGAGATTCATATTCTTCAAAGTAGTCTTCAAGGGATTCTTGTTCATGAGGCCCTTCATTTTCCACAGCCAAAAAAGTAGGCATGGTAGAGCATTGTGGAGCTTGTGGCTGGTTCACTGGTTGATCATTCCAGTGGTGAGACATGCCAGAGCTTTCCCCAGGATGAAATATCCTAGGAGATTCCTTGATCCTGTTCAATATCATCTCTTTGATCTCTCTAGCAAGATATTGCATGGCTTTCAAAAGAGTTTTTGCAAACTCCTTCCCATCTTCATCAATTCTAGATTCAGGGGCTTTTCCCTTATCTTTATCATCATTGGTGTAATCAAAATTCTTCTGTATTCTTCTAAGGTACCTCTTTTCTCTGTCAGTGAGAGGCTCATCTTCTTCTGAAGACATATGGCTCTTCAAGGAAGAAAATCACACGCTGTGCTAAGATGCTTGCTCTGATACCACTGTAATATCCCCAAAAGGGAAGATTCAACAATACCTGATGGAATAATGCATTTTTTAGAAGTATGTGCACTGAAATGATTTTGTAGCCATTGGATACCTTAGATAAGGAGATATAGTGTCTAAATCCAAAATTAGAGCAAAAGAAAATCAAACTAGGTGAGGTAAATAGACCTCCCACACCTAGTATGGCTGAAAAATACCCAAGAATGGGGCTGCAGCAATATGTAACAATACTATAGGAAAATAATGAAATTTTTGAGAGCAGTAGTAGGAGAAAAATAAGAAGTCTCAACATTCATATATATAGCAATAAATCAGATCCATAATGAGGCCCATACAATGTATGATAGAACGTAGAAGACAAGAATAGAATAAATTCCTCTAAAAGAGGGGCTGCAACACATGTATTGACTGAAAAATATATTGAAAAAATTATTTTTAAGAGCTTCAGTGGTTTCATATTAAACTCCAGATCTAGAGCAGATCTGTATACAAAAGAATAGATCCATTTCAGATCTGTACACTAGAAGAGCTCCTTTACAAATTCCCCTTGGGGTTTTGATCAAAACATGAAACACAGAGAGTAGATATGAGATCTAAAGTAGCAGATCTGCAGTAGTATTCGGAAATTTCTGAAGGTGAATACAATAGAAGAAGATCAGATCTGTATAGAACATGGATCATAATTCTAATCCATGTATCACCATAGTGAAGGGCAGAACCCCAACGCCAAAGATCTCTCCTCCAAATGTGTGTCAAAACACCCTGCAACTTCCTTCTTGCAAATAACGTAGTCCTGGAAGGAAAACTACACTGTAGACTCTAGAACTGGATTGGGCTGATGCCACAATCTGAAAATGCAGCTCCAAAGGTTTAGAACTCTCTTGCCAATGGGATAGAAGACTTTCCCAGTGAAAAGAGGTCCTAGAATGGCCTAGATCTAAATAGATATAGCCTCCACTTGCTGCAACTTACAGGACAACCAAACCCTAAACAAGATCTGCATTGTAGTTGGAAGATGAGCTTGGCCAAGTTCCTGATAGTGGATGAGATCAACAAGACTCTTCCAAGAGCTACTCAATGGAAGAGGTGGGATTACCGAATAGGAACACCCTAGTGCTAAACAACACTATCCTCAGCTAAACAAAAAAGAATGATATATGTCTAAAAATACAATATATTCAGAAATATACACAATCAAAAACATTTTTTTTTCTATCCTCCTCTTCCTTTTATAGGATGAAAGTCTTGTCAAACCCTAAACCATCTCAATGTTTTAGCTCCATTTACATGAGTAGCCTCCAACTAAAACTGCGTTGTGCCTCTAGGAGATTCACTGTATCTAGAGAGCGCTGTTGATTTAGTCCTGGTTGAATTGGTCAAGTGCTCCAGTCTCTTTCACACCTAAGTGTGCTTATGTAAATAGCCCACATTTAGCTATGTTCACATGTGGCATTGATTTATTTTGTTGATTAGGAGTTTTATTGGTCCTCCTTTACAATTTTATTCATGAAACAAAAAATTGAAACAAAATTGTATATTCCCATTAGCTTGGGCTAATTGGGAATATTACATAATGACTCATATGTATTAGAACTTGTCCTATATTTCTCTAATTAATTTGTGTTTAATGTTTCAATTGCAAATTAAATAGTTATACCCTTACCCTCTGTGTTTTCTTCTTAATACTTAGTCACGAACATGCAACATTAGAGCTTCATCTATTCTGTCAAGTGTGAATGAGTATCTTTTATGTTTATCTCCCACCATACTACAATTTTTTCCCTTTATTTGAAGTATGTTCTAGAAAAGCCTTTGTGCATGTAATTGGTTGTTATATGCATAAGCATGACACTCTAGTTATTTCCTGATCACGGGTATTCATTTTTTAGAAGCCTTCATTTATTCCCAATAAAAATTATAATTCTCTTTCAGAACTAGTATGTGTGTGTTTTAAAGTATTCAAAATAAGTGGTTTGTGGTTACCTTTGTGGTCCCTTCCTCATCTTAGAGGGATTCATAGAGTGTTAACACTTCCTAACATCTTGTTGAAGGTTTGGCCAATAAAAATACTTCTGCAACACTGCCACTGTCTTTTCTACACCAAAATTTCTAGCAACCCGACTGTGGTACACCTCCCAAATCATCCTGGGACGCTCGCTTGAAGGAACAAAAAGGTATACAAGGTGGAAGAAATGTGTGTCCTGGAGGTGAAAGTCTGGAACTCTCTTACCTTATAAGAGAATTTGTTATGTGTTTTCGAATTCTGGATCACTCTTATAAGGATGCGGCCATCCTGAAATCTCGTGTCCATAAGAATCAAGCCCATTGGTTAATGACATAACTGACAGTTAGTTGATGCAATATGCAACATTATTTGTGCTTCCCTTCTTATACTTTATGTTAAAATGGAAGTATTATAGATACGTGGATCATTTCTGATGGCACTCATTATGCAACTTTCCTTGTGTCTGTATGAATTGTAGGGGTCGGTGGTTTGTGTGGATGACCGTTTCCTTCCCCACAATGTAATGCTTCCATTGTCGGTAGGTATGCACAATGGAATCAATCTCTTTGTCGTAGGTGGGATACTTTTGGACTATATCTAAAAATGTCCCACTATAATATGCCACTAGATGTCATTTCTGGGTAAGAACTGCACCAATAACATAGTCAGAGGCATCTGTCTTAATTTCAATTGGTTGATGTAGGTTGGTTAATGTGAGAAATGGTGGATAGAAGAGGCGATGCCTTAACTTGGAAAACTCCTTCTGTTGGGATTCATACCAAAATAATTTTTATTTATCTCCACCCTTGGTGACTTGAATAAAAGGCCAAGTGATATGAGAGAATCCAAATACAAATTTGCGATAGAAGTTGGAAAGAAACAGAAAGCTTCAGAGCTATGTTAGAGTGGTTGTGGCTAACCAATCCTGAATAAAATGTACCTTGGATGGGTCCACATGCACACCCCACTCATTAATGATTTACCCTATATATTGAACCTATGTCATACCAAAAGTTTATTTCTCCAAATCGGCACATAATTTTTGTTGTCGCAGGGTTTGGAGGACTTGTCGAATATGGTGTATGTACTCTTCCCAACCTCGGATGAAGATCAGGATGTCATCCAGATATACTACCATGAACGAGTTTTTGAGTGGATGTAAGAAGGACGCGGGGTAATTCGTTAACACGAAAGGTATGAAAAACCATTAGAAAATTCCATCCTTAGATTTGAAGGAAGTCTTCCACACATTGGAGGGTTGATTAGTACCTAGTCATAACCGGACTTCAAGTCAATATTGCTGAAATATTTTTCCCCCTTGAGTTGGTCCAGAAGGTCATCAATCCATGGGATTGGATACTTATTCTATATATTGATCTTATTCAGTGTCCAATAGTCAATACAAAGCCTCTAGGTTCTGTCCTTCTTCTATACCAACGTGATTGGGCTCCCACACAGTGATGAATTTGGCCTGATGTTCCCTTTTTACAACAACTCCTAAATCTTCCTCTTGATTTCATCTTTCTCCAGAGAAGAGCATTAATTATTGGTGCATTAGGTAGTGGTGCACCCAAGGTCATATTGATGGAGTGCTTTACCTAACAGTGTAGGGGTACCCCTATGGGTGAGGTGAAAATGTCCTTGTACTCCTCCACAACCTTGTCCATCTGTTGTTGTCATGTGGATGATCCATTTCTAGAGGATGTGGATGTGGCCACAATATTCCTCTTTCTATAAGGATGAATTGTAACGAAGACAAATTTCCCGGTCTGGAAAATGATCTTAATAAATTATTTAGTAGAGATCAAAGAAAGGGAAGTAGGCGACACTACCTTAGGTATCTTATACAATTTTTGAACCAAAGTAATAATAACTAAAAGACTTCTAGATTCATATACATCATGAAATTTCCATACGTGTGACTAATATAATTAAACATCACAGACTTCTATAGGGGAAACATTGCACAATACCTCATCTTCAAATGGATTGATGCTATAAGGCAAGAGAAATTGTTGGCTCACATAGAGATATCACCCTTGGTGGAGCCACTCGATGGTGTATGGATATGGGTGCAACATAATTGGTATCTTAAATCTCTTAACGAACTCAGCTAGAAGTAGGTTATCAGGATCCTTCTATCAATAATGAACTGCATTGACAAACCCTTTACCCATATCTGCAAGTGGAAGAGGCGCTCCCCCTCCTCTGGATCCTCAGGTTCCACCTTTTGGAGGTTGGTGGTGGTTACCATCACAGTGGGTTTGAGATGAATGATATGATTCCCCTTGTTAGTGCCCTTGTTGGGTTCTGGCTCAGAATCAAAGAATGCATCCATCTCCGATTCTTTTAACTTTACCACCAATTCCTGTTTCTCACGACATTCGTTCGTGTTGTGAGGTGGAGTTTTATGGACCTCACACCACTTTCCAGTGTCTTTATTAACCTTCCCATTATTCTTGGTTTGTGGATTCACGGAGTTTTCCTGGGGGGTTGCGATCTAACTCTGCCCTTTTCTATGTGGCTTGGGGTCGAATTTTCTCTGCTTCAGGTTCGCAGATGCAAAGTATCGCTTCTTTTGCTTGAATTTCTGCTCAATATTTGCAACATATTGGTATGCTACACCAAGAAAGAATATTTCCAAGAACTCCATTTCCTCCTGAATGTATTTGTGTGAAAAACTATGATACTTGAGCACTAGATGCTTCTCAAAATATTTGATACCCGACTTTGTGCGCAGGGTATTGTATCTTAAGAGAAAATCCCTAGGTTTTTAAAGGAATAAGTGCTTAAGACATTTTAAAAGTGTGTCACAGAAATAATTTTATCATGAGGTCTTGGTTCTATCCCACTGGAAACTAGTTTTCTAAAACCCTTAATGATCTGGAATAATAAAATATTTCACAATTCCATTGACTACTGATATCTGAATGGAAAATAAGAACTGCAGGGGAAAATCGAAGTAATATGTTGTAAACACAAAATATATTACTTTTAAGTTTTAGAGGAAATTCATGGAGAGAGAGGAAACTCAAAATATTATGTTGTAAACATAGAATCTAGTACTTTTAAGTTTTAAAGAGAGTTTTTGAAGAGAGAGGAAACTCAAAATAATATGTTGTAAACACAAAATCTATTACTTTTAAGTTTCAGAGAGAATTTGTGAAGGGAGAAGAGATGGAGTGAATGAGTGCTTATTAAGGCTATTTAACTCTTACTTACAAACGTAAATCAAAGACCAGCTACTTCTTTACTTCACTTCATTCAAGGAAGAAACCACATAAAATGGCACAAGAAACACAAATCACCATCAACAATTGCAGGGGACTTGCTGCTTCTTTCATTCACCCACTAGGAAAAGAAGTACAAAATGTAGTCCCCAAGAGGTCCAAAACTCAGAAAATTTCCTCTCTCTTTTTCTTTTCCTTAAATATAAACAAAAGTGGTTTGTAACTGCTCGAGCTTCTTGAAACTCCTAGACTGCCTAAACTATCAAAATACTTATTACATTGCAATCGAGGACATCATTGTCGCTTCGATATTAAAAAAGAAAACAAAATAAAACTTGAAATATAATCCTTTTGCTGAATCTAATTTGTTGTGGATATGTCTCCTTCCATTTCTGCTGTGATATCCTAACAGTCTGCATAAACACATCTCTACCTGACTCTGCGCATGATTTTTCATTTCGAACATTGTCATCATGTCACCCACTACCCGACTCTGCCTCTTTCGCTCGTGCTCACAGCGTTTAGTCTTTGATTAATAAACTACCGCAAACACACACCACTGTTCTTCACGTAGCATCAGGTATTTTCTTACCCAAGTCTTCCTTGCATTCAAACTTTCATTTGTAATTGCTGTAAGACTGGAATTTGAAAGATATTCCATTACCTTTGAAAAACTATATCGCATTTGCTTCTCTGTTGCATTTCAGCATTCCAACGTTCTACGCTATAACCCAATTTTTCCCTCCGATGTGATTTTTACAAAGGAAAAACCCATGTACCCGGACTTAAAAACCTTTAGAATTTAGCAATAACTTCCATCGAGTCCGCTTCGATATCACATTTCACATTTCGGCATTCATCATAATATCCCAAAAGGGAGAATGTAGTAATACTTAAACACAATATAAGAACTGTAACTAAGTAAACAATAAATCTCAAGATAACATCAGAATTTATAGAGAAGCTGAGCCATTTTATTATATTGGAGAAGATTCAGTTACACAATGTACAAAATATGAGGAGATCTAGCCAAAGAGATGGCCTAGAATCACCCTAAAAAAATGCCACAATAGGAACTGTGTAACTGGAGAGCCACTAAAGCAAATATTGCGCTGTCCCTTTAGCAGAATGTGAATATATGACTATAGGATGAAAAGGAAAATTTATATCTACTCAAATATGGAGCTTAGATGATTCCAAGATTCAAGATCTAGCTAATGTGCTGGATTCCCAAGATAACCCAGAAAGGATTTTCCAGATCTACAAATTTGGAAAATCACCCTCTTAGGGTTTGATCCTTAATCTGCTGGGATTACAGATCTGACAATAGATGGCTGAAATATGTCACAAGATCAGATCTAAT
Organism: Pinus albicaulis; assembly: GCA_034641835.2. Taxonomy (NCBI): domain Eukaryota; kingdom Viridiplantae; phylum Streptophyta; class Pinopsida; order Pinales; family Pinaceae; genus Pinus; species Pinus albicaulis. Next base: position 1,001,262,153 of record CM076579.1, read on the forward strand.
CTTAAAGGGCTGGTCCCTTCTTCAGATCTACAAGCTAGAAGCTCTAGATCTAGCTTCTCAATCCTCCAATGATGATTACAACTACTGCAACACAACTGCCAATAGAAACAACGTTGTGAGTGAAAGAGAGGCCTTATGCCTGCTGAAAAATTCTGCGATAAACTCTAGGCTGATGGAAATACTGATGGCAAGTTGAGGGAATGATCCCTCACATGATTACTAGCTGAAATGCTAGCAAATTCCTTCCTCCTTTTGGATCTGCAAGATGGAAAGTGTAATTCCTGAAGGTATTATTGCTGCTATGAGGTCAATAAATTTTGGCCTGATGCCATATCTGATATGAAGCTCTGGAAATGCTGATATTTAAGCCCCAGGTGATAGGAATAAACCTTCACCAGTTCTCCAGCTAAAACACTGAAGACAACCTCCACCTTCGAAACTGATCTTCAGAAATCTGCAATTTTTGAATATGAATGTTCTGCAGAAAGTAGGAAAAGATATGTGGCACCAATGCCTAACATAGAATGAAGTACAATAATCTTTCTAGAGCTACTCTAAGAAAGAGGTGGGATTCCTGACCAGGAACACCCTATGCTAAACAACACTTACAATCTCTGCTAAACAACCCAAGAAAGAAATGGAATGTCACATGACAATTTCATATCTAAAAAGATCCTCAACATCAATAATCACAAGCATGTCTTCCATTTTTGCCTTCATCTTCTTTATATGGTTTTTTAGCCTTCCCATGCCTTGGCCCTCGTCTAGACTGCGCTGTGTATGTGGAAAATATCCTCCATGTTTTACTATGCTAGTTGACCAAGTCATCTATCATGTCTAGGTGCAATGTACACCCTCTCCATCACATGTGAATTAATTGCACAACATCTTCCATCACTTTATCATGAATGCTTCATGATCTTCTGTTTGACATCTTCAAGGTCTTAGTTGACTGTATCAACCTCCATGATCTATCTCAATTAATGAGACACGATCTCCATTTTCATTCACATTAGTAGTTGCTCAACTACCTCATTATGTAGATCTAGGCTTAATTAATCCACATTCACACACAAAAAGTGGATATTTATTCATATTGAGGATTATGGGTCCCTCCACCCTTTTATTTACTTAATTCATTAAGAAAGTTAAGAAATCTAATATTCCAAATATCATGTGAAAATTTGGGAATATTACATTCATAACAGATTCATAAGTGCCATTCCTCCTAAGCTTGCAATGTGCGATGTGTGATAAAGATAGGGATGACGTGGCAAGTGGAGGTGGGGCTGATCGCAAATCGCAATCTGTGATATGAAACCTTGTCGCATTTTGCATTTCGGCATTTATAGCATATTCGTTAGCACCATTCCTCCTAAGATTGCGATGTAAAATGTGAGATGTGTGAGAGGGTCCCATGGCTAGACTTTAAATACTTTAGACTCTAGCTTCGAACTATATCACGTCCAGTCCTCATATTGCATTGTTCATTTTAGCGGTTTTAACCTTGTTATATTCCTCCCGAGCTTTGAAATTGCGAATTGCAATATGCGATCAAGCCTTCGACATGCAATTGTGATTAAGCGTCCGAGCATTTTTCTACATGTATATTTTCACGACTCAACCCTGAATTGTGTGCAATGTTCTGAATGCATCAATCGGCCTAACTCCTGAACTATTCTGCACGCGAATAAGCCCAACTTGACCCTTGCTGCATGCTTTTCTTCTTTGTTGCTCCTCTAGCTTAGATTACACCTCCAATGCTACTTCTTCCCTAATTTTGGTTCCAGTGCCCATGTTATGATGAATCCTCATTGAGCTTGTGGTTATCCTTTTGAGCATTTTGCAGGTCTTATTGAAATTTTAACAACTGTTCCTCAACAACCTTGAATTGCTCAGAACCTCTCTTGACTTTTAGATGAGTCAAATTATGCTACAAAATAGGGTATGGAAAATATTCTTCAACTCATGCACATATTGATGCCTCTGCTACCACAACATAGTCCATTATATGTACTTGTCCTCATAGCTCCCCATGGGGTAATATTGTTCCTTGATGGCATCTCAGAAATAATTCCAATTGGGTGAAACTGAAAATAGTAAGGGTTCTCTCTCATCCCTCTGTTAACAGTAGGTTTCCCACCAGTACTTGACATGGGGGGAAACATTGAGGAGTGAAAAAGTAGTATTTTCCCTATTGGAAAAGTTATGAACTGAAAAATATCCATCCAAAATATTTAACCATCTATCTATGGTGTCTTCATCTATCTAGCCTTCAAATATGGGAATGTCAAATTTGACTTGTACCTTGAGGGGAGTGGCACCTCTAGAGTGGACGTCGAATGAAGATGCATCGCCTGTGGGAATCCACTAAAGGATCTGGGAAAAGTTGTCCATCATCACGTTCCTTTATTACTTGAGGGCTTCTTTGAGAAATATTTTGAAAGGATATCCTGTTCCCCAGTCTTTCTTTTCTTTCATCATGGGAGGTTGTTGGGTTTGTGAGGCTAGTCTTATAAAGGTTCAACTATTTTGAGCCCTAACTCCTTATACCTCAACCTTGTTGGGGAAACACGAATAAAAATAAAGAAAGAGCAGTCCGCTTTGATACCACTGATCCAGACTTATGCAGCAATGAAATAGAATACATATATAAACCAAAAAACAAAAATGTAATATAAATAAATATTCATTTCATTAATATCAAGGAATTGAAAAATGCATATATACATAATGGAAATAAACTAGCTCGAATGATGGTAGCTTGTCTCTGAGAAGGGTCGTGTTAGCTACATGCTTCTGAATTGTGTTATAGTGAGGATCAAAGGCCTTTTTTATTATTGAACAACAAAGGGAAACCCTAAGAAACCAAAACCCTATCCCTGGAAGATGGAACACCAAGAGTTTGTGGGCCTAGTTGGGTTTAGTTGTGCAACTGACTTCCCGGTGTTGCAACTTGTTCCTATGATCTATGTTTGGTGCGTATGACACCTCATTAGAGAGGCTTCTCTGAGTACGAAAATATTTGTAGCATACCCTTTCCTATGAGTATAGGCCTTCTACGGACCTAAAAAAACATTGTTTAGGGGGTCAAAACAACTACTGAAGTTCAAGTCCTGAAAAACTACTAAAAATAATAAATTGTTCTATAATCAAGGAAACTGATGAAACCGACTAGAGGTCTAGGTGGAATAGGTGGGTGGCCACCAATATCCACCTAGATCAAATATTCTCATGAAACTTCATTTGAAAAAAAAAGTAAATAATATTATCACATCAAGTTAAAAGAAATTCTTCTTGGTGAATTACATATTTTAAATTGCATTGTTCATATTTTTATCAATCATAAACGCAGCCTCCAAATTTTATGGGTGATTAATATTATTTAGAAATTTGCATAGAGGAACTGATATTTCAAAGGGTTTTTACATTTTTTTACCATTTATGTATGGTTGTATGCAGATATTGAAGACTTAAATATATATATATATATATATATATATATATATATATATATATATATATATATATATATATATATATATATATATATATAGATAGATAGATAGATAGATAGATAGATAGATAACCACCCCTCCCATATCTACCCACTTTCACCGGTCTGCTAGGGTAAACATGAGCTAAGGGCTAATATGAAATGACCTAACCTCCTAGCTTCATTAAGGATGTGGAGTCTACAAATTGAAACTTTACATACCTTCCTGAGGAGCTAGAGGACCCTCAGGAGCTAAAAAACCACTCCAAGTGCCCAAATCCTGAGCTAGATAGTTATTTTAATGACCTAGACTTCTAGCCACATGAATAATAGTGCATCCATGCAACTACAGGCCCTCAATCACATGCATAAGCCTACAAGGTAGTGACTGCAGTTCCAATTTCTCAGTTTTGAGCATACGACCCCAAAATCATTGCCACCTTCTCAGGGCTTGTCTCTAGACCATTGCCAAAAACTTAATGATACTTTCCAGAATGATCTTATGACATCAAGACAAAGACATTCATAGAAAATTTCCTCAAAGACATGACCTAACCAGACCTAACCATGACCGTTATTTCATCAAACACATTGTGAACATGTAATATACATGTCATAAATGAATATCTGAACATAGGGGTCCCATACTTATCTAAAAATCATCAAGAAGATCTGATTCCCCGTGACAATAGCTGAATTAACATATATTAGGTCATGCATTCTGTTATCACTAAATTGGTACTGATGGGATGCTCCACCAAAAAACATAGAGTAACTCTTTCAAAACATATTTTGACTGAGGATTATCCTCTTCAGCTTGAGAGGGCTCTTTCAATTTAATAATGATTTTATCAATTAGGATCAGATGGCTAACTCTCTGATAAGTGTCTTAGTGCATTTGATTGTAGGTGAAAAATGGAATAGGTTTCACTACCATTGGGCTCATGGAGTCAATATGAAGGTATTTAGTGACAAATGAATCTCCTTGTGGAAGCTGAGGATTTTACTGTTTCAATGAAAATAAAATACTAACACACATAAAATATTCAATAACTTAATATCAAAAGGAAGTCAGAGCATGTGGGCATGAATTCTGAGTAATTAAAAATCAAGATATTGGAAAAATATATTAAGGAAACATAAAACATAAACTCATTGCAATGGTCAAAGAATCTCAGGTAAAGTAGAAAACACCATCACTGTATCTTACTGATATTCCAAAATTTACAATAGTAGTAGTCTCAAATGACATTCTCCAACCCCCTTTCTGATTCAATTTTATGTCTATTAATATGCTTTTTCTTCTTACATTGTATCTACCCAGCTGGCTAGATCCTCGAACCATAATCTTGACACCTATCTTAACCATAAACTACATTTTTGGAACTAAAAAAGACACCTAATCTCTTAAGACTTACACTTATAATAGGACTCTGCCTTTCATTTATTACATTCATTTTCTGTATTAATGGGATAATTACATTGATAATGATTAGGTGCTCAAATGTCACTCACCATGACTAAGACATAAATATACCCACTAGATCTAGGAACTAACACTCCTAATTTTTAGGAAAAGGTAATCACAACTTTGATCATTTTCCTCATGTTGAGTTGGATAGGTGACACTCTTGTAGAGTAGTGAATCTTTGCTGGGGTGGCCCAATGTCATATTGAATGTCTCCACGTGGTTGGTGGTTCTTCAAAACACTTTTCAAACCTCCAAAAACCATTAAAAATACTTCGTTGCAAAAACATAGTACCCTTAGGCGGTTTCATAGCGTAGTTTAGTAGCATGCTTATTTCAGCCATCCAAACTCCTTTTTTGCCTCTCCTTCTGATCAAGACATATTTTCTAGGCAATATGGGCTAAATACAATCACATTCCTTCCTTTGATTTCCATCAAAAAATTATTTTTTTGGTAAAAAATCACCCTACATGGATTTCGTAACGAAATCTGGCCTTCAAGCTCGGGCTTCGCTATGAAATTTCCTAATTGGCTAAAAACACAGATTTTCCATTTTTCTTCAAAATATTACCTTCCAACCCAAAAATGTTGTTTCCTGCATGCTGTAAAATTCACCAAAAATGTTTAGATCAACCCCTCAAACTTTGGGCACTTCATATTTAGCATCAACAGACTGTACTTCTTCAGGTTCATTTATCACTTTAATTTTCAACCCTCTTTTCTTCAGTTCTTCTTGAATCATTTCCATTTGGTCATCTAGCTCCTTAACCTACCCTTTAAGCCTTTTCCTCTCAGAATGTAACCATAGATTTCTTTTTCTAGTGTTCTTCACCACTTTCCTCAGAGGAAGAGTTCTCTTTAGTAGTTTTTGGGAATTTGAAAGTGTTTTTTCATATTTGTCTAGCTGATCCTTCATTTCCTTTTCAAAGTCTTCCATTAACTGTCTGTCTACCTTGGCCTCTTGTAGTTCAAATTTGACTTCAATGAATTCTTCTCTGGCCTCTCTTAATTGCTCCTGCAATATTTGTACTTCAACCTTTTCCTCCATTTGCTCCTTTCCTTTTATTTGCACAAAAACTTGTTATGTTGCTGTAGATAGGTATATGATGTTTTCTGTGGTAGGCTACTTGCCTTTGTCAATATTTTCTATTATCTTACTTTCCAAGGCACCATTTGCAAGCTGTAACCTAGTCAGTGGTTTCATTGGCTGGAATATAAAACCGACCTCTTCTCCTACAAAATCTTATTTTTTGACAGACTTACCTTTCTACTTCTTCCTTTTATCCCCTTCAATGTCTTCTTCTTGGAAAATTTGAGTTTCTTCAATGTCTATTGCTTCAGGGATGTCTTCAAGATTTCCTTTGGCAATGGTTTGGCTCCTAGTTATCCTCCTGCTACCATGTTTGCTAATTTTCTATTTTTGACTTGTAGGTGATGGTTGTGGGATATATTTCTTTGGTGTAGGTTCAATTTCAATATCCATTGGCTCCACAATAGGCTCTCCTCCCTCTTCATTAACATCTTCTATCACAACTGGAGATGAAGTAATCTTTGGCCTTGAATTCTTATTAGGTGTCACTAAATCTACTTCATATCCACTGATAAAAAGAAAAGATGCCCAATCTCTATTTAACTTCTTTAATTCCTCCAACACTAATATTTTAATTAGGCCATGGTGAAAAATTGATGTATCACTGCCTTCAGCCTTGGCTTCGATCTTATCAGACATCTTCCCTCAACTCCTAAACAAAAATAAAGGAAAATAAAGGGGCATCTTACCAGTGAAATGAAGGAGTCTAAAATGATATAGGTAGACCATATGAAACCTCCCCTCACAGGTAAAATACTTTTGGACCACAAATAGAAACTTAGAATAAATTTGTTTCATATAACTCCTGGGAATGCCACTTGCCATGTTAGCTCCGATGTGCTTTGGTTTGACAAATTCCTCATAGTTTCGCATTTTGAATTTTTTATCTTTGAACCATTCCTCACCTCCTCTTGGTATCTTTGTAGCCTGAGAAATAGTATTAGGTGATACTGTGAAATTTAAAACCCCTACTTTTGAGGTTGTCCCTGTGAAATTAGCTACAAAATCTTTAGATATTTGAGCATGAAAACCCTGAAGCTTCTGACAGAACTGCAGACAACAAACATTTTTGAAAGCACCCATGAAAATTGAGCCTTAATTCAATAAATTTAAGTCTATAAGCTCATATCTCACATAATTATCTCCTTTATTCACCTTCTTATTCATTTCCATCCTTCTTTATATGCTTCTTTAGCTATGAAACCTACAGATGAACAAAACTAGACCACAAGTTGTTTGCGCTGTGAATAAACTCCTCAAGGATGAAACTGTGATCCTACATGCAAGATTTGAACAATGAAAGACAGAGATATGCTTAGAGGTGAAATTTAAATTGCAATTCAATAACTTGAGGGATAATGATGACAAATGTGAACATAAAAGGTAATGATGATTGAAATGATGATCTTGCATGCTTGGTGATTATGGTAACTAATTCGGTGACCTCACCTTTACCCTTGGCCATTGAAAACTTGACACCTCAACCCACTGTGTCTTTTCTGTAGAAAAACAAGATTATGTAGCGAAGACAGTTAAAACCTGGCAGATTCGCTTCAAAATTGTCAGGTGATTCCGTAGCGAAATCCACCATTATACAGTTGTATTCGCTACCAAATGGTGAAAAAACATACAAGTGGATTATATGTGATCTGATAGCATGGATACAAAAACTAAATGAAATGGAGTGGATTTGACTGACATGTCATGACTCATGGTGGGTTTTAGACTTAGGATAAAGCTTATTACATGTGTTTTTTCAAAAATTTCATGAATCCAACTATGAAAAGAAAATGTAACCTAGGTGAATGATGTGAAAGACCCTATCAATGAAATTTTGAAAACTTATGAGTGATAACAGAGGCTCCACTGGGGATGGTGTGCCCCTGTGGTACACCAAAGAACTTGTAGTTCTGGTGCCTTCTTTTAATGAAAACAAAAACTTCTGAAATTCACAAATAATTCTTCGAGATCTTATGGAATTCTCCTCGGGCTCAAGCTTGATGATGAGCTTATCATTATTAGAAAAATATCATAACAGAAAATGAAATATATACAATGGAGTGAAATTAAGTAAAAGGACTTAGTAGGAGTAGTGTTTCAGAAACCTGCCATTGATAGGTCCTCCAACACACAACTTTCCATCCATCTCTTGAAGAAGATAAGTGTTTTTTCCATGATGTGCAGCTATCACAAATGGTCCCTTATAGATATTCTCAAACTTTCCATGCTTCCCCTTTTCTTCAATTCTAGCTTCCCATTTCAGAACTACATCTTGAAGCTGGAAATTTTCCTATTTAGATTTTTTGTCAAAGGTTTTCTTCAATCTGTTTTGTGATTGCTGATGGTTGTTATATACCTCTTATATTTTTTATTGCAAAGCTATAAGATGGTTTATCCTCCTCTGGATAGAATTTTACTCTTGTTCAAGTCCTTGCAGCAGTTTCATTACCGGAACTCCCAAAGAAGTGGGAAAAATAACTTCAGCTTCATACACTAATTCATAGGGAGATGTACCAATGGATTGCTCTGTGAAAAATATATCATCCCACAGAGCAAACTTTTACTTTAGATGCCATGATCTCTTGTTTTCTTACAACACCTTTTTGATGATTCTCACTATACTTTTATTGGATGATTCTGCAAGGCCATTACCTTGAGGGTAATAGGTTGTTTAATGTCCAAGTGTAATATGATACCGATGACAAAAGATAATTAATTTTTTGGATTTAAAAGCTTGTGCATTATCAGTAATAATCTTCATAGGACAACCAAACCTGGATAAAATATTGTTCTCCAAGAATTGAATGATGACTGAATCATTGGCCTTCCTTGTTGGGATTTCTTCAATCCATTTAGTGAAATAATCTGTGACTGTTAAAATCCAGTGATGCTGCCATGAGGATGTTGGGTGCATTTCACCAATGAAGTCCAACCCCCATTGTTGGAAAGGCGCTTCAACATATATTGGCATCAAAGGTAAAGGAATCGATTTCTTCTTACCATAAAAAAATTAGCATTCATGGAATGCAATGATCTTCTTGTAGATGTCCTTAAACATAGTAGGACAATAATACCCTGCCCTGAGTATCTTGTTGCCTGTGGATTTCTAGTAATGGTGTCCTCCACAATCTCCCTTATGGAACTCTTCAATGACTTTATCAGCCTCATATTCTAGCAAACAATTCAAAATAATCCCACCTGTATCTTACAATACAAATTCTTATTCAAAATACAGTATCTTAATGATTTAAGCTTCACAAACCTTGATGTGGAATTAGTCAAATGAGGAGGATATTTATGATGATGTAGGACAAAGATTACATCTCTGTACCATTCAGACAAGATGAATTTATCTTCAACAGGGACCAACTCTTCTTCTTCTTTTGTCAGCTCTAAAATTTCTGCAATGAAGTTCATGTTAAGACATTCAAAATTTGACTGTGCCATTAGTTTTTCTAATCCCCGTCCCTTCACCAACTTGGTAGGCTTGATTTCTATGTCAAACTCCAGCAAAGTAGCTATCCATTTCCCTCTTTTTCCATCAGGATTAGCTTGTGTCAAAATATCTTTAACCACAGTGTTAGGTACAAATGCAATAACATGGGAATGAAAAATGTAAATTCTAAAATCTTTAAGAGGTTTAACCAAAGCATATGCTTGATTTTCCAAAATATTATACTTCAATTCAGAGTTGGCAAGAGTCATTCTGAAAAATGAAATAGGCTACTCAGTACCTTGTTGACCTTTCTGCAATAAAACTCTAGCAATGGTATTTTGAGAAGCAAATGTGAAAGCTAGAAATTCACTTGAGAAATTTGTACTAATAATCATAGGGGCTTGAGTGAGGGATTTCTTTATCTCTTCAAATGATTTCTTAGCTTCAACAGTCCAATTAATATCAAATCCTTTCTTTAACATCTTGGTAATTTCTTTGAAAATCTCAACAAAGTTTTGGATACACCTTATAACAAAATTTACCTTTCCAAGAAAAGACTGAATCTCCTTCCTAGTCCTAGGCAATTCTATATTTTGAATTGCACTGGATCTATTAGGATCAATATTTATCCCATCCTTAGATATAATATGTCGAAGAAATTTTCCAGAAGCTATAGAAAAAATGATTTTAGTGGGATTATGAGAGATACTAATTTTTTTGCATTTCTGTAGAATTTTTTCCAAATGTTTCAAGTGATATTCCTCCTTTCTTGAAAACACAGTGATGTCATCCAAATAGACCACAACTGATTTTTCTTGCTCCTCAGAAAAAAAATATCCCTTGCTCTTTGAAAGGTTTCTCCTGCATTCATCAAACGAAAATGCATCTTGGTGTACATGAATGTTCCCCATGGCATGGTAAAATCAGTCTTCTCCCAATCTTCTGGATGTACCAATATCTGGTTGTAATCTGAAAATCCATCAAGCATGGATATTCTTTGTTAGCCAATAATATTATGCAAAATATTATCCATCTTGGGAAGAGGATAGTTGTCCTTCAAGGAATCCTTTTTAAAATTTCTAAAGTCAATACAAATTATGGTCTCACCACTCTTCTTTCTGACAAGTACCAGATTATCAAGCCATTTTGAAAACCTTATAAGAACAATGATCTTTGCATAAAAAAGTTTCCTAATCTCTTTCTCAATCAGAGGCATGAGCAAAGGATTGATTCTTCTCAACTTCTATTTAAAAAAATTTTCATCCTCTTTGATAGGAATGGTATGTTGTATAATGCTAGGGTAAAACCTTTTCAGATCATCATAGCTCCATGCAAAAACATCAATATATTTCTTCATCATATCCACATATTTTTGTCTCATCTCCATATAAAGAAACTTAAAAAGTTTGAACATTTTAGGCACTGCTACTGTACCAAGATTGCAAGTCTCTACCTCCTCATCATTAGCCTGCATTCTACGGGATTTGAAAACATAATTTTGATCAAAAGAAATTTCAAAGGGAATGCAACCCTTTGGTATACAATTGTTTTTCAGCTGCAAGACTTCATGATTGACTTTGGTTTTAGAAAACATATTTTTCTGATCCACTTGTATGTTTTGAAACTCCTCCTTCAATTCAAGGAAATTTCGGACTTGTTGATCATTCTCAAACACTTGCCAGTGAATGATGCTACTAGGAATTGCTGGCCTATGTCTGACCTCAACCTCATAATTCTCAGTAGAATGTGTAGGTGTGACAAATAAACTTACAGAGATGACTAGAGAATCAACTACTGAATTTTGGTCTCTAGTTTTCACAATGAAAGCATATTCATGAAAATTTTCTAGAATTTCCATAATCAGATTTTTGTATGCCCTCATTCTTACATATTTGGTTTGGTATGATCCTTCAACTTGTTTGATCACTAACTCTAAATCACCACACACTGATATCTTCTTGGCACCTATTTTTTTCAAAATTTCTAGACCCAAAAATAATGATTCATATTCTTTCATATTGTTGGTGCAATCGAAGTTAAGTTTAAAAGAGTAAAAATTACTTTCATCATCAGGAGTGGTGATATATATGCCTCCTCCAACCCCTTCTCTTCTAGCAGAATCATCAAAGTGCAAAAGCCACCAACCTTCTTCTTTTTCCTCAACACCTTATTGATTTTCAGCTTGCTGATTTTCTGTTTTTCCTTTAATTTTTGCTTCATCAGTGAATTACTTGAATAAAATTGAGGATCCAAATTCAGTTTCAAGAGCATAAATTGGAAAATTCCGAGTCTTAGCTTTACCACTCACCATGTAGGCCATCCTAATTTCCATATACAACCATCTTTGCTCACCAAAAACATGAATGGTTGTATATGTCATATCCATTTGCATAGTTCCTTTGCTTTTAGCTGCCCAAGATCTAGATAAGAGAATACCAAACTTTGGATTAATGTCAGCTACTACTATGTCCATCACCATTGTTTTAGCAGGTACTTGTGTTAAGCCAACAGCAACATCTTTGATAATACCTATGCATTGAACTCTCTTGAAGTCAAAAGAAAACAAATCTGTATAAGATCTAATGATTTCTAAATCCATCCTCTCCATGATTACTTTAGGCATAAGGTTGTGGGAATCCCCTAAGTCTAACATGACATTGTGCAGAGTCATATCATGAATATTTAGAATTACATAAAAGGGAGGGACCTTTTCATTCTTTTCATCTTCTACCCTTGGTTCTAGGAAAATGGTAGAATGATCTTCTTGTAGATTTAGGATGTCTGAAGGTCCTGGCTGGGAATTCAACATCTTGAAAATTTTGCTTGACCTTGATAATTTCTCAAAAGGGGACAAGAATTTTAATTTTTGGAGATCTCATTCTCTAGACTGAAAGTAGATGTGATTTTTCCAACTTCCTTGGCGAGAGGTGGAGGTGGTGGGTCCTTCTTTGGCTCAACTAGTTTATGACCATCCTTCTTTGGTTGTGATTTGTTTGTGGTAATGGGGACATTTCTATTTCTTAAATTGTATTGTTTCCGCATTTCAAATATGGCATGTTGATATTATTTTAGGTAATCAGATTGTCCCTCATATTTCTTCAAGTCATGACTAGACTCATCATGCTATTCCTTAGTTAGAAACATCCTAGACATATCTTCATCTAGACAATTAATAATATCCTCTTGAAACTCAGGTTGAGCTTCCTCTTCATCAAGAAAATTTTGTTGAAAGGGAGGCCTCACTGGTGTGTCAGGCTGATTTCTGTTTTCTCTTTGTCTTTGCTGATTTTGAGGCCTCCTAAATTGTGGATTTATGATGTGTGTATCTTGTTGTGCAAGAGGTAAGGCAGTGGCTTCAATAACAAGTCTATCCATGAGTTTTTCTATGGTCTTCATCATAGAATCAAAGTTAGAATCTAAGGAAGAAGGATTTTATTCTTATTTCAATTTTTTTTTGCCCATGTTAGACCTCTTGGCAGCTGCCATGTTTACTTCCACTTTCACTGAATCATTCTACATTTATGCTAGAGAAGAAGACTCTCCTTCCCTAAGCAAGATGGAAAACTCATAATCAAATGCCTCTTCATAGTGTAATTGAGTAGCTCTTGGAGGAGGTTTAATATGAGCAGGTATGGAATTATAGAGTTTTTGAAACCTCTTAGAGAAGTCTTGGACAAATTCATCTAAGGCTATTTTCAAATTGTTATATTCTGTTAGGGCTTGCACTGGATTCACCTTACTCCCCAAATTGGTCAAAAAACTATCTTCTAGCTGGTTTCAATTCTGCAAAATCGCTGGAACTAAGGCCTTAAACCATTTTATTACTTCGCTAGTGAAACTCAAAGAAAATAATCTCATTTTTACATCTTCATGGTCTACCTCCTCTCTATCAATGAAATCATTAAATTTTTCCACATTTTCCTCAGCTGATATTTCCTCTTCACTCCCAAAGGTTTTTATTCTAGTTGAGTATCCATCTCAGAGGTCATGAAGAATAGCAAGGAGGACAAGTGGAGCATACCTTGCAGGTTCAACAAGAGGAGGGGGAGGAAAAATTCCAGCCAGGGTGACAGGAACTGTGGTATGTGGAAGGACAAAATATGAGATTAAATTATGATTTTTTGGGAAAGAAATAGGTGAGGATAAATTGTTATGAGATGGTGTAGATGGTATCTGAAGTCTAGATATGAATGAACTCCACTCAGGAAAAGGTATACTAGATTTTATTTTCAACAAAAACTCAAATGGTTTTAACTCTTTTAAATTTTCAAAATACTCCCTCTCTAACAACAAATCTGATGTAATTATTTTCCAGAATTATTGTTTTTCTTCTTTAGACACTAGGGATGATGTGTCAATACCTAGTCTTTGTAGGTCTAGTATTATATGAGTCAGTTCATTTTCAGTCTTAGACCTAAATAATACTTCTTCAATTTTATCATCAAATTTCCTATCTTCGGGACTATGAATAATTTCAGAGGACAAAACTCTTGAATGTGATGGAATACCTAATTTTAAAGAGTTTCTTCCAATGCCTTTGATGATCCTCTCTGAATTATCCATAATTGTAGGTGGGTTGGGATCTAGATTTCTCCTTGTGTATCTCTTTCTTGAAGAAAGAGATACATTCTTATCTCTTTCTTGAAGAAAGAGATAAGCATGAAGATTCTTAGTGGAGTCACCAAGGTAGTTTCTGCAGCCTCATATTTTTTTGAGCTCCTGCTACCTCCGAGAGTTCAAATTTCAGAGTTTGAGCACAATATTTGGGAAATATGTCTTCAGACTCCCGATAGATGCACCAAAATGTTATCTCTAAATTGGTATTGATGGGCTACTCCACCAGTGTAATGTCCCTACTTAGCCTTAGCTAAGAGGAGACATTAAATTTTGATTTAATTTATGAATAAATGAATAAAGGAGAGCCTGTAAAACTCCTAATAAATCAATTGCCATATGAACAAAGACAAATCTGGGCTATGTAAATAATCACTTGCAGGTGTGAAAGAGGATATAGCCAAGATTGGGTCCACCTTGACCAAATCAACTGCGCTGTTTAGGTTCAATGCATCACCAAGAGGGACTGCGCAGTTCTAGAAGGGAGCTTTTAATGTGAAAAGGACCAACTCATCCAAGTGGTTTAGGGTTTGCAAAGGCTATATCATGTTATAAAAAGGAGGAGAAGACACATGAAGAGGTTGTTGATGAATTATATTTCTGAAGTATTTGTCTGCTTAGACAAATATCATTCTCTACTGTTTTGTGGAGGACTGTGATTGGAATTCCTGTTTAGGGATTTCATCTCTTCCCTTGAGGATCATTGGAGGAGTTATTTTCTAAAGTTGGCCACTATCTGGTTTGATACCAAGCTCTATCTTTCATGAGCAGTGCTAGCCCATTGAGGGTTTTGCAGCTGCTATCTTTTGTAGCAAGTGGCATTGTAGATCTGCTTAGATCTAGTTGTTTTTGAGAGGCTTTCTCTATTGGAGAGTGTTCTTCAGCCTCCAAGGAGTTATCTTATCCATATTTTATATCATATCTGTAATTTTCATTCCATGTACTCAGTCTCCTTCACCCTCTGCGCATTTTTTGCTTCATACTGCGTTATTTTGTGAGAGGGCTTTGTCATTTCAATTTGCTATCAGTTTGGAGGAGATCTCTTGGTGTTAGGCTTGCCTTCCCTTGGTGATCCGTGGATTGGGTTGCTGATCCATGTCTCTATATATCTGATCTATTTCAGTAATAAAAGTCATCTTCAAAAATTTCTGGGTTTTCTGCAGCACTGTATATTGTAATTCAGATCTACAACTTAATATGCAGTATTTTGATGTAATTCCAATTGGATCTTGTTCTTAAGGTCTTGTAGCTTTCAGATCTGTATTAGATATAATGTTTCATCCATATATCTGTCCTAGATCTGAAATTTAATGTAAAACAGCTGAACCACCTGGAAAATAACACTGTCTTTGTATTTCTGCAGTTTATTTCTAGTTGCAGATCTCATTTCTGAAGGGATCTTGCCCTAGTTATTTTTGTAATCAGTTGTAAAGGAAATGGAATCATTTGTAAATCTGATTTACTTATATAATACTAAAGTATAAAATCTTTGGCTGACCTCCTCTGAGCTTTAGTCATATCTGTGCAATTCTAGTAGCTGGGGTTTTCATTTTGCAACAGTCTCTCTCTTTGGCTGAATTCTAGCTAGTCTTGTTTCCGAGAGATATGTTTAAAATTCTTAAACTTATTTGTTTATGCTAAAATTGTATATACATTTCACACATAGCTTTAATGAGGGGATCCCAGCCCTGATCTACATTTTCATTGCTCAGATTTTCTTATACAAATTTTTCATTGAAGGCCTTGTTGAGATTCCTGAATTGGGATTATTCCAATTTCTATAGGTAGAGTCTATAGTTGGCCAGGTATCCTCTGGTTCTCACCCTCTTTTCAGAGGTGGAATAACTAGTAAATGCCTCTGTAGTCCATCTCTGACATAGAATATTGAGAATCCCCAAAAAGGGAGATTACAGTGGTATCAGAGCTCCACTCTTGGCACAGCCTGTGCTAGCTTTGGAGCCTTAGTCATGCTGCATTCTGAAGATGAAGATCCTATTTCTGAGAGGGAGAGGAGATACCATAATAGAAGTCATAGAAAGTATGACTATACTACTGTTGACCTTGACAAGGGTCAAGACAAGGGGAAAGTCCCTGAGTTGAATGATAAAGATAAGGAGGCAGAAGAGTTTGCAAAAAATCTCTTGGAAACCATGCAAGATCTATCCAAGGAAATAAAGGAGATGAGGATAGAAAGAATGAGGGAGTCCCTTGGAAGACTCCATCAAGGAGAGAGTTTAGAAATGTCTCAATTTGGGACTGG
This sequence comes from Pinus albicaulis, assembly GCA_034641835.2. NCBI lineage: Eukaryota > Viridiplantae > Streptophyta > Pinopsida > Pinales > Pinaceae > Pinus > Pinus albicaulis. The sequence continues at coordinate 1,001,278,518 of CM076579.1, forward strand.
TCCACTGGTGAGCTTGCCACAAGCTCCATAAATCTCACAACGCTCTACAATGCCTACCTTCTTGGTTGTAGAGAATGAAGGGCTTCAAGAGTCAACCTATTTGGAAGGTTATTTTGCAGAATATGATTCACAAAGCCAAAGGTTCAAGGATAACTTGAGCTTTCAATATTTCTGCCATCTAAAGTACCATAGGAGACCATTGCAGCAGTATAGAGATGGAGGTTTCCTTCATGGGAGGCACCACACCATGGGTAGGTTCTTCTTGCCTAAGTTTGATGGATCACCCACTTGTTTAGCTAAAGCATGGGTGGAAAAGTTGGACATCTACTTCCAGCTGAATAAAGTGCCTGAAGCAGAAACCATTAAGATTGCTGCTCTGCATTTTGATGGAGAAGCCCACAACTGGTAGTTTCATGGACTTTCTACATTGGGGCAAAACAATGTGTCCAATTATGTTGAGTTCACTAGGAGACTAGTGGAAAGATTTGATTGGAAGGATCCAGAGGCCCCTTTCATAAGCTTGGCCAAGCTTAAGCATACAGGAGATGCTGAAGCCTATATTTCTGAATTTTTGAGGTTGTCTGTTATGGTTCCTAATCTTTTAGTTGCAAGGAGAGTCTATATGTTCATAGATGGCTTGGAGGAACCTTTGCATGGGTTGGTCAAGTATACCAAACCCACCACACTGCATGATGCCATTGAAAGAATAAGAGATCTCCAAGATGCCTTGCCAAGAGCAAAGGCAACCCTTCCTAGCAAAGCCACTCACTCTTCTAAAGGGAAGGAAGGGAAAGATGCTCCACCCAAGGAGAGCTCATAGAAAAATATTCTTGACAATGATCTCTGGAGGGAGTTGAGAAAGAAGAAATTATGTTTTACTTGTCAAGAATCATGGGTGTCAAGACATAGATGTGCTACTGGGAGAGCACAATAAATTGAATTATTCTTTGATTGTGAGGAGGAGGAGGGCAATGATGGATCTAGGAGAGGTCACAATGCTGGTGATGATGAGGAGGAGGATCAATCATCATCCAGGGAAGAAGAAGGAGCATTTGCTCCAACCAGTGGGACTCTTGCTTCTTTGAGGGGAGTGCCCAAATATTTGACTCTTAGAGTGCAGGGTTCATTTATGGACCAAAGAGTATCTATTCTTATTGACAGTGGGGCAACCCAAAATTTTATTGATGCTCACTTTGTGCAGAGGAGAGGGATCCCTACTGATTATTTTGATGGGTTCTCTGTTTTGGTTCTAGGGGAGAGAACTATGTAGTGCATGCAATATGTTCCCTCACTTTCTGTGACTATGGGGACCTACACTTTGAGGGACCACTTCTTTGTGGTAGAAATACCAGACACCAACATCATATTGGGTGTCCAGTGGTTGATTTCTTTGGGAAAATTCACCACTGATTGGAGGGCCTTGCAGATGGAGTGGGTGGATTTGAAGAGTGGGAAGCAACAAGTTATTCAAGGCATGCACACCTACCCTTCACTTGATGTCTCTACCCACACAACCAAGATGGATTTGCGCAGTGAGGGCAAGGATCTCATGGTTCCTTCTCTCATTTTCATGAGATTGCTGGAAGGGACATTCCTACATCATGGAAAGCCTCTTGGGATGCCATGATATTCTGAGGAGAAATCTTCACCAAGTGCTGAAACAATGGAAGAAAGAGTCACTGCGCTGTGGGAGGAAGCAAAGGGGAGGATCATCTTTCCTACACAAAATTTTGGCATGCATAATTCCAAAGGAGCAAGAAAAAACAAGGAAATCACCACCATAGATACCTCTACAGCGTTGTCCTTGTTGAGAAGTGTAGATTCATATTGGAAGTCTTAGCTCCTTGTAGAGTACTCTAAAGATCTATACACCGGGATGATTTTAGATGGCATAAAGCAAGGAGGAGGCTATATGGTCCATGAAGGGGTCATATATCATCCTGGAAAAGTATTCTTGTCTCAAGCCTCAAAGCTTAAGCAAGAAATACTACAAAGGGCACACAAGGAGTTCCTTTCCAGTTACATGCAATTAGCAAAAATCTACTCCCTAGTCTTGAAGAGTTTTGATTGGGAGGGTATGAAGGAGGAGCTACATAAGCATTATGATTGGGAGGAACTAAATCAGAACTTACAAAAGTGTAATAGCTATGTGGAGATGGGGCAGCCAAAGGATCCTATGTAGGATATATTTCAGCCATCTCTTTCTTCTCTCAAAAGAGGAAAAAAGCCCATGCCTAACTCTATGAGTATGGGAGGTTTGTATGGTAAGAAATCTGATCTTGTAGAGCAAGTTTATTTTTCTGATTTGGCACACTCTCTTACCATATGTATGCAAGCCATGGCTCCTACAAGGAGAAATATTACATGCAGATCTCATGGCAAAGATGGGGCCAATGAAAACTCCAAAGCTGGCCACTCCCTTGAGGTGCAAAGGGAGATTGTTTTTCATGATGGGTGCTTTCCAAAGGCACCTAATGAGAGTTTCACTTTCAGCCATGTAAAAGTGGCTTATGTAGAAAATATGTGGTGTGAGTACCACCTATCACATTCAGATCTACTCAAAACAAGGAGTGTACTGCACTAGTACCTTACGTGGGATTGTGACCCACCTCCTCATGTACAAATTTCAGTTTGCCTTTATGTGATTTTTCTACCATACATAGATGAAATATTGGTTTTGTTTGTGGGTATGTATGGTCAAAGAGTCAGTAGTGTACATGTACCACATGGGATGGAACTATATCTGGTACTTCATGATACATGTTTCAGTTGTGACATTGGTTCACCCATGCATATTTCTGTTGAGTTTTACACTCCTAAAGGGGCAGACTATGAACCTATCATGCTAGCATTGGAGGAGAATTTTTTGATGTACTGCATTGGTGAACACTTGCTTCATGATGAGAGCTTTATTATTGATGGTTTCATCAATGGAGAAGGAGAAGAGACACAGCTCTTACCCTACTAGTTGCTTGAGGACAAGCAACATTTTGAGGGAGAGGACTGTAATGTCCCTACTTAGCCTTAGCTAAGAGGAGACATTAAATTTTGATTTATTTTATGCTTTACGAATAAATGAATAAAGGAGGACATGTAAAACTCCTCATAAATCAATGCACATGTGAACAAAGAAAAATATGGGCTATGTAATTAATCACTTGCAGGTGTGAAAGAGGAATGAGCCAAGATTGGGTCCACCTTGACCAAATCAACTGTGCTGTCTAGGTTCAATGCATCACCAAGAGGGACTGCGCTGTTCTAGAAGGGAGATTATAATGTGAAAAGGACCAAATCATCCAAGTGGTTTAGGGTTTGCAAAGGCTATCTCATGTTATAAAAAGGAGAAGAAGACACATGAAGAGGTTGTTGATGAATTATATTTCTGAAGTATTTGTCTGCTTAGACAAATACCATTCTCTACTGTTTAGTGGAGGATTGTGATTGGAATTACTGTTTAGGGATTTCATATCTTCCCTTGAGGATCATTGGAGGATTTCTTTGCTGAAGTTGGCCACTATCTGGTTTGAGACGAAGCTCTATCTTTCATGAGCAGCGTTGGCCCATTGAGGGTTTTGCAGCTGCTATCTTTTGTAGCAAGTGGCATTGTAGATCTGCTTAGATCTAGTTGTTTTTGAGAGGATTTCTCTATTAGAGAGTGTTCTTCAGCCTCCAAGGAGTTAGATGATCCATATTTTATATCATATCTGTACTTTTCATTCCATGTAATCAATCTCCTTCACCCTATGCACAGTTTTTGCTTCATACTGCGTTGTTTTGTGAGAGGGCTTTGTCATTTCAATTTGCTATCAGTTTGGAGGAGATCTCTTGGTGTTAGGTTTGCCTTCCCTTGGTGATCCATGAATTGGGTTGCTGATCCATGTCTCTATATATCTGATATATTTCAGTAATAAAGGTTATCTTCAGAAGTTTCTGGGTTTTCTGCAGCACAGTATATTGTAATTCAGATCTACAGCTTAATATGCAGTATTTTGATGTAATTCCAATTGGATCTTGTTCTTAAGGTCTTGTAGCTTCCAGATCTGTATTAGATCTATTTTTTCATCCATATATCTTTCCTAGATCTGAAATTTAATGTACAGCATCTGAACCACCTGGAAAATAATGCTGTCTATGTATTTCTGCAGTTTATTTCTAGTTGCAGCTCTCATTTATGAAGGGATCTTGCCCTAGTTCTTTTTGTAATCAGTTGTAAAGGAAATGGAATCATTTGTAAATCAGATTTACTGATATAATACTGAATCATCAGATCTTTGGCTGACCTCCTCTAAGCTTCAATCAAATCTGCACAATTCTAGTAGCTGGGGTTTTCATTTTGCAGCAGTCTGTCTCTTTGGCTGATTTCTAGCTAGTCTTGTTTCCGGGAGATCTGTTTAACATGATTAAACTTATTTGTTTATGCTGAAATTGTATATAAATGTCACATACAGCTTTAATGAGGGGATAAAAACCCTGATGCATGTTTTTGTTTCTCAGATTTTCTTATACAGCGTTTTCATTGAAGGCCTTGTTGAAATTCCTGAATTGGGATTATTCCAAGTTCTATAGGTAGAGTCTACAATTGGCCAGGTAGCCTCTGGTTCTCACCCTATTTTTAGAGGTGGCATAACTAGTAAATGCCTCTGTAGTCCATATCTAACATAGAATCTTGAGAATCCCCAAAAAGGGACATTACAACCAAACAACTTAGAGTAAATATTTCAAACCAGCTTTTGACTGAGGATTAGCCGCTTTAGCCTGAGAGGGCTCTCTCAATTTAACTAATGATTATCTCAATTAGGTTTTAAATCAGATCGATAAATCTATGATAAGTGTCTTAGTGTATTTTATTTCAAGTGAAAAATGGAATAGGTTTCACTACAATTGGTCTCATGGAGTCAGTATGAAGGTATTCAGTGACAAATTAATCTCCTTGTGAAAGATGAGGCTTTTACTATTTCAATGAAAATAAAATACTAACTTCAGAAAATATTCAATAACTTAATGTCAAAAGAAAGTCAGAGCATGTGGGCATGAATTCTAAGTAATTCAATATCAAGATATTGGAAAAATATATTAAGGAAAAATAAGACATAAACTCATTGCAATAGTCAAAGAATCTGAGGTAAAGTAGAAAACACCATCACTCTATCTTACTGATATTCCAAAACTTACAATAGTAGTAGTCTCAAATGAAATTCTCCAACCCCCTTTCTTATTTGATTTCCTGTCTATTAATAGAATTTTTCTTCATACATTTGATCTGCCCAACTGGCTAGATCCTCGAACAATAACCTTGACACCTATCTTAACCATAAACTACATTTTTGGAACAGAAAAAGACACCTAATCTCTTAAGATTTACACTTCTAATAGGAATCTTCCTTTCGTTTAGTACATTTATTTTTTTTAGTAATGGGATAATTACATTGATAATGATCAGGTGCTCGAATGGCACTCATCATCACTAAGACATAAATATACCCACAAGATCTAGGAACTAACACTCCTACATTTTAGGAAAAGATAAACACAACTTTGATCATTGTCCTCATGTTGAGTTGGATAGGTGACACTCTTGTCGAGTAGTGAATATCTGTTGGGGTGGCCCAATTTCATCTTGAATGCCTCCACGTGGCTGGATTTTCTTCAAAAAACTTTTCAAACCTCCAAAAACCATTAAAAATACTTCGCTGCAAAAACAGAGTACCCTTGGGCAGTTTCGTAGCATACTTATTTCAACCATCCAAACTCCTTTTTCGCCTCTTCTTCTAATAAAGACATGTTTTTTTAGGAAATATGGGCTAAATACAATCACTTGCCCTCCTTTTCTTTCCATCAAAAATGATTTTTGTGGTAAAAAAGCACCCTACAAGGATTTCGTAGCAAAATCCGGCCTTCAAGTCCGGGCTTCGATACAAAATTGCCTAATTGGCTGAAAACACGGATTTTCCATTTTTATTCAAAATTTTAGCTTTCAACCAAAAAATGATGTTTCCTGCATGCTGTAAAATTCACCAAAAATGTTTAGATCAACCCCTAAATCTTTGGGCACTTCATCTTTAGCATCAATAGACTGTACTTCTTCAGGTTCATTTATCAGTTTAATTTTCAACCCTCTTTTTCAGTTCTTCTTGAATCATTTCCATATTGTCCTATAGCTCATTAAATTTCTCTTTAAGCCTTTTCCTCTCATACTGTAACCATATATTTATTTTTCTAGTGTTCTTGACCACTTTCCTCAGAAGAAGAGTTCTCTTTAGCAGTCTTTTGGAATTTGACAATGTTTAGTCATATTTGTCTAGCTGATCCTTCATTTCCTTTTCAAAGTCTGCCATTAGTTGTCTGTCTACCTTGGGCTCTTGTAGTTCCAATTTGACTTCAATGAATTCTTCTCTGGCCTCTCTTAATTTCTCCTACAATATTTGTACTCCAGTATTTTCCTCCACTTGCTTCTTTCCTTTTCTCTGCACAAAAACCTCTTCTGTTGCTGGAGATAGGTCTATGGTGTTTTTTGTGATAGGATGATTGCCTTTGTCAATATTTTATGTTATCTTAATTTATATGGCACCCTTTGCAAGCTGTAACCTAGTTAGTGGTTTCATTGGCTAGAATATAAAACCAACATATTCTCCTGCAAAATATAATTTTTTGACAGACTTACCTTTCTACTTCTTCCTTTTATCCCCTTCAATGTCTTCTACTTGGAAAATTGGATTTTATTCAATGTCTATTGCTTGGAGGATGTTCTTAATATTTCCTTTGGCAATGGTTTGGCTCGTAGTTACCCTCCTGCTACCATGTTTGCTAATTTTCACTACAAGAAAAAGGCACATTGGTGAGGGGCGAAAATGGTCACCATAAGCTCATTGGTGAGGGTCAAAAGAGCCTTCGTCACCAAAAACTAAACGTCACCAAAGGTGGCGTCACCGAAAGTATAGGTGTTGTGGTGAAATTCAAGGTCTGTCACCAATAATGATTTATAGTGACGAATAGTGACCGTCACCATTTCATATGAGCAATGGTGACGGACAATAGTTTCCGTCACCAAAAAACTGAACGTCACCAAAGGTGGCGTCGCCGAAAGTATAGGTGTTGTGGTGACATTCAAGGTCCATCACCAATAATGATTTATAGTGATGGATAGTGACCGTCACCATTTCATATGAGCAATGGTGACGGACAATAGCCTCCGTTACCAAAAAACTGAATGTCACCAAAGGTGGCGTCACCAAAAGTATGTGTTGTGGTGACATTCAAGGTCTGTCATGAATATTGACTGTAATGATGGATAATGACCGTCACCATTTCATATGAACAACAACAATTTTTTTTGATGGACCTTTCATGGCCGTCACTATTGGTGCTTATATATGGTGACATTCATTGACCGTCACCATAAAATCATTGGTGACATCAAGATCCGTCACGAATAATGAATATAATGACAAACATTGACCCTCACCATTTCATATCAACAACAACGATTTATGGTGATGGACCTTTAATGGTCGTCACTATTGATGCGTATATATGGTGGTGTTCGTTGACCGTCACCATTTCATATTTTGGTGAGGGTCGAAATATGTCAACATAAGCTCATTGGTGATGGTCAAAAGAACATCCATCACCAAAAAATGATCTTCATCATTCCCTATATATGAATATTAGGGCATGATGGAATTGAACCACCAACCTCCTTCTTGTAAAGCAGGTGCTCTTCCATTGAGCTAGTACCCTTTAAAGAATTATAATTTAAACTATCAATTGCCCCTAAAGGTGCAAAGATACACCAAAGGAATAAGAACCAAAAAAACTGAAAGAATTCAGTGTCCTTGCTCCTATTTTTATTCTACGACACTCTACAAATTATGATCTTGATCTATGACATATTTGTGCCGAGTGGTTCTAATTTAATAGTAAATGTTATATTCAGATAAAATAAATGAATAACTGAGAGGCCTTACGGGCTAATTTTAATCCTTACACCAAAATCTCTTAATATTCAAATATATGGACCAACTCCTTCAAAGTTCAAACTGAAGTAGATTTTAAACGAAAATCCTAAAACCAGCTAAGTAGTTTACAAGTTAGCATTTTGGATATAACTTTTGTTCAATTTATATGACAAGTTATGCCATAACCTTGAAACTAGTTTCTTAGCTAAAAGACTTTCTGAAGTCAACAATGACAAAGAAAGATAATCATGGCAAGCAAAATTCTCTTGTTTTTTTCTAATGAGGGTGCATGTAACTTGATAAAGGTTGTATGAGAGTATCAAACCATAAACAGTTTCACTAAAACATGGAAATGACAAAGTCTTGTTAAGCAACAAAATTTTAGTTGAATATATGAAAAACATCGAGCTAAATGATATAATTAAACTAAAAGTAACTGTAAAAAAATGAAATTTCCATCATATACCATCTAGTTTGGTTAGTTCTTCAGAAAGAGAAAGTGCAATTGCATGATCCAGCTCCTCATCTTGATTATGTAATGGACCATCCTGAACAAAAATGTCCACATACAAAAATCAATGTTATTGTATTGGTAAGACTTTTGTTATAATCTATCAAAGCATGTACTATGTAGGAGAATAACTGGTAGTTGAATTACTTCTCTACTCGCATGTACTACCTTTGGTAGTTGAATTACTTGGAAATAAAAATCCTTATTAGAAGATAACGCAAAGAAAAGCAAAAGCCTTTGAATATGGATGGCCATCTTGATTTTATAGAGTTATAATTGAATACTAAAGGACTAGGAATGCTACAATGAAATAGATGGATGGAGTGTAATAAAAAGAATTTGGATAATTTAGGTTGCCATATCTTTAAATGGAACCACTTTTTCCTTTTGGATTCCTAGTCTTTCATATGAAAATAAAATTTTCGATTCAACCAAAGAGCACAATATTTTGAAGTCTTAATTCCCTGAAATAGGGTAAGGGAAAAATTTGGAAATGAGGATGAATTTTGAAATGACCACCTTCAAATCCTTTGGAAACAGAGCAATGAACACTTCCACACACAGGTCCAAAAGTCATGACTTAGGAGCATGAGCACACCTAATTCAGGGATGATTAAATATGAAATGAATTGGGTTGCAATTATACTCAATTAAACATAAAGAAATGATTAAAATCTATATAAATGACGTAGAAGTCAAACATGACAACTTTGGAATATGGTAGAATGTTGGCATAAAAACTTTGTTCATTATACATTCTCTTTCGTTCAGTTTTGATGCTTTACTTCCAAATTAGGTGTTTTCTTTATTGGAGATAGCAATCTGTACATCTAGGTCGAACCATTAATGATGCCCACAATGAAGGGGCATGTAGCTCAATAGTACAGCAGCACACTGGCCAAGGGAAAATCTGGGGTAAATGTTAGTATGTATAATTTTCAAAACGGGGATAGAGCTAGTTTTTCTTGAGGTTAGCCAGGGGAACTTAGCCAAAGTGTGGCCTGACGAGGGTGTTGGAAATAGGAATACACACATATATGTTGAGCCCTTAAGGGTGTCCCTCATGAAGGGGCAAGTGGCTCAGTGTTAGAGCAATCCCACCAGCCAAGGACTTCAAAGTTTCGGAAATGTTTCAAGTAATAGACATTGTTAACTAGCCTTTTGTGCCAGACCAAGCAGTGGATGACCTGCATTGGAAAGTGTTTGCATGGGCCAAGTGGCTCAGTTTTTGAGTAATCCAACCAACCAAGGACTTAAAAGTTTCAGAAATGTTTCAAGTAACAGAAAATTGTTAATTAGCCTATTTTTCTAGGCCAAATAGTGGACGACTTGCATTGGAAAGTGTTTGCTGACCAATATTGAGGCCCCGCCCAGGTTCAAAAGTCAGTTAACCCACCTCATGAAAGGGCAAGTGGCTCAGTGTTAGAGCAATCCAATCAGCCAGGGAATTTAAAGTTTTAGAAATGTTTCAAGTAATAGAGAATAGTTAATTATATAGTGATATGTGGTTTAACAGTAAGTTTCATTGGGTGAAACTAATGAGACCGTGGTTCAAATACCATTGAGTATATGGCCTCACTGGGTGAAAATAACGAGACCATGGTTCAAATCCCATTGAGTATATGGCCTGCTATGATCTCGCCTCAAGGAGTAGACTCCCCATTTCCTAGAGTCTCCACTCTTGCTAAATCATAAGATCTGGTATATCTGGCTTATATCTGGCTTACAGGTTGCTGGATATACTCTTGGTGTTATAAGTCAGCCACAAAGGTTGATCCTGGACCTTGCCCAGATTAGTCCAAGGAAGAAAGTTTTTGCTAAGAAATATTGAGGCCCCACCCAAGTTTGAAACTCAGTTAACACACCTAGCGTGTCTGTGGGCAGTTGCATAATGCATCAGGTTCAGGAGTATAAGTTGAATCCCTCAGACATGACTTGGGCCTCCTCAGAGACAGACAGTAAGTTTGGGAATTCTCCTAATACCCAAAAAATAAAAAAGGAAAAAGAAAGAAATTCTCCTAATACTAAAAAAGAAGAAGAATAAGAAGAAGAAGAAGAAATAAATAGAAAGAAAAATGACAGTAGTTAATTATCGATTCTCGTGATAAAAAAAAAATAAATGAAAAGAAAACAGACAATAGTTAATTAGTAGTTTCCAACTTTTCACTAGCATGTCCTAACATTTTTTTATGTATATGAAGAAATACTTTGACTTCAGGCTGACTCAGGGTTTTCTTTGTCAAAGTTTATTTGCATGCCAAAAAATGTTCTAATGTCAACCGACATGGATAAAACATGACCATAAAGAGATAAAATCTGATAAAACTTCAACAAAAAGCATGGATGAAGTTCACACTCGACAACAAGACTGATGTGGGAAGAAACATCTAAAGCAAACTTTTTAAGGTTCCATATTTCCACTCCTTAATGATAGGTTTAATAAAATAATCAGTTCTTAATGAAGGTGCTACTTCCCCGTTAAATTATAATCTTTTGTTCCCACATTTTAAGAGTAAAAGATAGCATCTCAAGGCACTGGGGCTGTTATAAGTGAAATTGTAAGTAGATAGATTGTGATGTTCGAAATTTCTAAGTGACTGGTGTGGACTTCTTAAGCCATGGGTGGTTATTAAGCATGGAGTTAAGCTTGAACCCTTAGGTTTTCTAGTTCATAATTAAGATAAAATCTATTCAATGGTTAGAAATTGAAAATTCAGAATTTGCGTGAAGAGAAACACAGAAGAAGCACCTGGCTAATAGTCTTGGAGAATAAAGTGTACCCACAACAGAATGAGCATCGACTCATGCTCAATTTCCAAAGGCCAAAATTATAACCAGTATGTATGGTAGAAGCTGGGAGAACCTGATAAGACTAACCATCCTGGGTAGAAAATGGTTTAGGAGACACCTTGGAGAAGCCAATTGAAGAACTCATAGGAGAATAGGATGTGGCCGAATTGAGACAATTTACACACCTTCAATTCCAGACAACATCAAGCATTGGTAAGTTTTTGAAGGTGATGCAGAAATAGTTGGGTTCCTCGACAACACAAAATAATTTGAAATGTATGAGATTGACATGAGGGAAGATGATTCAATAGAAGAACGACCAACCAACAAAATCCCTTCAGGTATGGTTCCTTTGGAAGTAAGCTTCAATAGAGACAACATGTTTACAAGTAGAATTGAGACAATAAAACCAAATGAGTATGAAGATACCAATGTAGGGATAGAGACAAATCCAATCATGAGCAAGCTTCAACAGAGACAATGTGTTTACAGGTAGAATTGAGAAAATACAAATAAATGAGTATGGAGATACCAATGTAGGGATAGAGACAAATCCAATCTTGATCAAGATTGGAAAAGTAATCACTTTGAAAGAGAATGAGAATATTGGGTCTTTGATCAAAATATACAAGGACGTTAAAAGACATGACAAGAAATTAGAAAGGGTTGCAGTTTTTCTTTGGCAAAGTAAGCTTCATTTGAAGATTCATTCCGAATGTAGCAAAGATCACAAAACCCCTTAAAGAGTTGATAAAGAAAGATGCAGTCTTTATATGGGATGATGCAAGCCATACAACATTCCATGATGTCAAAGATGTTATAGCCAATTCTCCAGTTTTGGTGAGCCCTAACTTTGAAAAATATTTTCTTGTTCTTTCTTTTGCTTCTAATTATACTATTGCAGGAGTTTTGCTTCAAAAGAATGAACAGGGAAATAAACTACCAATTGCGTTTGTGAGTAAAATTCTAAGGGATACAAAATTGAACTATGCCATCATGGAGAAGCAGGCCTATGCTTTGGTAAAATCACTAAAGCATTTTAGAACCTACATTAGGTTTTCAAATATTAGAGCATTTGTTCCTCATCCAACAGTGAAGGATATCTTGTCACAACATGTTTGCTTGGGATCAAGGGGTAAGTGGGTTGCTAAGATTCGAGAATATGATTTAGAGATAAGAACCACAAAAAATAGTAAGGGTAAGAGATTAACAAAGCTTTCGACCAAGGGAAATGAAGAAGCTCTTGGAATCAACTTGGTTAATGCAGTTACATCAACTGGCATACAAATATCATCTACTACCTTAAGAATGTGACTAGACCCAGACACCTTCCCGAGTACAAGAAAATGTCCTTGAGGTTAAAAGATTCAAGATACTGCTTCATAGAGCAAGTTTTGGGATGGATAAATCACAATGATTTTGTTTTGGATCTGTTAGCCTGAATGAAGAAACAAGCTTGACCAATGAGATCCATCTAGTTTTGAGAGAGAACATCACATAACAAAGAAAACTGTACATAAAATCTTTATATATAATATTTAAAAATCAAAACTACATCTTTCTCTATCATAATTAAATTATATATAAAATATTTTATACTTTTGTAATTAACATATATAAAAATTAAATATTCAAAACATCCTCTTTAACATAAATATATAAAAAACAATCTCAAAATTTGATTTTCTTTCTTGGTTTTCTGTTTTTTAAACTAATAAAAAAAAAAATTTATGATTTTCTTTCGTGGTTCTCTCAGCTTTTTAGCTTTATATTTTTAAACTATTAAAAAAACATGGAAATTAGAAAATTTCTAAAATAACAATAGTTTCCATTTCAAATATTGGCAATCAGTTTCCATTTCGTCCTAGTTTCCAGCTTGTTTCTAAGCTTGCAATGAGTTTCCATTTCCATTAAAAATCTGTTTCATAAGTTATAAACCATAAACCATGAATTTCGGGTTGCATACGGTGAAACGGATCGAATTTTTAATGAATTATTCGATATTCGAATCGAACTAATGAATTTCCGTACTTTTTTCGCCGATTCGGGCGAATTTGGTGACTATAGTTAGATGTTGAGAACATCCAAGTGCCCCGATGTGAAATTTCCCAAAACACATTGAAGACGATAGAGGTTTGGTTTTCAATTTTGTTAACCAAAGAATGTTTCAAGAGTCAAACGTAGAACGCAGAGAGAAAAAAAGTGTCCTAGTTTCCGAATGATATCGTAATTGCCCGAAGGTAAGCCAATTGTTTAGTTTCGAATGCGAAGCAGTCTGGAAATGTGGAACCAGATATGCTACAATCTTTTATAGATTTCAAATACAAAGACTGTCCAAGGGTTGTCGTCTATTAAAATATACCAGTCAAGCATTAGTTGAGCACCAAAATGTGCCTGATTCCATTCATCGCAACCCTTTGTCAAATATCAAGATCAGTGGTAAATTATGTTATGATGGATTCAATGGTGTATTGGGCACCTCACAGATGATGATTTTGTTGCATTTTTCAATTGAGCAAAGTGTCGATTGATCAAATGACAAAGGAGAACATATGAGCATCAAATTTTTTTCATAGGTGTCTTTGCTAATGATTGAGGAGGTTTCTAAACGTTGTTTGTAGGGTTTTAAATGCCAAACGCTACAAGAGGAAAATAACCAGCGTTCAACAGAAAATCGAACACCACAAAAAGGGAGATTCACAAAGAAGTATTGCAAAGATCAAATAGTGTTTTGTATCTCATCTTTCGACCCTTCACCATTATGTTTTAGAAGATGGTCATTTAAGGCAGGAGTAGCAGAGATTTAAATATGAGGATAAAGAATGCAACTGACCCTGAGAATAACCGTTATTGCTAGGGAAGTCCAGAATATTGTGAAGCTGCAAAGTGCAACTGGTGTTGAATAACAAGACATGTAACATCAGGAAAAAATGATAATGCTAGAAGTAATTTAAAAATTTGTTGATGCAGAAACAAATGAAGTGTTACACAAGCTAGGTATAAAGGTTCTCATGAGCTATATTGCTATCTTAGTATGACCAAATCTGTCCATAAAATTGATGCAATGAAAGAGCATTGTCAATACATGTGCTCAGGTCTCAATTAACAGGTCAGAGCTAAGTGCTCTTTTCAGCTTGAGGGGTTCCTTTAGCCGGTAAAATCAAAATCACTAATCCAAAATCGTAAAGAATAAGAATACCTAGAAGAAGGTCGTCCGGCAGGTTGTTTCCGTCACTGGTCTCTGTTAGCAGAGTCGTGGACCCAGGGATGTCTGTGATAAGTGGAGATATTTACCATCTCTAGGATCACAGCTGTGAACCTCCCCACGTTTTACCTCCACACCCCCCAAAACTCCATTTTATCTTTAGAATTCATTGCAGCAGGTGATATTTCAGTGCAATATTTGTAGAATTCGTTGCAACACCATCCACTATTTTCAGCGGGTCACTCGGAAACCGGTCATTCCATCCACTTCTACAATCAAACGCCGGGCCTATGGACTCTGAGTAATTGAAATGGATTGGAACGCAGATGGCTTATTCCATTGTGTATGCTTTGTTTTGTAGCCAATGCTTTCTGTCAAACGCTGAAATCCAAGAGGTGGCTCTCGGATTGGAAGTGAGTGGGCAGCCATTTATCTTTGTTTTTCTTGTAGCTGCCTTTGGCGAGGGTTCGATTTCATTGCCCATAGGTTTCAAAGAGTGGATTTGGGATAGAGGGTTGTTATTGAAGGGGTGGGAACCGCAGAAGGAGATTACAGTATCAGGGATTTAATGCGAGACTGATAGTTCATGAATTGAAGGTGAGTGTGGAGGTTGCAAGACGGAGTGATGGTGGAGTGGGCAGGGAGGATTTTTGCAGACCTGTGAGGGAAGCAATGACACCAGAAGACGAAAAGGAAGTTATGGAGAGAGCGTCGCTCAATCTAAAATAAACAGACAAAAGAAACAACTCCCGCTTGATCTAAAAGAAGGTAAAAAATTCACCATAATATAACACACCTCTTCAAAATTTTCTAAAAAGCCAGCTACCCAACAATTTTCATTCTCAACCCATTCACTGTGATGCATGCCAGTGGTCTTGGAAACAGTATGTAACAATACAGCTACCTAACGATCTTCATTCTCAACCCATTCACTGTGATGCATGCCAGTGGTCTTGGCAACAATATGTAACAAGCCAGTGACCCAACAATCTGCATTTTCAACCCATTCGCTGTGATGCATGCCAACAGTCTTGGCAATAGTATGTAACTGCAACAACAGGTAATGCAAATTTATAAATCTCAAAAAAACAAATACTTTGACTAAATAGTAAATACAGAATCATCTAAAAAACAAATGGCATAGCTAACCTTTTTCCCATTTGCTCTTCTGGTTGTTCCTTCACCTTTTGACACAATTTTTTTATTCCCACATTAACCATCAATTTCTTTTCCTGAAAATAAAAGACATCCGCAACTCAACTCAAAAACGCTCCTGCTCAAAAACGAGTCCCGCTCAATCTAAAAGAAACGAACAATCTTTGTCAATTTTATCTTTTCCCGCTCAAAAACGACTCCCGCTCAATCTAAAAGAAATGGATAAACAACCCTTGACCTTTTCCTTCACTCGCATCTAACCCAATCATGCTTATTTTTAAAATCATAGTTCGAACCCGAACCAACCCCATTAGCACAACTGCTATCATTAAGATAAAAAACCCAACATGAAAGCATGGTGATAAAATTCAAAACGGAGTGGTTTACATAGTTATTTTTATGGATAAAATAATTGATTTCCTACTCATTGGAATCATAGGGCTAGAAATCATGATTAAAATGAAGGAATATGCTATGAAATTATGTGGGATAAAATTTAACTAAGAGAAATAAGGGGATAATAAGATAGGATGTGTAGTAATTACTCAACTCACTATTTATATATTTAAACTATCAAGATGACACATTTTTACGAGTAAAATTATGAAACACCATAAAACAATTCAGAATAGAATTTATGGCAAAAACATTTAAGAGTTAGAATAAAGTCTTTAAGTGATGACAATAAAAACAATACACATTAGAGATATATACATGGATCATATATATCAAGTTAAAGTGACCGCTAAAGCAACATCTTCCTACACCTAGTGTCCTAGATGGCCAAGGCAAGGTGTCATCAAACCAATTATATAGTCATTCGTATATCTCAGTTGGAAAATGATTAATGTCACAAGAATCACAAGGGTTGATATGTCAATCAAAATTTAAAACTATCCTCTAAAAACGCATATAAAAAGCGGGGTAACAGGTCCTATGACATCCAACCTGTGATTTGCAATGGAAATCCTCAATAGTCTCTTTGGAGAAATAATGTCCCATTAGGGGGTTCAATAAGAGGTATGAGGCCCCATCAATTTGATAGTTGAAGAAGTTTGAATATTGGCTTGTCAATTTTTCCCTTGATTAGGCGAGGAAACATGGAAGGAGGTGACCCTCTTGGAAAAGTTCAAAAGGGGAAGGCCACATAAGGTCTTATATAAAGATCTAGATCCAAGGAACTCCCTCATAAACATAGTTAGACATGTACTGAAAGAAAGTAGATAAATACCATATAAATCTTGATAAAAGAAAATAGAACATCTTTTGAATCCCATAATAAATGGAGCATCTACAAATGAGGTGATCCTCTAACTCAATGTTGTGTATATGGCAAAGCTAGAAGATGTTATTGAGAAGAGGAATATCATGATGTCATTAGTTTCGACTAGACACTAATGTAAACCCACTTTGAAACCACCAAGGGGGAATTGCAAGCAACATATAGTGCTATTGTGTGTATGAGGGTTAAAAAAGAAGGCCCCCTCTTATTTTCATGAAGTGTTCCTAGTACAAATCCATCTTAGAGTCAAGGCCATAAAAAGATGAAGTCCAAGTACTAAATTTATTATTTATAAATAACCTCTTTAACAACTTGACACAAACATATAATGATGTAATTTACATTGGAGGTGTATATCATTTGAAGCATGTTACAACTTTAATCACTCCCCCATAAAAAGGTGTCATGCTCCCTTATGATGATGCATCAACCCTAATGGAGAACAATCTCATGATGTAAAAGGAATTTAAAGATGATGTAACTTTAATAGTGCCCTACATTCACCCCTTGGCTCACCACTCATGGAAAATGTGAGGCTATTTCAAGCATTGACGTGGATAATCATTTTACTTTCTCGTTTGTATAGTATTTTACATTGACACAATTGCATTTTTTTAGCAAACAAAATATTTGTATCAAGGGTTAGCTCCTTGTTCATTAGGGTTGAAGAGGCTGTGTCATTATGAGTGATCTATTCATTGCCAACTCCTTATGTGTGAGAGCATTACAAGCTCCATGTCAACATGAAGTGTAGATATTGTGAGCAATTCTTATTGAGGTTTTGCAAATTATCTAGTTGTTCTACATTTGGTATATATGTTAATAAGGGCATTACCCACAAACACACACCCTCGAGAACAATACCTAGTTCTCTAAAAATCAAATGGTACAGATATTCTTAGTTAGAGGTGAAGCATTCTCCTAAGAGGTTATTTTGTTGGTTTGATGTGTTGTTTTTTGCCTTGGATACTAAGTGGTTAAGGGCTTCAAGATTCCAGATTTAAGGTCCAAGGCCTTGGGGGGAAAGTTATTTAGGTGTTAAGGGCTTAAAAATTAAGGGATTTAGGTGTTATGGGTTAAGCAGTTAGGTTTTAAGGTTATGGATTAAGGTTTAAGGGTCACAAGTTAAGAGAATAAGGGGTTAGTGCTGAGGGGGTTCATGGCTTATAGGTTAGGATGGATTAAGTTTTAATGCATCAAGGGGTTGATGGATTATGCGTATGAGTGTAGGGGTTAAGAGATTATGGCTTCGGGGTTAAGGAATAAGGAATTTAGTGGTTATGGGTTAATGGCTTATTGGTTGTGATAATGGGGCCCCTAATACCCTTATCACCACTATCAGGGGTTCTCCTTTCAATTTATATTGTTACCTTCCCTCTACCCCCCCTAACCCCTATGACATTAGGTCTTAATCCCCCTTCTCATTCTCTAATGTGTGGATTATAGATCTTAGTAAAACATGCTTGGAAATCCCACTTCTACCCATCCATGCTACATGTGTGTTCCCTTGTCCTGTTCAATACACCACAAAATACTCCTCCCACTTCCTTTTCAGGCATATCATTCAACTTATCCTAACATTATGGATGAAATTGGTGTTTATGTTGTAAAGTGAATAGAGAAAAAAATTACTTGTTTTTTCTATTGAGAAGATGTAGAAATTGATTTTCATGATTGGAATGTGTATGCATCAATCTACATTTGCTTTTTTTTCGAGCTTAGACATGATTAATAATTTGGTCATACTCCATCCTATCGATGGAGTCTGGTATCACAAAGGTATCAATGGTTAGTTTGAGAGATTCTTTTGAAAGCTTGTGTGTTGTGTTATTTATCTCCTTGAGAATGTGTCTGAAAGATAGCTAGTCCAAAGAGTTGGAGGAATCTATGATATCCTATAGGATGGGATGTAGGTAGATGTTTTCTATCATGAATTATTGACCCAATTGATCATGATTTTTTAATCCCCCATGATCTATAGGGATTTGACTCTTTTGATGGATGCAATTTCCATAAGGGTACAAAGAGATATGGAATCAACTTAGTTGTTGGAGCCTTAACTTTGGGTATATCTTACTTTCTCACTATAATACCAGGAGAGGAAGAGTACCACACCCACTTTGCAGCTAGGTGGGATAACTTGTGCAACACCATCAAATAATTCACAGGGGCATCCAAGAGGGAGTGGAGGAATTACCATAATCCATTATTTTTGTGGTTTAGGATGAATCTTGTCTTCCAAACACTTTTTTAATCGTGTTAGATATAAGAGTTTTGTGATCCATAATGTATATAGAATTCTTTTGGATTAATCACATCATTAGATGTGACTAATCCGAAAGACTTCTATCTACTTTTTTAATCAATTCAATTGTGATCTTTGTTAGAATTTCTTGTGAACAAAATGTGTTGTTGTTCCAATCCCACCAGATATTGCTGATTAGAATGCATGGGAAAATTTTATAATAATCATCCAAGATGTTGAGTAACTAAGTTCTATAATTTTCTTTCAAGCTTAGATAGGACCACGAGGCGATCATGTTCAATTTTGCAAGGGTGGTGGTGATGACTTGCATTGTGTTGGTACAAGAGATTTAAACAAGTGTGAAGAAATGTCATCATATGACTTGCTTAAAGCATAGATGTTGGGGTGATTCGTAAAATATCATGGATATTTGTGATGATGCATCAACCCTAATGGAGAACAATCTTGTGATGTAAAAGGAATTTAAACATGATGTAACTTTAATAGTTCCCTACATTCACCCCTTGGCTCACCACTCATGGAAATTGTGAGGATATTTCAAGAATTGATGTGGATAATATCATTTTATTTTCTCTTATGTATAGTATTTTACATTGACACAATTGCGTTTTTTTAGCAAAAAAAAAATTGTATCAAGGGTTAGATCCTTGTTCATTAGCGTTGAAGAGGTTATGAGTGATCTATTCATTGCCAACTCCTTATGCATGAGAGCACTACAAGCTCCATGTCAACATGAAATGTAGATATTGTGAGCAATTATTATTGGGGTTTTGCAAATTATCCAGTTGTTCTACATTTGGTATACATGTTAATAAGGGAATTACCCACAAACACACACACTCGAGACCAATACCTAGTTCTCTTAAAATCAAATGGTATCAATATTCTTAGTTAGAGGTGAACGATTCTCCTAAGAGGTTATTTTGTTGGTTTGATGTGTTGTTTTTTGCCTTCGATACTAAGTGGTTAAGGTCTTCAAGAGTTAAGAATTAAGGGCCAAGGGCTTGGGGGGGAAGGGATTTAGGTGTTAAGGGCTTAATAATTAATGGATTTAGGTGTTATGGGTTAATAGGTTAGGTTTTAAGGTGTTTAGGGGTTATGGATTAAGGTTTAAGGGTCACGAGTTAAGAGAATAAGGGGTTAGTGCTTAGGGGGTTCATGGATTCTAGGGTAGGAGTTAATGGCTTAAGGTTTAATGCATTAAGGGGTTGATGGATTATGAGTTATGAGTGTAGGGGTTGAGAGATTATGCCTTCGGGGTTAAGGGATAGGGAATTTAGTGGTTATGGGTTAATGGCACATTGGTTGTGATAATGGGGCCTCTAATACCCTTATCACCACTATTAGGGGTTCCCCTTTCAATTTCTCTTGTTACCTTCCCTCTAGCCCCCCTATCCCCCATGACATTAGGTATTAATCCCCCTTCTCATTCTATAATGTGTGGATTATAGATCTTAGTAAACCATGCTTGGACATCCCATTTCTACCCATCCATGCTACATGTGTGTCCCCTAGTCTTGCTCAATACACCAAGAAATACTCCTCCCATTTCCTTTTTGGTCATATCATTCAAAATATCCTAACATTATGGGTGAATTTGGTGTTTGTGTTGTAAAGTGAACAAAGAAAACAATTACTTGTTTTTTCTGTTGAGAAGATGTAGAAATTGATTGTCATGACTGGAATGTGCATGCATCAATTTACATTGGATTTTTTTTCAAGCTTAGACATCAATAATCATTTGGTAATACTCCATCCTATCGATGGGGTCTGGTATCAAAAAGGTATTGATGGGTAGTTTGAGAGATTCTTCTGAAATCTTGTGTGTTGTGGTATTTAGCTCCTTGAGAATGTGTCTGAAAGATAGCTAGTGCAAAGAGTTGGGGGAATCTATGATATCTTGTAGGATGGGATGTAGGTAGATGTTTTAAATCATGAATTATTGACCCAATTGATCATGATTTTTGAATCCCCCATGATCTATAGTGTTTGACTCTTTTGATGGATGCAATTTCTAGAAGGGTAAAAAGAGCAATGGAATCATCTCAGTTGTTGGAGCCTTAATTTTGGGTATATCTTACTTTCTCGCTATAATACTGGGAGAGGAAGAGTACCACACCCACTTTGCAGCTAGGTGGGATAACTTATGCAACACCATCAAAGAAGTCATAGGGGCATCCAAGAGGGAGTGAAGGAATTACCATAATCACTTATTTTTGTGGTTTAGGATGAATCTTGTCTTCCAAACACTATTTTTTATCAATTTAGTTGTGATCTTTGTTAGAATTTCTCGTGAAAAGAATGTGTTGTTGTTCCAATCCCACTAGATATTTCTGATTAGAATGCATGAGAAACCTTTATAATAATCTTCCATGATGTTGAGTAACTAAGTTTTGAAATTTTCTTCCAAGCTTAGATAGGACCATGAGGCTATTATGTTTAATTTTGCAAGGGTGGTGGCGATGACCTACACTGTGTTTGGAAAAGAGATAAATAAGTGAAGAAATATCATCATATGACTTTCCTAAAGCATATATGTTGGGCTGATCCGTAAACTATCATGGATATTTCTTGTGAAAAAAATGTGTTGTCGTTCCAATCCCACCAGATATTTCTGATTAGAATGCATGGGAAGCCTTTTTAATATTCTTCCATGATGTTTTGTAACTAAGTTTTGAATTTTTCTTCCAAGATTAGATAGGACCATGAGCCTAACATGTTCAATTTTGTAACGGTGGTGGTGATGACCTGCACTGTGTTTTGACAAGAGATAAATAATTGTGAAGAAATATCATCATATGACTCATATAAAAGATATATGTTGGGGTGATTCATAAACTATTATGGATATTTCTAGTGAAAAAATGTGTTGTTA
This sequence comes from Pinus albicaulis, assembly GCA_034641835.2. Taxonomy (NCBI): domain Eukaryota; kingdom Viridiplantae; phylum Streptophyta; class Pinopsida; order Pinales; family Pinaceae; genus Pinus; species Pinus albicaulis. The sequence goes on from CM076579.1 coordinate 1,001,300,557, forward strand.
TTCCAATCCCACCAGATATTGTTGATTACAATGCATGGGAAGCCTTTTTAATAATCTTCCATGATGTTGTGTAACTAAGTTTTGAAATTTTGTTCCAAGCTTAGATAGGACCTGTTATCACCCTAGTAATTTCTTAAGTTGTGGGATTTTAGTCTTTAGTCAAAGAAGACTAGGGGTAACCACAAACCTACTTGGAACAATAGGATCTAGCCTTCCTATAGTTCAGAGAGGGCTCTCTCTTTAAGATTTATCTTTGTTTTTTATTTATGTTTTAGGCTAGTTATGATAGAACAATTTGGTTTTGTTTTAAGATGTTTGTTGGGTAAAAATCACTTAGGATTAAACTAGAGAGAGATCTACTTTTCTATTGGGCTATGGAGTCTAAATCTAGATAGCAGTACTAGAAGGCAAGGCCAAAAGGGTGAAAATGTATTCAGGGCAAGGTAGATAACCCTCAGAGTTTTGGGGAAAAGGTTTAATGATGAAATGGTATAGTTGTGATAAAGGGAAATGAAGGATCCTTTGATCCGGACAATGGGAGAAGGAGGCAGGGGTCAAATGGGAGTAGGAGAAATGAAGAATTTTTAACAACAGAAATCAGCAGAAAACATTTAAATAGTAACTTAGTTAAAATAGGGAGCAATAATCTAATCCTGAAGTAATATTCCTAGTTACTCATTAAGACAGATCAAACACATAATGGATTGCATGGAACTCAGAAGTGAAACAATGACAAGAAGAAATGTACTTTACTCTTTAACTTATCGCAAGAATCCTGAATTATGATGCCCAATTAGCTTTGTCCAGTCTGCTACTTCAAAATCAACACATGTAAGCCTCCAATGTATCAGCAAAAGGTCTATAGTAATCTTATTAATTTTATTCCACACTAAACACTTCTAATACAGAAGTATTTATAAAAAGTATTGTTTACAAATATCCTAGAGAGATGTAGGAATATCTTTAGGAAATACAAAATATCTTTACAAAATAAGAGGGACAACTGCTCAACAAATTAGCAAGTTGTCCTCTTATCCAAAATATATAGAACAAATCTGTCTAATCAGGGGTCTGTTTATAACATCATTGCCCCTGAAAGCTTTCTCTTGAAAGCACATAAATTAGAATTTTCTTTAGTTAAGCACATTTTTGTGGTGGAATGAAGTTTATCAGATATCGATTTATACTTTGTAGAGGTTTGACTTTGTTTGTCCTTTGAGTGTTGGTGAGGTTTCTTTGTATTTTTTGCATCATAGTCTAAAGTATTTTGATCTGATTGTTTAACATGAAAGATTTATGCTTATTGGAAATATATTTGAAATACCTGCATGATCAAGAAACTGTTATGGTTAATTAAATTACTGATTAGGTACTACAGAAAGAGGATGATGCTAAGAGGGATTTCGTGGGTGACTTTGGGAGCAACTCGGAGGTGGTCAGACAAATCTCTTCTAAGTTACAAATCTGAAGAGAAAAAACTGGTGATGTATATGTGGTTGCTCAACCTGGGCTGTATGGAAAATATTGGTAGAGAGTGTTTACCTTTCCGTGTCTTCACGAAAGTAGGTTGTCTGGTCACAGAATAAGATCACTACATGTAGGTGATGGTTCTGTAGCAAGTTCTCAGCCTTATCTCTAGAATGGCTAACAAAGAGGATCAAGTTTGAATACAAGATATAATTTGATGAATTTGGACATTTTGAGTTAAAGAAAAAATTGTGGTGATGTTTGGATGGGTGCTAATTTGTAGGGTTTTCCATTTTTATAATTTTCTTTTTTGTGCTTTCTACCCTGCTACTTAGTTGCTTTCTTGTTGCCCTAACATTTTAAATTTTTCAATGTCTATCTCTCTATTGTTTCTTGCCCCATTTAAAATGCCATCCTTATTTGGTAGGTGTTTTCTTCAATATAGTGTGAATATTTTTCCATCACACAACTTCTGTGGGGTTTATCTACGAAAATATCTTGTAAGGCCCATTCATCAAGGTATTTGATGAAATGAAATGATTATCGATGATCACCAACTAATGGTACCTGTAGAGATTTACTCTAACAATTCTACAGTTTTCCTGTGCCAAAAATTATACAACATTTTAACCTCATGAAATAGTATCCTTTGTTCTCTTAGCTGATGCTATAAGCATTTATTGCTATTGTCAAAGCTTTTACTCTCTAGTCCCATTGAGCTATTTCAGTTATTTGTGGACACTGATCTATTTTCATTTCATTTCTTCAATTTTTCTAACTGTTATGCGTTACCTTTGGCCAATGCCTTATTTCTTACCTATGCTTTTTCTGCTTAAGAATTCCAGCCAGCCAAAGTAGCAGGGGCAACAGGAGCCACACAGTCCAACCAGAGCCCAGCAGGGGCAGCGCAGAGGCAGCAGGAGCCATGTAGGGCTGACGCAGGCCAAGTCAGGGTAGTGCAGGGGCAGTGTAAGCCCTTCAAGTGTGACACAGGCCCTTACTGAGCAGTGTAGGGGCAATGTAAGCCCTTCAAGTGTGACAGAGGACCTTACTGAGCAGTGCAGAGGCCAACGCAAGTTAGTCAGACTGACGTAGAGGGACTCAGAGCAGCATATTACTGTCGTTTTTATTTTTCTATTGGGTGAACCAGTTTTGGTACCCAGGATTGTTGTACTTAGAAACTGCATAATAATGAAAACCCTCCAGAGCTAGTTGCACCAGTTTTCCCGCATTAGGTTTTTTCCTGGGACACTTGTTCAGAAAATCCATGTGTCACTTTTTCTATGAGCATGTTATTCAATATTTTATTTGTATGTGTAGGTTGCTAGTTTTATTTAATATTTACTTCGCTAATTTATTAAATATTTCAGAAATTAACTTGTAACCTAATTCAAGTAGGAGAATTAAATCAAGATACTGCAGTAGGGTTTCTTAGATTAAGAAATTTTCATATTCCCTAGGTCTAGCCCCATTAGGTCACCTAGGGAAACAATTTCCCAGGAATCTAGCTAGAGGAAAACTTCTATCTCCTAGAGGCAGCTACGTTTCTGGGTGCCCTCACTCTCCTCAGAACTTGGGCCAATTCTGATGGTGGAATCTCTGGATAACTCAAGACCTAGCTCTAGGATCAAGTTTTTCCTAGGTGTTTCTAAGGATAGAACCTAGTAGGATCAATTTGACCTATCGAAGTAAAAACTCTTGTCTAATCCTTTCCCATCACCTTTTCTAGGATAGGAACATCATTGGTTGCTAAATTCCATCCCCGAACCTGGGATGGGTCCACTTGGCCTCGTGTGGTCCCATTTGGTGTCAAAGACCTTTCATCAAGGAAAATTTGGGAATCCAAGTTCCCAAAGGATTTTATGGATTGAGAACTTCCTTCGTAAGTATTATTCTTCTCCCTCAACCCTTCAATCCCCCTCCTGTCTCCCTAGAATACAATTTCCCTTTCTTAAAAGGAAATCAAGTCCCACTCTTTATTTTATCTTAGGGAAAGGGTTCTGAGGGTCACTTCCCACCTATTCATTGACCTATACTCTACAAGTGACTTCCTAAACTATCGGGACTCCACCCATCGGTGAAAGTCCATGAAGAGCAAGGAGCCTTAGCTGTGGTGAAAATGGGCTAAGTCTCCATCGTTTCTCTTATCCTAATAGTTGCCCTCTTAGGAACCCCTTTTAGGTCCACTACTAGTTTGAGTGGTAACAATTTGTTCACAATTCCATTTGTGAATAACTCTTTGGTATGCCCACTTTTTCCATACTAAAGCTCCAAGATGAGAAGTCCAGGGTTATAGAGGTTGCCCTCCTTCTCACTGAATCAATCCTATACAATATAGTGAACTAGGGCTAGTTGGTTGGCCCACTTGACTGTTTCTTTATTCCTTCAAATTTTGCACATCCTTAGGCCCTATACACCTACCCTTCTACCAATTTTGTTGTCCTTCACTAGAACAAGAGTCAGGGCTCTTCTTTGACAGTAACCTAACAACCCTCCAACTATACTTGGACTACCATCAATCTACCCAACCACAGTCAATACTATTTACTGATCTAGGGCCCACAATATTGTCTTCATCTAGGGCTCTTCAAATCTACCACCTAACAATGGTTTGAGTCCTCTCAAGATCACTGTTCTTGTGTAACGACAATTTGATCTTTTTTGTCCAATATATGAACAAATATGAACTACTCCTCTTATCATACTTCTAAAAATATATAGATGACTAAACTAAGGTCACAAATCAACCACTAACAGTGCATTTACTAATTTTTTATAGGTTTCTTTAGATCTTTGTCTAAAACTTTATGGAAAGTCCACCAAAATCAATTCCTATGCATGTCAATCCATTCTTCATATGGCACATTTCTTCTGCATGCTCAATCTTCTTCTCAGGTTCCACCCTCCTTTGGATATGTTGTATCCACACATACTGAATCTGCAAACCATCTTTGAGATCTGCGGTATTTATTACAGAAATAAACCTCGCTCTAAGGGTCACAACCCATCTTCTTTTACGCAAATTTATCACTATATTAAGGGCATACCTTATTGTTGGAACAACTAATCCTACATGGGTAGGTGTGGAATGTGAAAAGTCACAATGGAGTCCAAGTGACCTTGGAATGTGAAACCAAGAGTCACACCATTGTACTATAAATGTACATCTTTGTATAATGGAAAATAAGAAAGCCTCATGCTTATCCTTCATTGTGTGTTGAGTCTCTTGTGTGTGTGTGTTCATCCTTCTCATACACCATGTGTGTGTTTAACATGGTATCAGAGCGGGCGATTGCTGGCCCTGCTTCAATTGAGTGAGCCATTTGTGTTTATGGCCTATGCATATCTGCAAAAATTCTTGACATTTTTGCAGCACTCAGAGTTTCTGCAGCAGTGTTTTTTCAGCCATTCAGAAGTTTTTTGAAGAGGAGAAGCATTCAAAATCCCAGCATTCAGGCATTGGTGTTGAAGAAGCGCAGAACTGCCCATCTGAAGGTTTTCATTCTCATTTCTTTCTGCAATTTTTTCCTATTAAATTTCTGCATTGAAGAGCTGCTGGAAAATAGTGTTTCAAAGTGGGTTTCTAAAAGGAAAATTTCTGAGTTTTTCATTGAAAAATCTCTGCAAGTTTCTGGATTTTTACTGCTAAAATTTTCTGAAAAATTCTGCATTTTTAAATTCCATTTTCCTGTTGCTGGGCTACTGGAAAAATTTCGAAGTTTTATTGGCAATCTCTGCAAGTTCTTCTGTGGTGTATTACTACTTGAAATCCTGCATTTCTGACAAAATTTCCTGCTGCTGCTTCAAAGTCTAGAGTCTTAGTTTTGCTCATCTGCTGCTGGAAGAAAATCTACATTTTCTATTCTTCTCTGCTGTTTAAAAATAAAAAATAAAAAATAAAAATAAAAATATTTTTCTCAACTTGGCCCTTCGGCCCCCTGCAACTCCATTCCTCAACCCACCGCTCAACACATTACAATATACAACCTACGTCCCACTTAAATCCATCCCTATCGCCTCACCTTACAGCGCTCCCACTCTACCCATAGATCCCTTACGCCTCTTGGCCGCTCTCTCCCAACCAACTATCAAACTCTCCCTGCTATCTCACCGCCCCCACGGCCATACGACCCCCTCAATCCCACGCTCCCCTCAACCTTACGGCCTGCACTCACACAACACTCAGCCCTTTCTCCCTAAGCTACCAGCCCTCCTCGCCCGACCCTTCCCTTCAACTGCACCCTCGGCCTCTCTGCAAACCTATCCCAACCTGCGCTTGCTCACTGCACTTTACACTCCCTAACGCTCCCCTGCCTGCATTCTCAACACAGCCACCCTCTTACCCTTCTCAATCCACGCCTCACCGTGGCGCTCCCTATGCCTATATTCATACTCTCAACTCGGCATCTGCCTCCCTCAATCGATTCCCCACCCATTCTTTTTTTTTAATTACATCCCTTCTCCCTTTTTAAATTCCAGATTTTTTTTATTTTTAAAACATATATAATATCCACCCCCCCATATAATATGACCTCCCCCCATTTTAATAACCCCCCTTTATTTCATTTCAATTTTTTAATTAATTTCTTAAAAACAAAAATAAAATAAAATAAATAATTAAAGAAAATAATTAAAAAAAAAATTATCATTCCCTTCCCATATTAAATTAATCCCCTCTTTTTAAATAAATCTCCCTTTTAAATTCCCCCTCCCTTTTAATTCCCTTCCCTGCACATTTTTTAATTTTCCATCTCCCTCCCTTTTTAATTATTTCCCATTTCAAATAATTAATTTTTTTAATTAATTTTTAATTAAAAAAAAAGAAAACAACAGAGAGAGAAAAAGGAAGAGATATGAACAGCAGAAATGAAGGAAAGGGCATATGAAGAAGATGGACTAAATACATAGAGAAAATTGCAGATTTGACATTTTATGATTTGTGGCATATATAAGAGGGTGATTTTCTGCAAGAAATTGACATTTGAAGACAGTTTTCCATTATTGCAAAACAACTCTTTGAAGGAAAATTTAGCTGCCTTAAAGGCTTCTTGCACGTGTTTTCAGCTACACATTTACAAATATTTTGCAGAAATATTGTATTGCATTGAAATTGTATTGTGAGTAGATATTGCTTCTTCATAGTTGCAATCAGTACTTGAGTTGTTGAAAAATTGTTGATTGCCCTCCATCATTTGAGGAGCACACTTTGTACTTTGAGATTTCCATAGTTGGAAATTATTTAGAGTCATTTGTATTTGTTGTTGAATCACATTGTAAATGGGTGCATTTTCGGTTGAAGCCGACACCCTTTCATTCATTTTGAGCCTAAGTTGTTGAAAATGGCTAAAATCAATGAGGCATTAGAGTTGTTGAATAACCTCATTCATTCCAATGTTGATGATATGATAAAAATGAGCAAGGATGCTCTTTGTAGAATTCAAAGTTGTTTGGAAGATGCACATGAAAAGATTGAGTTTTTGCAGTTGGAATCTCAACTCCAACAAGATGAACTTCAGCAAAAGAGTCACCATTCTGAACCTGTTTCTGTTCAGAACATTGTAAAAGACTCCCATCAGCAGCAAGTCAGCAAAGTTTCAGTTGATTCACATTCAGTTCCTTGTACTAGAGCATATTTACATGCAGATGAAGCCACTCAGCCTGCACTTCCTAAGCCCATCATCAGACCTTGGGAAGAGCTTTTCCACAACAAGCACAGAGCTGGTCTTGGATATGACAAGGATGTGTCTTTTCATATTCCAGACTACACAAAGCCCATCATATTTCAGAGTGCCGGATTCCTGTATGACAGTTCACCTGCAGCTGTTCCAGATCCTGCTCCACAACAACAACAACAGATTGTAAAATGCCAACACTGTGATCAAGTTGGCCATATGAAAGATCATTGTTTTGATCTTCATCCATGCAAGCACTGTGGTCGGCACACTCATTCTTCACACATATGCTTTAGACACAAGCCTCCTGCAAGAACCAAGATTCATCTTGGATGGATCGCTTCTTGGCAATGGGCATCAGCAGCCAAGAAGATGTTTACGACACATGTTAGAACTTGTTCACAGATATTGAGCAAACTTGCAGTTGAGTTTTCGCCATCATCTCACCTTGTTCCTGACAGGGGGGAAAATGGTGGTCATGTACAAGCTTTGACGACAGATCAAGTGAGCCTGAGCCACAATCTCTCATTCCATGTTCAAAGTTGTAGCCAACAGTTCAAGTGAGCCTGAGCCCCAATTCTTCATTCTAGATTCAGAGATGTAGCCAGAGACATGGATGCCCATGAGCATGCCTTCGGTTGGTGGACAACCTTAAACCATCATATTTGGTTGGTGGATAACCTAAAACCATCATAGGTAGTAGACCTCCCTTATTTTAGGTCGAAGGTCTCCCTTTCATATGAGGAACACTTCCTCTAGCAGAAGCCTTCAGCTTAGCAGCCTTCAGCTTCTTACCAGCTTTGGTTGAGTTCCAGGAAATGCTTCAAAGCATTCCAGAGTTGTTGGTGATCCTAAAACCATCACAGGTAGCAGACCTCCCTTCTTTTAGGTTGAAGGTCTCCCTTTTTTATGAGGGACAATTCCTCTAGCAGAAGCTTTTAGCTTCTTGCCAGTTTTGGAAGAGTTCCAGGAACTGCAACAAGTTTTGCGTTCCAGTGTTTCTGGTCATCCTAAAACCACCTCTTTTTTCCAACATTTCAGAGAGTTGATTTAGCCCAAGTGCTACTATGTATACTTTGCAGATTTGTATTACAACTCTTTTATTGGACTCACACATACCCCTTCGGATTAAGGGGGGATGTTGGAACACCTAATCCTACATGGGTAGGTGTGGAATGCGAAAAGTCACAATGGAGTCCAAGTGACCTTGGAATGTGAAACCAAGAGTCACACCATTGTAATATAAATGTACATCTTTGTATAATGGAAAATAAGAAAGCCTCACGCTTATCCTTCATTGTGTGTTGAGTCTCTTGTGTGTGTGTGTTCATCCTTCTCATACACCATGTGTGTGTTTAACACTTATGAAATAAACATGCTAGGAAATTGTCCTAACTAGGGAATTATACTTATGTACTTCTAATTGTTGTAGAACAAACCCTATCCACACATAGAAAAAACACGACTCTTGCCTCCATAAGAGACTTGACCTAGCTCATATGGATCCATAGATTCTAGGCATTTATTTGACTGAATCTTGACATGAAATTCAGATCTCAATGTCGACCCTCAAACTAGGTTTAACTCAATTAATATTATGCCTGCGTTGACTTCTGTTATGGCTCTAAATTACAGTGCAATCCCTCCTCCATTTATGTTGGTATTTATCAAATAACTTGCGGCCTACTAACCACCACAAGGCAAGATGGTATCAACCCTCTCTTCTATTTCATCTATAAAATATAACCAACGGGATTCAATCTGACCTTGTAATGTACTAAAACAAGACATTGAATCCTTCCTACAATTTGTGGAAACAAAACACGATCGCACAATCACATATAAGTAAGAGAAACAAGTTATCAATCGCACAACACAAGATGTATCTAGGGAAGCAACTTCTCAAAACCATCTATCTCTATTTTGTATTAAGTCAAGGAATCATGAAACAATACAATGCTTAATCTCTCTTGAGATTCTCCAACACTCTGCCAATTGTCTCCTGCTGATCTAGGAAAAATCAGTTTAGTACTTAGCCAATTCTCAACCTTCCTTCAGCCTGCCTTGCTCATGCAATTCCTATGGAATTATCTCCATATTAATTAGGAAAATCAACCTTCCTTGATTTCACAATCCATCATGGCATCCCAATGACTTTATAATTTCACATGGGAAATTTTCTATAAATACAACTGATAGTTATGTTCCTCTGAATTTTGTTACAGTAAGGATCAAGGGTATTTTTATTATTTAAAATAAGATAAAACCCTAAACAACCAAAACCATAACCCAAGGAGATGTAACACCAAGAGTTTATGGGCCCCGTTGGGGTTAGTCGGGCAACCAACTTCCCGGGGTCGTAACTTGGTCATATTATCTTCGTTTGACACACATGATACCTCATTAGAAAGATCTCAATGAGGAAAAAAACTACTAATGTGATTTCAATAAAATTGCCAAACATTTCATGCCCAAAAAACGTCGTTTGGGGCCTCAAAATGACTTTGAAAGTTCAGGACCCGAAAAACTGCAAAAATAGTAAATTGTGCTATAATTAAGGAAACTAAAAAAATGAAAGAGGAAATGGCGAGAGCCCAAGTGGAATAGGTGGGTGGCCACCAATATCCACCTCGATCACCTTAAATCAAATTTCTTGAGCTAACTCAATCAACATGACTTAGTTAACTGACACAAGTTGTTATGAGACGAAATTACAATTTATTGTCCAACTTATTTAAGGGAAAAATAAATTAGACGCCTCACATTCCTCACTCCTGGTACATCAAAATTCCTCACCAGTGTGGGTGCATTTTTTTTTTGTCCTTTCTAGTTGCCAATTTCACTATTTCTTGTTGCAAATTTCAACACTCCCTCTCAACAAGAAAGGAATTCAATCTATCCCCATCCGGTATCTTTGGAATGTTCTGCATGCTACACTTCTATAATGTTGTTTGCACCTGCAAATCCTGAAACTGAATAGCCTCCAAACAACTTAATTAGTATAATGCATCTGTCATCAGAGTCTTCTGACTGCTGCTAGTTACTGCACCTATCTAATACTGGATACTTTGCACTGCTGCTAACATCTGCATCCATGCCCTTTGAATTGTTGCTAAATTTGATTTGTGCTCCAGAATTTGACATTTTTCACTCTGATTTCTATCTTGCTGACATCGGACTACATCAATCTAACTGATCCTTCGTACTACTGTTGTACTGTGGGCCCCTCGTAGCCAGGTTTGATCCATGAGAAACGCCATCTCAATGGACCTTGCCCAAATTCTTATCTTGGGATTATGTCTACACATCACCCCACCTTACACCTCGAGGTATGGCTGCTCCCTCTTCCCATATCACTGGAAATTTCCCCCTCATGGAGGTCTCTGCTTGAGTGGATGCTTCCACTCGGTCTCCTCTCTGCTTCTCCAATTGTGGCAGCTAGTCCACAACCTTCTGAGACTACTTCTAATGAGGATGCATGTTGAGAGGTAATTTATGCTCCCTCTAAACCGCCAAGTATCTAACTTTTACTTTTCTCCTCAAATATTTTCATGCATTTGGTACCTCAAGTGCATATAGTTTCTTGACTTGTGCATAGTGTAATTGTCTCAACGTTACAAAAATTTTCTAAAAAAGAGTTGATTTTAAATCAATGATATCTCCCTCATCCGAGCCCAAATTCGACTGATTGTTTTTTTCCATTTTGGTAGATTTTCGCAAGGAATCCAAATATTCTATTTGTTTTTGAAAATTTTACACCAAAATCTTCATATATTCTCTACAAAATCCCCACCCAAAAAATTCCTTCTTTGATACCATGTAGAAAATCTAACCAACGAGATTCAATCTGATCTTGTAATCTACTAAAACAAGATACTGAATCCTTCCTACGATTTGCAGAAAAAAAAACATGATCACACAATCACATATAAGTAAGAGAAATAAATCATCAATCGCATAACAACATGATGTATTTGGGGAAAGAAACTGCTCAAAACCCCTCTGTCTCTATTGTGTATTAATTCAAGGAATCGTGAAAAAATACAATGCTTAATCTCTCATGAGATTCTCCAACACTCTGTCAATTGTCTCTAGTTGATCTAGGCAAACTCGGTCTAGTAGTTAGCCAATTCTCATCATTACTTCAACCTGCCTTGCTCATGCAATTCCTAGGGAATTAACTCCTTATTAATTAGGAAAATTAGTCTTCATTTATTGCACAATCCATCATGGCATCCCAATGACTTTATAATTGCACATGGGAAATTTTCTTTGAATACAACTGATAATTATGTTCCCTTTAACCTAATAGTGAATTATCAGTTATCTGATTGATCAATCATTGTGAATTAAATCTAATTACTTCACTGGACCTCTCACTAGCTCATCACTCAGTTAGAACTAGTTAAACTTATTTTGACTAATTTAATTGAGTTAATTACACTTGCACCCCACTAATGCATCAACTTCAACTGGACCCCAAAAATATTATAATCCCTCTATGTGCCTCATCTTAGATCCTCAAATCAAATTTATTGAGCTAACTCGGTCATCATGACTTAATTAACTGACACAAGTTGTTATGAGATGAAATTACAATTTATTGTCCAATTTATTTAAGCGAAAAATAATTTAGATGCCCCACATTCCTCATTCCTGGTGCATCAAAATTTCTCACCAGTGTGGGTGCATTTTTTTTTTGTCCTTTCTGGTTTCCAATCTCACTATTTCTTGTTGCAAATTTCAACATTTCAGAATTTGATGTGGCCTTCACACAAAGACACCATTGAAATCACATGCCCAGATTCTCATGAGAAACCTCTCTTAAGCTCGATCTGCCAAAAGAGAAGCAACAATATGCCATCCTACTTCCTAGCGCAAAATGACCATTACGGTATGCAACATTCTTCTAAACCCTCACATGATGATCTTGCTCTTGGAGCATGATCATGACCTCCCTTTAGCAACCCTTACTCCGCCCTCGTACTCAACCTACTTTAGGACTACATATCTCTTCACCCCCTTGCTGTTCCAGATAGTGGGAATACATGTCAAACATGCTAATATGTGCCAAGTGACAAGGCATGCCAAGATGTGCAAGGGTGTGCCAATGCGTGTCAGGGACTGTCAAGTCAACAAAATGGAGAAAAAAGTTACTACAAGGAAATGAACACATAAGAGGGTTAATAAGTCATCAATTTACATTTTCCAAGAGGGGCATGCTAGGCACACCAACACTAGGTGGAAAAAAGGTATCAAGTGCAAAGTCTTAGTGCATTATAAGTGCCAAGTATTCCCTTGTTTCTTCTCATCTATTTTAAAACAATTGATCATGAAAAATAAATTTAATATTAAACCATGCCAAATCATACCAAGGCATCTCAATGTATTCCATACATGCTAAGACTTTCCAAGCGCCAACATGTGCCAAGCACCAATATGTGTCAGGGACTAATGTTATGCATGTTATGAAGTGGAAGGGAATGTTGAAGAGTGCTAAGGTGTGCTAGAGAGTCACAATGCATGTTGATGAGTGTTAAGGAGTACTAGGAAAAAACATTAAGGGAGCACTAGGTAAAAATTCATGGAAGTTAATGAATATGAGGAACATGTATTGCCAGAGACTAGTGTTAACGAGTGTTAGTTGCCATTCCAAGGAGGGAGTGACAAGGTATGCTAAGAATTGGTAAGGCATGCTAGGGAATATCAAGGTATGTCAAGAATTCCCAAAGTGTGCTTGGGCGTAACAGGGTGTGCTAATTATATCATGTGCCAATTAATAGTGCTAAGATATGCAATACATGCTAGGTGCTAAGGATGTGGTGCAGGGTGTCGGGATATGTCAATATATATCAAGGCAACAAAAGGAAGAACCAATAAGAGGGTTAATAAGTCAGGACTTTATCTTTTTGAAAAGGGGCATGCTAGGCACACTAATAATAGATCCCAATACATGCCAAGTGGCATTGTGTGCCACGTGCTAATGTATGTCAATGCATTCAACCAAGGTGTTCCAGGGCATGCTAGGGACTATATGCAGCATGCCAACACATGCTAGGAGAGTTCCATGTTGTGCTAGCACATGCCACCATGTGCTTGGGCGTCAGTGTCATCACAAGATGTTCTAGGTACAAAGATATTCCAAGACATGTGGGGTGCTAAGAAATGTTAGTGTGTTCCAAAGCATTAATTTAAGGTGTGCCTAGATTATTGAGGATTGTTAGGTCTTTCTCATTAATAGAATTGTCAGAGCTTGATTATGTATTGAATAATATATTTCCTACACACAATAGTGGAACTTTATCTAAAGGGAATTTTCTAGATAATAAACTTAATAGATATGAATCATGTGTTGACTCATAGGAAATCTCTATTCGACTAGTCATTACCTGAGGGAAATGATGCACACTAATTACTTCTTAAAAAATTGACTGACCCTAACCACTATGGCCTCGGACATATTATAAAAAATACTCCACAATAATGGTATTAAATCATTATCTTTTGAAAAAAAATATATTAACAGACACATAACGTCATCAAAAACTCATTGGAATGATCAATGATGATGAACATTTTTTGACCGTCACCAAAAGTAAGAAAAAGAGTGTTGGTGAGGGTCATTAAAAGTTCGTCACTAGAAGTGTCACCAAAGAGAGAATTAGTGATGGGCCTTTAATGACCCTCACCAAAAGTGTCATTGAAAATGTCTTTGGTGACGGACCATAAGGGACCATCACTATATACACTTACAGTGACAGTTTTTTAATGATCAATGATGACAGACATTTTTTGACCGTCACTAAAAGTGACAAAAAGAGCATTGGTGAGGGTCATTAAAATTCCATCACTAGAAGTGTCACCAAAGAGAGAATTATTGATGAGCCTTTAACGACCCTCACCAAAAGTGTCATTGAAAATGTCTTTGGTGACGGACTATAAAGGACCATCACTATATACACTTACAATGACGGTTTTTTAATGACCGTCACCATATGTGACATTGGTGACGGACCTTAAATGTCCGTCACAAGCATGACCCTCACCAATGTGATTTTTTCTTGTAGTGTTTCTGTTTTTGACTTGTAGGTGATAGCTGTGGGATATCTGTCTCTAGTATAAGTTTAGCTTCAATATCCATTCACTCCACAATAGGCTCTCCTCCCTCTTAAATAACATCTTTTGTCACAGCTGGATATGAAGTAATATTTGGCCTTGAAATATTCTTAGGTGTCACTAAATATACTTCATATCCACTGATAAAAATAAAAGATGCCCAATCTCTGTTGAAATTATTTAATTCATCTAGGACTAATAGGTTAATTACACCATGGTAAAAAATTGATGTCTCACTGCCTTCAGCCCTGGCTTGGAACTTCTCGGACATCTTCCCCAAAATCCTAAACAAAAATAAACGAAAATCAAGGAGCTGCTTACCAGTGAAATGTAGAAGGAGTCTGAAATGATATAGGTAGACCATATGAAACCTCCCCTCACAGGTAAAATACTTCTGGACCAAAAATATCAACTTAGAATAATTTTCTTTCACATAACTCCTAGGAATGCCACTTGCCATGTCAGCTTTTATGTGCTTTGGTTTGAAAAATTCCTCACAGTTGTGCATTTTGAATTTTGTAGCTTTGAACAATTCCTCACCTCCTCTTGGTATCTCTGTAGCTTGAGAAATAGTACCAGGTGATACTGTGAAATTTCAAACCCCTTCTTTTGAGGCTGTCCCTATGAAATTAGTTGTAAAATATTTAGATATCTGAGCATGAAAATCCTGAAGCTTCAGACAGAACTGAAGACAACCAACATTTCTGAAAGCATCCATGAAACTGGGCTCTTCATTCAATAAATTTAAGTGCATAGGCCTGTATCTCACACAAGAACCTCCTTTATTCACCTTCTTCTTCATTTCCATCCTTCTTTATAACCTCTATTATCACTCAGAAAAACTGAAACATTTTTTTACATGGTTATAGAGTTCATTTGTCAAAGGTAGGGTCATAGAGTTCATTAGGGAAATTTAAATGTTTTCATATTAACAAATCCTAAGGTTCAAACCCACCTCCATTTGAGTCATATCATTTCCCATCAGTCATCATTTGCTGACATATTTCATTTCCCAAGCTTTTGAAATAAAAAAGGTCACTTTAGCCAGTTTTTCCTCTTTTCGTAGCGTTTTACACTGTAAAAAGGCAGTTTTCGCTACGAAATTTCCTAATAGTTTCGTAGCGAAACTGTCAGAAAATGAACTAGCCATGCTACGAAAAATGGCTTTTCTATATGTCCTATCAAATCCGGTACAAGGTGTTAGTCCATGATTAGAAGAGTCAAGGTGGATGTCATTTGAGTCAGTTAGGGTTAAATCAAGGTACAAAGGTCATGTCTGAGGTCATCATTGTTGTTTTTAGCATACATGAGTCATGATTAAGGTATGAGTTTTCATCGAAACTTTAAAACATTACCCAATTGAATCTTTGTCAATCTTCACTTCATCTTTGCATGTTATTGATTTCTGGAGAGCTGTTTCACCAAGCCAAGCTAGTTACTAGAATTTTCAAAAGTTGCAAGTGTCATTAATAAAGCGAGGTAGACAAGGTATAAAATCACCATGGCTACAAAGAAGAAGACCAACAAAGGTGGTCACTGCCTCAGATACGAACCACTAGACATGAATTTGTTAAATGAATACCCCACTACATTGGAAATGTTTAGAAGAACAGGGTATTTGCAATTCTTTCAAAGGATGCAAGGGTGTCATTTGCAGGTTTCAAAGGAGTTTGCTAAGAGATTTACGGGATCATCTTCAAAGGTGGGAATTTTAAATCTCATAGTAATACTAGAAACCATTGCAGCAGCAACAGGAATCCCTAGAGGAGGAGAGAAATGGTTTAAAGGCATCAAGTTCACCATGCATGACTATAAAGAATTCATCAAGACAGAGCATAGTGAAATTGATCTCACAAATGCTATCCCAAGGAGCTATATAAAAGAAAACTACTCAAATTTGTTGTTGATCATTCAGAAGTACTTCACTTGTGAAGGGAGGTACCACATGGTTTATTCCTACCACCTTAGGCTTCTACTGCATTTTGTGGGTAAGAGGTCTCTTGATTTACCATTTTACTTATACAGAAGCTTAGCTAAAATGTCAGACACGGTTCAAGTTAAAGAATAAGGAAATGAAACCTCTCTTTTTCATCATGGTTTGATAAAATTGCTGGTGTTAGAGGAGTTAAAAATATTAGGCAGAGATTGGTCATATTTTCTATTCAAAAGTGGTTTTGAAGTGGATGCTATCACCCCTAAAAGAACTCCCAAACCTAGAGATATTCCATCACCTACTGTAGCACAGAAATTTGAGCCAATAATCATGGAGATAGAACCATTATAGAAGGTTGACACACCCAAAGTTACACCTGAAAAATAAAAGACAATAGCTAGAAAACATGGCAGCAAGATAATTACAAGAAGCCAAATAGAGGCTAAAGGGAACTTACAAGACATCTTGGATGCCATTGATATTGAAGAAACTCCCATGGTCCAAGTTGAAGACATAGATGAGGGAGGAAGGAAGCTTAAGAAAGGAAAAATAGCTAATAAGTTAGAATTTGCAGGTGATGATGCTAGATTTATGTTTCAAGCTAGAAAACCAATGAAAAGATATGCCAAAAAAGTCTTGGAAAGCAGAAAAGAAACTCAAAAGGTAAGTGAAACTGCTTAGCCACCACCAAGCATCATTGACCTCTCCTCACGTGCAAAAGAAATATTAGTAATCAAACAAAAGAAGGGAAAAGAGAAAATCAATGAGAAGTGAGAAGTTGAAGTCCTTAAGGAACAGTTGAAAGATGCGAGTGAAGAGATAGCAGTATTGAGGAAAGTGGCAAAGAAACATAAATATGAAAGAGTGTAGTTTGAACAAACGAGAAATATTTGGGAGGATCCAGTCACAAGTGTCTCTAAGACCTTGGACAACATAGAAAAACTGATAAAGTGGACTCGGCCACTAAGAAAAGAGGTCAAGCATATCAAAAATTTAAACTTACATCTGAAATCTAAGAATAGGACACTGAGGGACCAAGTCAAAGACCTTCAAGAGAAATTAGAACTGATTCATGAGGAGTTGGAGAAGAAAGGTTTCAATATGACCGTGGTTGAGGAGCCCATTTCTCAACTAATCATAAATGAGGAAGAAACACCACAGGGACCATAAGTTGAGGTTAAACATGATTTAGAGAGGTTCATTACATGTAGAAGATCCACTTTTTACAATTGGAGGTCACTTTTTGGAGACAATTTTGAAATCTAGAATTTCTGCACTTTTACACAGTTTCGTAGTGTTTCCTAGGCTTAAAGCTAGGAAAATGCTATGAAAAAACCTGTAGCAGCATTTTTTCCTCTAAAGTCACTTTTTTCATTTTTCAAGGAGGGAGAATGATGGTGGTGATGTGTCATGACTTTTTTGACACCATGGAACAACAAAGGAGTAGAGTTTTTGGGTGCAGAAGCTACTTTTTCAACGCTACCAAAGCTCGCTGTGAAACAATCCTGTTTTCGTAGCGAGTTATTTTTGAAGGTTTTGGAGCATCTTAATGACATTTTTGGACAACTGGACTCCTCCAACAGGTCAAGGGACCTTAACATCAAATATTTATGACTTGAAGGAAGTGATGTGGAGAGGTCATCAGCCAGAGCTCTTGTTGAAGATAGGAGTTATACATTTATGAAAAATAGGTTTTTGTTCCACATGTCTAGGAGGGTTTTAATATGTAAAGTAGTGATGAACTATGTCATAGCCTTTCAAGCATGTGATACTTATTTTGCAACTGTCATGTAACTGTTTCACAAGATAAGGTAGAGTATGTAATAAATAGGAGTTAGACTCCTATTAGGAGATGTCTTTTTTAAGGTGTAGCTGTCAGTTTCTTGTTAGAAGTCATGTTTTCCAGTTATGTGATGTGTGATAGGAGATTTTGATGAATCTATCCACCAAGCAGATCATCCTTGTTGTAAGAATGTCTATTTAAAGACAAAGCATCAAAGTAGTGGGGGGTTGGAGATTTTTTGCATGAAACTGCTGCTTTATGTATTTTGACTTATATGAGTAATACAAATGGACTTTATTCTTGATAGACCTAAGACTCTCATGGGGTTTTTTATGTCTTATTGATCTACATATTATGTTTTACCACTTGCAGTATATTTCATTTCTATTACTCATAATTCATAACTCTATGCTATGAATTCCTTTAGTAATGAAATGACTGTGTTTTCCTATATTTTATGAGTGAATTTCCTTTGTTAAAGACCCCTATCTGCCTCAGCTCCCATGTTAAGAAACCTTGCCACTAAAACTACTGATTGTTGACTCCATAAGTCCAATGTTAGCAAGCCCACATTCTTTTCAATCTACATACATAAAAAAATGTCACATTTCAAATAGAGTTAGCCATTTAGTACTATCATTATCAAATATCATAAACCCCTTGAGAGAGCCCTCTTAGACTGAAGAGGCTAAGCTTCAGTCAAAAGATGGTTTGAAACAATTACATAGAGTTTTCTGATCAGCAGCCAATCAAGTACAATTTTTTGATAAGATTTTGGTGCATTTGATGGGATTTTGAAGATATAATTTTCTCGAAATTTTGAAGCTGAAATCTTGAAGGTAGCAGGAGCTCAGAAGCTGTTCAAGGCTGCAACTACCTTGGTGACTCCATTCAAAATTCCCATGTTCAAAGGTGGCTCCAGAAAGGATATATACGAGGAGTAATCCTAACCCAGATCCACCTACAATTGTGGATAATCCAAACACAATTTCGAGAGGCATTCAAGGCATTTCTACACAATCAGGTACTCCATTACACACAAAAGTGTTGTCCTCTGAAGTTTTAAGAAGTCCTGAAGATAAAAAGTTTGATGATAAAATTCAGGAAGTCTTGTTTAGGTCTGAAATGAAAAATTATTGACTAAAATTCTCTTATACTTAAAAAGAAGAGTTATTGATACCTCAACCTTAGATGATAAATTTGACTCCATGATGAAGACAATGGAAAAATTGATGGATAGGCTTGCCCTTGGGAATGCCTATGCTCCTCCTGCACAACATGAACCTTAGTTTAGAAATCCTTAGTTCAGAAGACCTCAAAATCAGCAGAGACCAAGGGAAAAAAGAAATCAACTTGACCCTCAAGTAAGGCCTCCTTTTCAGCAGAATTTAGTTGATGAAGAAGATCAGTCTGAAATACAAGAAGACTTTATTCATTGCTTGGATGAAAACATGTATGGAATGTTTTTAACTAAGGAAGAACATGTTGAGTCAGATCATGATGTAAACAAGGGTGAGGAACCATTTGATTACCTTAAAGGATATCAACATGCAATCTTTGAGATTAAGAAACAATACAACCTCGCAAACAGAAATGTTCCTATTAATGCAAACAAAACACAACCTAAGAAAGATGCCCCTAAAGCTGCTGAGGTTAGAAAATATCCACCACCTCCTCCTCCTGTCAAAGAGATTGAGAAAATTACTGTTGTTTCTAGTTTGGAGAATGATACCTCCAAGATGAAAATCCTAGTCCCTTTTGGAGAAATTCTTATGATGAATGAATACAAAATTAAATTTGTAAAAATGCTGAATTCCCAACTAGGAGCTACTGACATAATTAATGTTCAAGAAGATCATTTGACCATATTCTTGGGACCAAGATTGGAAGATGAGCAGAATGAAGAGGTGCCTCCTTTCTATGTCAGCCTTAGTATTCATTACATGACATTACATAATGCCATGTTGGATTCAGGGGCCTCTCATAACCTCATGCCTAAAGTAATCATGGAAAGGATGGGATTGGAAATGACTAGGCCATATAAGGATTTGTTTTATTTTGGTTCAAAAAGAGTTCAATGCATTGGTTTAATAAAATATGTTGTTTTTAGTCTTACACAAGTCCCTACCAAGACAATGGTAATGGAAATTGCGGTAGCAAACATTCCACCAGAGTTTGGCATGCTACTATCAAGGTCTTGGGCAGAAAATATCAAAGGCACCATGCAGATGGACCTAACTTATGTCACCATTCTTGTTTTTGGTGAGAAAATAAGACTATATAGAGAAAGAAGGATGGTTTATATGGTAAGTAGTGTTGGCTCAAGGGGTCCTGACCTAGGTTCAGAGGTTCAAGGTTTGCCAACAAACCCCTATACTACTGTCCCTTTCAGCAGTGACCTGCTTGCGTAGGCCAAAGTCTCACCCAAAGTAGTATGGGTGGGTTCTGGAACCAGGTTTCCACACCCTAGGGGAGGGTAGGTAAGTCAAGCAGAGCTTCTTTCAACCTTATAGTGGCTAGATCTTGTATCACAGAGCCTATATCTACAAATTCCCTTTGCATCCACGTGCGCAATAGCAATGATATTCACAATAATCAACATATCATGAACTCACATAACGATAACGCAGTTATTCCAGATATTCTTGCATGAAGAGAAACAGAACAGATCCAGATCACAGCATAAACAAGTAACAAAAGTATGCTCGCAGCTTAAATCAATAACACAAAAACATATATTAATTAACCAAACATCATAGATTAATATCACAGTAATTCTAATAGATTCAGATATTCAATGATACTTCCACATTCATTAATCCTTTAGATCTACTTACAATACCCCAAAAACCAACCTGCGCACACAACAACAGGGTCCACACATAGCAGGACAGAGAATCTCTGCGCACGTAGCAGCAAGAGTCCTTCCCCAAAAACCCTAACCAGATCTATAAGTTCACACTTAGCACCAATCTCTTTTCATTCCTAGTCTTTTCCATTCAAAATATTCCTCAATTTGTAATAATTCAGCCTAACCTTTCCTGTGGTCCGCAACCCATGGTTTATGGACTCTAAGTCTACCCTTTGACCCATTACAATGCCTTAGGGGCTTTGACCCACCCCAAAACCCCTGGGCTAGAATAAATATAATAAAAAATACACAAAATGGACCAGATTCATATCTTTGTAGGAGACCCTGTTCCAACACTCCCCCAACATAATCTTGTGACTTTTCCCAAGTCACTGTGATGGTGGGTTCTCCACCTGCGCACATAGTGCAGTGATGCAGCGATCAGCAGAGGTAGCACCTCTTGACTCTGAGCAGCAGCGCTCTACGCAAGGTCCACAAGCTTTTGGGATGTTGGTACTTCGGTTGTCGCGGTGACACGTTTCAGTGTCTGGTTTAGTCACATGATCATGCCATCTGCATCCTATGAGAGCTGGAGGGCTATGTTTAGGACCCTCCAAACCTGGGTCAAGACCCCTTGAGCCAACAAATCCCTATACTACTGGCCCTTTCGGCAGTGACCTGCTTGCACAGGCTAAAGTCTCACCCGAAGTAGTATGGGTGGGTGCTTGAACCAGGTTTCCACACCCTGGGAGAGGGTAGGTAAGTCAAGTAGATCTATGTTCAACCTTATAGTGACCAAATCTTGTATCATAGAGCCTAGATCTACAGATTCCCTTCGCATCCACGTGCACAACAACAATGATATTCATAGTAATCAACAGATCATGAACTCATATAACGATAACATAGCTATTCCAGATATTCTTGCATGAAGAGAAACAAAACAGATCCAGATCACAGCATAGACAAGTAAAACAAGTATGTTCACAGCTTAAATCAATAACACAATAGCATATATTAATTAACCAAACATCACATATTCATATCACAATAATTCCAATAGATTCAAATATTCAACGATACTTCTGCATTCATTAATTCTTCAGATCTACTTACAATACCCCAAAACCCAACCTGCGCACATAGCAATAGGGTCCGCACACAGCAGGAGACCCTATTCCAACATTCCCCCAACACAATCTTGTGACTCTTCCCGAGTCACTGCGATGGTAGGTTCACCATCTACGCCTGCACAACTATTCCGACCATATAGTCATTTGATCTGATATGGTTTGAGCTGACTACCATTGACATCGCCTGGCATCACATTGCCGCACAGGGTGGCTAGCCGAATAGCTCTGCCATCTGTGATCTCCTTAATGGTGTAGGGGCCAAGCTAGTGCTTCTGGAACTTCCCTGCATGTTTTGAAAACTGGCTATCATATAAGAGGACCAAGTCATCCTTCGTGAAGGTATTTTGGTGAATATGCTGATCATGCCAGGCTGTATCGCGAGCCTTCTGGGATGTTGGTCCTTTGGTTGTTGCGGTGACACTTTCTAGTGTCTAGTTTAGTCGCGTGACCATGCCATCTGCATCCTGTGAGAGCTGGAGGGCTATGGTTAAGACCCTCCAAACCTGGGTTAGGACCCCTTGAGCCAAAAAATCCATATACTACTGGCCCTTTCGGTAGTGACATGCTTGTACAGGCCAAAGTCTCACCCGAAGTAGTATGGGTGGGTGCTAGAACTAGGTTTCTGCACCCTGGGAGAGGGCAGGTAAGTCAATCAGAGCTGCGTTCAACCTTATAGTGACCATATCTTGTATCACAGAGCCTAGATCTACATATTCCATTCTCATCCACGTGCGCAACAACAATGATATTCACAGTAATCAACAGATCATGAACTCATATAACGATAACGCAACTATTCCAGATATTATTTCATGAAGAGAAATAGAATAGATCTAGATGTAATCTAGACTAACTATAATAAAAAATACACAAAATTGACTAGATTCGTAGCTTCGTAGGAGACCCTGTTCCAACAAGTAGTAAGGACAAACCTCATAATTTCCCAATTTATGTTGTTGATATTGAATTAGGATATGTTATAATTTTCAATGAATTGACTGATGAAGAAGAAGATGAAAAGAAAGCAGAAATTCAGGAAGAAAAAAATCAACAAACAGTAAATCAGTAAGGCAGTGAAGAAAATGTAGATGGTTGGTGGTTGTTACACTTTGATGGATCATCAGGAAGAGAGGGGGATGGAGAAGGAATTTGGATAAAAACTCCAGAGGATGAAAGTAATTTATTTTCTTTCAAACTGAACTTTGATTGCACAAATAACATGGATGAGTATGAATCTCTATTTTTGGGTTTAGAAATTTTGAAAATATTGGGTGCCCAAAATATTTCCGTTTGTGGATATTCTGAATTAGTTATTAAACAAGTTGAGGGTGTATATCAAACCAAGGATGTGAGAATGAGAGCATATAAAAATTTGATCATGTAGATGTTAGAGAATTTTCAAGAATACTCTTTTATTGTGAAGAATAGGGACCAAAACTCAGTATTTGACTCCCTAGCTGTCTCTACAATTCTGTTTGTTATCCCTGCACATTCCACTGAAAGATATGAGGTTTAAGTTAACCATAGGCCTGCTATCCTTGACAGCATCATCCATTGGAAAGTTTTTGAGGATGACCAACAAGTCAAAAAATTCATAGAATTGAAAGAGGAGTTTGAAAGCACACAAGTAGATCACCAAAACATGTTTGCTGAAACAAAATGGAATTCTAAATTATTACAGTTGAAGAATAATTCTATACCTAAAGGTCTAATCCAATTTGAAAAGTTTTTTGACCATAACGATGTGTTCAAATTTCCTAGGATACAAGCTGATGATGAAGATGTAGAGAGTTTTAACCTTGGTACAGTAGCAATGCCAAAAATGATTAGGCTTTCAAAGTTTCTTTCAGTTGACATGAAACAAAAATATATTGAGATGATGAAAAGGTTCATAGATGGTTTTGCATGGAGTTATGCTGATTTAAAGAAATATGATCCTACTATTATTCAACATACCATTCCCACTAAAGAAAATGAAAAGCCTTTCAAACATAAAATGAGGAGGATTAATCCACTTCTCATGCCTATGATTGAGAAGGAAATCAAGAAGATCTTTGATGCCAAAATTATTGTTCCAATTAGATTCTTAAAATGGATTGCAAACTTGGTTCCAATCAGAAAAAGGAGTGGAGAAATCAGAATATGCATTGACTTCAGAAACTTGAACAAAGCCTCTCTGAAGGAAAACTACCCTCTCCCAAATATGGACCAAATTCTACAGAACATTGTTGGTTCCCAAATTATGTCTATGCTGGATGGTTTTTCAGGATACAATTAGATAATAGTGCATCTAGAATATTAGGAGAAAACTGCCTTTACCACACGATGGGGCACATTCATGTATGCCAAGATGCCCTTTGGTATGATGAATTAAAGAGCGAATTTTCAAAGAGAAATGGACATTGCCTTTGCTGAGGAGAAGGATAAGTTGGTGGTTGTCTATCTGGATGACATAACAGTATTCTCAAGGAGAGAGGAAGACCACTTGAAACATCTAGAAAAGATTCTGCTGAAGTGTAGAAGGTTTGGAATTTCTCTCAATCCCACTAAAAGAATTTTTTCTCTGACTTCAGGGAAGTTACTTGGGCATATTATTTCTAAATATGGGATAAATATTGATCCAAACAGGGTAAATTCCATTCAAAAATTGAATCTGCCTAGAAGCAGGAAGGAAATTCAGTCTTTCCTTGGAAGGGTGAATTTTGTGAGAAGGTTTATTCCTAACTTTGCTGAGATTGTCAAAGACATAAATAAGATGTTGAAGAAAGGAGTTGACATCAAATGGACAGTGGAGGAAAAGCATTCATTTGAGGAGATCAAGAAGGCACTCACTCAAGCACCAACATTGATCAGCCCAGATTTTTCAAAGGAATTTCTTGTTTTTACATTTGCATCAGAAAATACAATTGCTGGAGTTTTGCTACAGAAAGGACAACAAGGTATTGAGAAACCCATTTTATTTTTTAGCATAACCTTAGCTAATTCGGAGCTGAAGTACAACATTCTAGAGAAACAGGCCTATGCTTTGGTCAAAGCCATCAAATATTTCAGAATTTACACTGCATTCTCATGTAATAGTATTTGTTCCCAATTCTCTTGTGAAGGACATCTTAACTCAAGCTGATCCTGATGGTAAGAGAGGAAAGTGGATAGCTAACTTGCTGGAATATGATATAGAGATCAGACCTACAAAATTGGTCAAAGGTCAGGGGCTAGCAAAGCTAATGGCGCAGTCAAATTTTGACTATCTTGATATGAATTTAAATGAAAATTTTTTATAATTATCAGATGAATATGAAGAGTTTGTTAGTCATCAGTAATTTTTGTTGATCCTAAAGATGACTAAGTAATGGTCCTAGATTTATAAAAACAAGATTTGTAAAATATTGTGAGTTTTAGAAATCTCATTTCCTTCATTATCCTAAGTCAAACAATTCCAAATATCTTTTCCCTCTCTGCCCTCTAAGTTTCATGTTACTGCTCCAAAAGGACTTCATTGTTGGGCCTTTTGACCTCATTTTCACTAACCAACCCACACTCTCATTCACTCCCTTTTTCCCTCTGAAAAACCCATTTTTCCCTTTACTAAACCCTCATGGAGCACACCCCTATTACTCATTTCCCTTTACATGAATTAAACAATGTAAAATTCCACTTTTACATTGTTTAAAACCCAAAATTAAGCCTTTCAGGTGTTATATTTTTTATATAAATATAAAGCTCTATTTTATATCATAAACCCACCCTTATGGTTTATGAGCCTAAGCACCCTTTCCTTCTAAGCCCCAGCCCCTTTTATGCCCATGAGACTCTGACCTCTGCTATCTATAAGCCCCTTCCCTGTATAAAATAAGCCTCCGCCCTTTTTCATTTCATAAACCATCATATACCTTATAAAAGCGCTCCTTGACCCTTTCAAATATTAGAATACAGGCCCCCACCTCCCACTATACCTGGCGCCCCTCCCAAAACCTTATAATTTAATGCATTATTGTAAAAATATCAAGACCCCAGGCCCCATCCTCCACTTGACCCTGCCATCTAACTAGACCTCGCCACCTATCCTCCACTTCTGCTGGCCCGATCACCTGTTTGCCACCTCTAGAATGTGTGATAGCCGTTGATTACTCATCCCAAGATCCGATGGCCCGCATCATATATCACAAATAAAGTTGCCTCGGGATTAATGTTATCGAACCCACATGAAATAGGTGGTTTTGCATCGCCACATGTTGCGTCCAAGGGTATATCGCGTGCCTCCCACCAAAACTTCTTACCACCCATTTTCCGTGCGATAAACCGCTTCTGGTTTTCGAAACCACTCACCCTCCACGCCATTTTTCAAAAACTTCCCTCCTCCACTCAAACTCATGCTTGGTTCTACCTTTGGAACCTTACCCCCGGACCATTTATTCCTCTACAAAACCCTCCGACAGTCGAAAACCACAGAAAATGCATCTATGCGCCCTCTCCACAGGTTTTCAACTAACAAATGTTTTTATGTGTGCAGGTTTAAATACAGGAATGTTAGAGAGGCATTCCAATGGTCAGGAAATGACCAAATTAACCCCTGGATGATGATCTAGGGGCTTAATTTGAATTACACGGGCGCAGAGGCCTTATATCAAAGACCAATCATTATGAAACATGATCATTGATGGATCAAAAACCTCCTACCACGAAGAAGAGCCTCCTCTGCACACAGAAGATCAACACAATCAAAGGAAATAGTGAAGGGAAGGATTTTTAAAGATTAAAGGGCTAATCCTCAATCAAAAGCCAAAACAGGAGATTAGCCAGTCAAAGTAGAAGTTAAAGAAAGAAAGGCAGATAGTTAACAGAGATCAAAAAGATTAAAAGAAAAACATAAATACAAACAGGAAATTAGAGTTTAAAGGCTTAATACAAATTTTAAAGATAAAAGATATGGTAGATTGGCCCAGAAACACATTCAAATGACTCATCCTACAATAGTTATTTCTTCAAGAGATATTCTACCACCTAGTGCTTTGTTTACTTCAATAAAGCATTAGGAAGTTAATGAACCTAGTCAGAGATATTTTTTTATCTTCCAAGAAGTTATTGTAAAGTTATGAATAGGCCTTAAAGTCAAACAATTCACCTATAAACCCTCAGAATTTAAGACAAGAGTTATTCTTTAGAGAAATATCTACAGACATTCCTGCCTTGAGCCTTGCATGGTATTCAAGACATAGAATCCATTTACTTGTTAATAAATGACCCCAAAACCCTAAGAATTAGCTTCACTTCCTCATTTGGAGATAAATAATGCATTTGAGCTCATTATCTTGTTGGCATTTGGTGACTCTTTGAAGTAATACATAGTCTTTAGAAGTTGAAAATAAATTGATATCTTGGAGCTTGTGAATTCCTTGATCTATTTGTTGATGGAGGAAGGTCTGCTTGCAGGATCCCTGAGCTTGGTTTATGGTGAAGTGCTTCTTTTCTGTTATTCTTTTTCCTGTTTCATTATGTTTCCATATTTCAATATTGTAGTAGAACAAAGGATTTAGGCTAAGAAATGTTTCTAAAGGCACCTTAGTTTTGTTTGTTCTTAATTTCCTTAATGTTTTCCTCTACTAGGACATTTTAGAGAATTCTTAATTGCTCTCTTGATCCCCTAAGCTTGTTTATTTCACAAATGGTTTAATACATTAGGTATTGTTGAGCCTCAAGATTGTGCTTTCTTTCATTCCACTTTACCTCATTTTCCTTTGTCCATTGTTATTCCAGACCCAATTGATCAATGAATTTAGTTAAAATTACTTTTAGAATGATTAACATGACTGACTTGCTAAGTTTTATGATTTTTGTCATTGTAATGCATTTTGATCGGAACTAGCTGCAGAATGCAGACATTCCGTAGCTAACCGGCGATTCTGCAGCTGTCTTCACGTTTGGGTATGTTCCAGGTGGCCTCTCAAGAAAAACCACATATGGGTATATTCCATGTCATGTCTACATTGTTCGTTTCTCACCATGAAGGAAGAAACGAATTCTGGGTATGGTTTTGGTACGTGGGAACACATTTAAGAAGGCAGACTTCTAATAGGACTGTCTTAGTCCAGATGTCTTTTTCCTTTTTACGCAGCCACTTCAAGAGTCCTAATGTGATTTCGATAAGGAAAGACAATGATCCTGGAATTGTTGCAAGTCTTGTTATGTACATTTGTTATATAAACACTTGGGAAACCGAGAGCTAGGCTAGATTTTTGTTCTAGATTTTGCTTAGATTCTGTGCTACATTTCTGAAGATGCAGAGTGCTCTGTTCAAGTTATTTCACCTTTAATGAAGCAGACAGTGTTGTTTTGAAAGCGTTGATTTGATTTGGAGTTATATTCTGTCTGGTGGTAGAGGGCCCCTGCCCCCTGTACGGATTTATTTGCGTAATTTAGATAAGTATTCTAGCTGCCTTTACGTTTTTGAATTTGAATTCGTAGTTGTTTTCATTAGCTACTATAGTTATACTCGTTCTAAAAACTCTTCCAAAAGAAGAAACTCTTCCAAAAGATTATGATGATGAATGGGAAATGGCTATAGTATTGTAGGATTTCATTGCAATCTCTTTTGTTCACCATCACAGTTATACTTATGCTAAGCACTCTTCCAAAAGAAGAAACTCTTCCGAAAAATTCTTATACTGTCTTAAGCATGATTGTGATCTTGAACGTTTTAGTTGTGTGTTTTCACTAAGTACCATAGTTGTTCTTGCTCTTAAACGCTTTTCCAAAATATCATAATGATGGGTAGGGGATGGCTATGATATCTTAGTTTTTCATTGCTTTCAGTCTTTATGTTTGCATTTTCACTGAATTGTACAGTTAGGATTGTTCTAAGAAACTCTTCCAAAATACCAATCATGATGGACAAACAGACTGTATAATTCCATAGAATAATGCATGATAGCATAGTTAGGATACTCCGGAGTTTAATTGCACTTAACTCATGCTCAACTATTTTGCTTTAAGTTTGATAATGACTTGATTAGTTCAGCACTGTTTTAGATTAGTGACATCTTAAGTTCAGTTTTAGCTTAACTCATTGCATTTGCACTCCACATTCAGTTGTCATTAACTGCATATTAGATTACTTCAGTTGTTAAACTTAACAAAACAACCTTCATTATTTACAAACATCTTCTTGTTCTAAAATCTATAATTGATTCATAACCAT
Organism: Pinus albicaulis; assembly: GCA_034641835.2. Lineage (NCBI taxonomy): Eukaryota > Viridiplantae > Streptophyta > Pinopsida > Pinales > Pinaceae > Pinus > Pinus albicaulis. The sequence continues at coordinate 1,001,329,707 of CM076579.1, forward strand.
ATGAACAGAAGATAATATCATTTTAAGGCCTGAAGTACTTCTGCAACTTCCTTATCATCTCACAAACAAACATTTCCTCAAAAGACTATTTCAAAAATCTATAACCTTTGAGTGAAGTGTAGTGCTATAAAACTGAGTTGCAGAATAGAGTTAGGAACTAGACTTAGAGTAGAAGATCTTATGATGATATCAATGTTTTACTCCAATTATGCTTCAACAAATCTTTAATCAAGGATAAAATGTTGCATCATTATAAGTTAGTTGTTTAACTGTTTAGTTAGGAGGATTTGCATACTTAGTTGACCATGTCTCAAGCTCTCTCTCAAACACCTTTGATGAAAGAATTTGACAAGTTGAGTTTGTGTTTTGAATCATTTGCTTAAAATTCATTATCAAGCTTTGCTTTTGCTTAGTCATAGTTTAGATTTGATTCTATTTTTAATATTGCATTTGCATTTACCATTTGACATCAATCAATTAGGTTTCACTCTGTTTTTAATCATTAGCTTTCTAGTCATTTTCCTTGTGAACATAAAACCACCAAAAGATCAAAAACATCATAAATCATCACAAAAGACCAAAAACATCACAAAAAACTACACACAACGCATTAAGAAACAAGCACCTAGGTACATACAGTACACTTCACTTCAGCAGTTTACCAACCCTGGTTGACAATTAAATGAGCTCAATTTAGGAGACTAGATTGAGACCAAACATTTTGGCGCCGTTGCCGGGGAAGTGAAAAATAGGTAACCTTTGTTTCTTAGTATCCAAAAACAATTATATGCGTAGGGAGAGAGATTCAAGGGGGAGATTTATAAGCAGCAGAGGCAGAAGTTTGATTTCTAGAACACCACTTGTTTCATCTAGATCCAGAGCTAGTACACCTTCAACTCATACCCATATTCCATCCTCTCCTGATCCTGGACTTCTAGAAGATCTAAGGTCAACTATTCCATTAGAGAAACCTTCCACTTCATCCACTGAACCTGCCATAGAAGAAGATCTAAAAACTCCTGTTAGGGACACAAACCTTTCCACTTCCACAAGAGAGTCAACCATGGCAGAAGAAGGAGGAGGAGGAGTTTTCAATGGAGAAAACACACTATTTGGAGGTAGAGGTAGAGGTAGAGGAGAAGGAGGTAGAGGGGAAGGAGGTAGAGGTGCAGAAGGAGGAAGATGTAGAATAGGAATCTCTTTTGGGTTCCCTATAATTGATGAAGAAACCAATACAACCATGAAAAACATTTCACCCTCTGTCCTTCCAAACTTCTATGGACTTAAAACTGAAGATCCTGAAACCTTCTTATTCGAATTTGAAGTGCTATGTAGAACTTATGACTACTTACAAGATGCTCAAAAACTGAAATTATTTCCTTCAACTTTGAAAGGAGCAGCATTGAAGTGGTTTATGAGTCTGATCAGCAGTTCTATTAGAACATGGGAAGACATGAAACAAGAATTTCTAGAGAGATATTTGGATTATTGTATGCCAGTTAATCATAAGGAAGAAGTGTTCAAGATGTTACAAAAAGAAGATGAAAATTTGGAAGATTTATTGGAGAGATTTAATTACAACATAAAAAGGGCAAAAATGGAAAACCTAGATCAAGACACCTTAAAAGCTCTTTTGTTGAAAACAACTAGGGATGAATGGTTGGATATTCTTAACATGATGGGAAAAGGGGATATATCACAACTCACATTACCTGAAATATCTGAGTTATGTATCAACCTTTCAAGAGGGAAATCTAAAACTGTCAAAGGTCCAAGAGATCCCGCTCTTGCAAGGGCAAGTAAGTCTGCTTCTGGGACAGTAAGTAGATCAGAAATAGGACACATGCTTGATGATTTTAAATCTGATATCTTAGGGAGTCTTAGTGAACAAATAGACACCCTTAAGATACAAAACAAGCAAAAAGCTGAACCTGATGCCTTGGCAATCTTTTGTCCCAAATGTAGAAAGAAACATGCCTTGAGAGAGTGTCCTTTGGATGTAAAAGTTGTAGAAACCTGTGTTATTTGTTCTGAAAAACATGAAACCAAGAATTGTCCTTCTCTTCCTGGTCTCAAGGCTGTCTTTCAGGAGGAAACTCCTATAGATTCCAAAGATTCTCTCAATTTTGTATCTAGAATACCTTGGCAAGGACCTCAGACACAAGGATTCCATGATCAAATGTATAATCAACCTCCACCTTGGAATTCTTGGCAGCAACCTTGGCCCAAATTTCAAAATCAATCTCAAGCTTGGGCACAAGGAACACAAAGTCCCTATGGAAGATACTCCCCATATTATCAGTATCCACCATCCTATCCACCATATCCACATTTTTATCCTCAAAATCTTCAACAAAATTTTCAACAAAATCCTCAACAACATCATCAGAACCAACCACATTAAAATCAACCACTTTCATTACCATTCCCTCAAAAATCAAATCAATTGCCTGCTCAACCCATACCAAACCCCAATAATAAGAACCCTCAGAATACATACATGATAGAAGGCCAACAATTTCCAACTTATTTAATCAGTCCTTTAGACCTTAGTGATGTTCAACTGAGGTTTGGAAGAATACTTGAAAAGAGGAAACCTTCTGTGATCATACAAGAACAAGATAATTCCGAGGAAGACTCCCTACGGGTGAATAAAAGTCTTGAGGAAGACACATCCTTTCAAGACCCACACATTGAAAAACTAAAACAAAAAGATCCAATAAATCCAACTCCTATATTAGAGCAACCATCCACATCTACTTCTATACCTCCTTTTCCGGAAAGATTACAAATTGATAGAGGTGTAGAGAAACAGATCATGGTGCCTAATTATGATTTCTTAGATGAATTGAGAAATGTTTGCATTAAAATTCCATTATTGCAAGCCATCAAAGAAATCCCAATTTTAGCCAAAACAATAAAGGAGTTGAGTATGAAGACAACAAGAAAAAGAATAAGAGAAACAAAGAAAATACAACTGGCAGGACAAATAGCAGACATTATGATGGGCAAGATTTCTATTCCAAAGTATCTTGACCCAGGAAATCCAGTTGTCAAAATTCACATCAATGGAATTGAAATCCAGAACACACTCATTGACTTAGGAGCAGCAATCAACATCATGAGTAGACAAATCATGGACAAACTAAAACTTCCTAATCTTCTCTTTACACCCACACTATTACAATTAGCAGATAGATATGTAATCAAACCAGATGGGGTAATAGAAGAAATTCCAGTGTCCCTAGATTCTTGGGAGTACCCTATGGATTTCATGATCCTAACTCCTAAGAATAATCTAGGAGGCCATCCTGTTATATTAGGAAGACCTTGGTTGGCTACAGCTGATGCTTTTATTAGTTGTAGATCCGGTGATATGTACATCTCTGATGGTAGTTCAACTAAGAAGTTCAATTTATATCCTCCAGCTAGGACAATCACAGATCTAGATGACACTCAATGGATAGAGGATGAGGAAGATTTACAACCTCTCTTCACAATTTCCGAAATTAGTGAAGATAATCAAATTCTGAATACTCTAGAAAACTTTGAATCCTCTCCAGAACACAAACATGAATCATTTCAAGAGGGATCAAATATTGAGTTTTTGTCATCAAGGCAGATGTCTCTTCATTCTATGGACAAATTTGGTATCTCTACAAGAGAGATTTTTCCAGGTAAAACTTTGAACATAAACAAGAACCTAGAAAAATCTCAACAAGAAGAGTTAGTCAAAGTATTACAGAGACATTCTTCTGCATATGCATGGGAATACACTGACATGAAAGGGATAAGTCCCAAGACTTGCACTCATCACATCTATATAGAGGAAAATTTCAAACCAATTAGACAACCTCAAAGACGGATGAATCCAAATCTTAGGGAAATTGTTAAAGAAGAATTGCAAAAATTGTTAAATGTTAATTTCATCTATCCTATTTCAGAAAGTCAGTGGGTTTCTCCTTTGGTAATTGTGCCAAAGAAAAATGGAAAATGGAGGGTGTGTGTTGACTACCGAGAACTAAATAAAGCTACTCTTAAAGACCATTTTCCTTTACCTTTCATAGACCAAGTATTAGATACATTAGCTAGCAAAAAGTACTTTTCATTCCTAGATGGGTTTAGTGGTTACAATCAAATCCAAGTAGCACTTGAAGACCAAGATAAAACCACATTTACCTGTCCTTGGGGTACCTATGCTTACCGAGTATTGCCATTTGGATTATGCAATGCACCTGCAACATTCCAAAGGGAAGTATTAGGAATTTTTTCAGATCTAATACATGATTGTGTAGAGGTGTACATGGATGACTTTACAGTTTATGGAAACTCATTTGAAGAAGCTTTAGACAACTTGGAAAAATTTTTAAAAAGATTTCAAGAAGAAAACCTTTCACTTAGTCATGAAAAATGTTTTATGATGTTTACTGAAGGTATTGTTTTAGGGCACCACATTTCAGGGGATGGGATTAGAGTTGATGAGTCAAAGGTTGAAGTCATATCTAACCTATCTATTCCAAATTGTCAAAGAGATGTTAGAAGTTTTCTAGGATTTACAGGATATTATCGGAGATTTATAGAAAACTTCACCAAAATAGCATCTCCACTCTTCAAATTACTCACCAAAGATTGTGAATTCAAATGGACTTCTGATTGCCAGTTAGCTTTTGAAACCCTAAAAACCAAAATTTCTGAAGCACCTATATTAAGGGGACTTAACTGGAAGTTACCTTTTCATATCTCCACAGATGCCTCCGATACAACTCTAGGGGCAGTATTGGGGCAGAAAGACTTGATTCCCTATGCCATCTATTATACCAGTAAAAATTTGACTCCTGCAGAGTTAAACTATACTGTAACTGAAAAAGAGTTTTTAGCTGTTGTTCATGCCATAAACAAATTTAGACACTATATAACAGGCTATGAAACTTTTGTTCACACTGATTATTCTGCAATTAGATATTTAATGAACAAATCAATCACTAATGGCAGAGTTATAAGATGGTTATTGCTCGTACAAGAATTCAACATTACCATTCTAGATAGGCCTGGAAAACAAAACACAGTCGCTGATTTCCTATCTAGACTCCAAAATATCGAAGATGACACTCCGGTTGAAGATCAATTTCCTGATGAATATCTTTTTGCAATTTCTACTCAAACTCCATGGTTTGCTGATATTGCTAATTATTTAGTTTCAGGAAAATTTCCTTCAATTATGAATGCAAGGCATAAAAGAAAAATCATTAATGATAGTGCAAAATATTCATGGGTTGCTAATGAGCTGTACAAGACAGGTCCAGATTTGATCATTAGAAGGTGTGTTCGTGAAGATGAGATGCCTGAGATTCTCAAGGCATGTCATGATGAACCTTGTGGAGGACACTTTGCAGATAAGAGGACAGCCTATAAGATCCTTAATTTAGGATATTATTGGCCATCCTTGTTTAAATATGCTAAAGAGTATGTCAAAAGGTGTGACAGTTGCCAAAGGGTAGGGAAACCTTCTCCTTTAGGTGAGATGCCATTACAAACTCAGGTACATATTGAACCTTTTGAAAAATGGGCTTTGGATTTTGTAGGACCTATTAGTCCTCCATCAAGACAGAAAAAGTATATATTAGTTTGCACTGATTATGTTACTAAATGGGTAGAAGCCAAGCCATTACTTGTTGCTAATGAATCATCCGTAGTTACTTTTCTTTTTGAGGATATTTTTACTCGTTTTGGTGTCCCAAGGGAAATTGTTACAGATCAAGGAGCTCAATTTACATCAAGGCTAGTGGAGCAAATGATGGAGAGGTACAAAATCAGGCATAGAAAAACTACTCCTTATCATCCACAAGCAAATGGTCAAGTGGAATCTACTAATAAGGTCATTGAAGGAATCCTAACAAAGACTGTTCATCTACATAGAAGAGATTGGGTAGATAGGCTTCCTGAAGCCTTGTGGGCCTATAGACCTACATGGAGAAACACAACAGGCCATACTCCTTATGAGCTTGTTTATGGAAAGCAAGTTTTGTTTCCCATAGAGTTCCAAATTCAAACTTTCAAAATGGCAGTTCAGCTAGGACTTGATTTAACGGAGGCACAAAAGCATAGACTGGAGAAAATTAATGAATTGGATGAGATCAGACAAGATGCAGTTCAGAAAACAAGTCTAGTCCAACAACAAAGGGATAGATGGCATGACAAGTACATCAAAGAGAAGAAATTCAAAGAGGGTGACTGGGCTCTCTTGTTTGATTCAAAATTCAAGGATTTTCAAGGTAAATTTCAGACACATTGGCTTGGGCCATATGAAATTGTTGAAATTTTTGATAATGGGGCAATAAAAATCAGAACTATAGATGAAGAAGAGGTCACTTTTCTTGTGAATGGTCATAGATTGAAGCTATATCACAAACCACTCTCAAGAGAAGAATTTGTCAAGAAGTTCCAAGAAAGCAGTGATGTGAAGTTAATGAAGAAGAATCTCTCTTCTTCATCAACTTGATTAAATTTTCTGAAGCATTTCTCTTTGAAAAAAATAAAAAAAATTAAAAATAAAATTAAAAAAATAAAAATAAAGGTATAAACATGAAAACCAATCATTGATTGGCATGTTTATACAGAAAAGATAGGGTGGAAATCAGAGTCTCTCTGACACTCTAACTTTTCCATTTTGTTTTTACAAGCAGCTGTTACACAATCATAAGTTCAAATCCATAGTGCTTATGATCCATCTCATTTCATTTCACTCCATTCACTTATCCATCCATACTCCATTTCATTCATTCATTCATATTATACTTCATTCCATGTTTCATTCATCTCATTCCATACTCCATCCATCTCATTTTCATATCAAAATTTAAAGTTTGATGTCTTGTTGTAAATGAATAAAACATGTCATGGATTGCAGGGAAATTCTTATGTTATTCCACTCCATTTCATAAACTGAATCCATTCCATTTCATCATCCACTTCATACATATCATGTCTCATCATCCATCTTCATTCATACCATATAACATTTCACCTATATTCCAAAAACACTCCATTCCATGATCAAAATACTCTACAGGTACATTCTGCAGCTTAACAGACATTCTGCAGCTGATCAGCCTTTCTGCAGCCAGACAGCCATTCCGCATCTACAAATCCTGAAGGCATTAGTTAGCAGACATTAGAATTGCAACAAAATGATCCAGTGCATCCATGAATAAAAAGCATCAAGAAGGATTATGAAGACTCTTCCAAAGAGGAACAAAGAAGACAAAGACTACAAAAATCAAATGAAAAGCAGAGGTAACAAGTTTAGATTATAATGGCATTTCATAAATTTTAGCATAGTTTTAGTTATGAATTGTTCGAAAAGGTTGTTTTAATTATTTTTATTGATCATGACCAATAAACCCTCCACAAAATTTAGATTAAAATCTCTCATTTCAAATTCCATGCCCGACATCATTTAAGCGGTTCAAATGATCGAAGTGTTTGAATTCTTCACGTAACCCAACCAAATCATTCAATGATGATTGTCTTTTCCGTTGTAAAAATCCCCGTCGTCTTTTCAATCATTAATTCATTTCCTCCACCTCACTCCATTAACTCATTCCGTGACTACTTCCATCACTCCATTCTGTAGCCAGCACTTCATTCCGCAAACAGAGATATTCTTATCACCGTAAGCAGAGCAAAAGGGTATATCAGTTTGAATATCAAAGCACTATCACCGTGGGCAGAGAGTGAGAATTATCACTGTAAACGCAAAGGTATAGCAGTGTGGAATTTGAAGTCATTTGTCACCGGGAGACAGAGGTATAGCAGTGAAGAATTTGAAGCCATTTGTTACCAAGAGACAGAGGTATAGCAGTATGGGAATTTGAAGCCATTTTCCACCGAGAGACAGAGGTATAAGCAGTGTGGGAATTTGAAGCCATTTGCCACCGAGAGACAGAGGCATATCAGTCCAAAGTTTCATTGTCAACCAGAGGCATATCAGCTCGAAGTTTGAAGCTGTTGTCACTGTCAACCAGAGGCATATCAGTCCGAAGTTTTGAAGCTGTTGTCACTATCAACCAGAGGTATATCATCCCGAAGTTTGAAGCCATTGTCATTAAGAATCAGAGGCATATCAATTCGAAGGTAAAAGGTTATTGTTTCAGTGGGTAGAAAAGAGTATTAATCTGAACATTGAAGAAGTAATTATGGGTTTCATTGTAAGAACTGAACCAGTAGGTACAAAATACCTAGAAGGCTACCCTCAATGTAAATAAATGTTGCAACAGATAGGATGGCTACAATTTTTGGAGAAATTTAATGGCTTTCACAAAGAAGTCACTAAAACATTTGCAAGATCATTTCAAGGAGCTAAAGTTGAAGTGGGAGATGTCAAATTCACTGTCACTGAAGTTTTCATTGCAGAAGCTACAGGGTTGCTTAGAAATGGAGAGAGATGGTTCAAAAACAGATAATTCCATCATGAATCCTGGAAACAAATTCTAAAATCACCAGGTATGGATGTCACTGTGTTTAAGAAAGGAATTCCAAGTTCTGCATTGAAAAATAAATGGAGAAACATACTACTTATTCTGCAAAAATTTATTACATGTGAGGGTAGATATGGTACATTTTATGTCTACCACATTAGACTGATAATGCATTTTCTGGGGGAAGACTTAAACCTACCCTATTTCTTGCTTCAAAGCTTGAAAAAGATGGCTTCCTGTGTTCAAAGAAGGGTTCAATTTTTAGAGACAACTCTATATCATCATGGCTTGGTGAAGATTTTAATTGAACACCATTTAGCCAAAAAAAATGATACATGGGACAATTTCTTGATAAGAAATCATTTTGAAGAGCCAAAAGAGCCCTCACCTGAACAACAACCTACAAGGAGAAGCAGAAAATGGAGGGCTTCAAAAATTGAAATTGAAAAAACAGTCCAAGAAATTAGTGAGGAAATCATCTCAGAGAAGTTGACTCAAATCAAAAGACAACTTAAGAAAGAGAAGGTAATCAGGAAATCTGCCACAGAGAAAGGAGAGGGATCTTCTCAGCCAAGAAGAAGCCATAGACTAAAGGGGAAACTAAGGAAAACTCAAATCAAACAAACAGGGGTGATTAATATAGAAGATGAGGAAACATCCATTGAAGAAGATGATGAAGAGGATTTTAATGAAGGAACCCCTGAAATTGACCCTGCTCAGCAAGAAGTTTATGATTATGTTGAAACTTTGGAAAGGAAAGCTTCAGAGAGCAGAGAGAGAACCCCTAGTCCTCCACTGTCTGAAATAGATGTGTTAAGAAGGGATAGGTATGAGATGGAGATACTTAATAGACACATCAAAAATGAGAATGAAATTTTGAAGGAACAAGTCAAGCTCAAAACCGATATGAACTCAACCTTATCCCTACATATAGACAAAGTGGAAAAGACCAATGAAAAGTTGAAGAAGAGGAATAAAAATCTAATCAGGGCACTTACCAACTTAAGGTTTAAACTTGTCATCAGAAAACCCATAAGATCTTTAGCTTCCAGGAAAAGGAGAAGGGGAGGATTAGATGTTCTTGCAGAAGCCTCTGAGTTTATAAGATAAGTTGCATGAGGACATGCAAGAAGTCAGCAGTGGGGGTATGTTGAGCCTCAATATTGTGCTTTCTTTCATTCCACTTTACCTCATTTTCCTTTTTCCATTGTTATTCCAGACCCAATTGATCAATGAATTTAGTTAAAATTACTTTTAGAATGATTAACATGACTGACTTGCTAAGTTTTATGATTTTTGTCATTGTAATGCATTTTGACCGGAACTCGCTGCAGAATGCAGACATTCCATAGCTAACCGGCGATTCTGCAACTATCTTCATGTTTGGGTATGTTCCAGGTGGCCTCTCAAGAAAAACTGCATATGGGCATATTCCACGTCATGTCTACATTGTTCGTTGCTCACCATGAAGGAAGAAACGAATTCTGGGTATGGTTTTGGTACATGGGAACACATTTAAGAAGGCAGACTTCTAATAGGACTGTCTTAGTCTAGATGTCTTTTTCCTTTTTACGCAGCCACTTCAAGAGTCCTAATGTGATTTCGATAAGGAAAGACAATGATCCTGGAATTGTTGCAAGTCTTGTTATGTACATTTGTTATATAAACACTTGGGAAACCGAGAGCTAGGCTAGATTTTTGTTCTAGATTTTGCTTAGATTCTGCGCTACATTTCTGAAGACGCAGAGTGCTCTGTTCAAGTTATTTCACCTTTAATGAAGCAGACAATGTTGTTTTGAAAGCGTTGATTTGATTTGGAGTTAGATTCCGTCTGGTGGTAGAGGGCCCCTGCCCCCTATACGGATTTATTTGTGTAATTTAGATAAGTATTCTAGCTGCCTTTACGTTTTTGAATTTGAATTCGTAGTTGTTTTCATTAGCTACTATAGTTATACTCGTTCTAAAAGCTCTTCCAAAAGAAGAAGCTCTTCCAAAATATTATGATGATGAATGGGAAATGGCTATAGTATTGTAGGATTTCATTGTAATCTCTTTTGTTCACCATCACAGTTATACTTATGCTAAGCACTCTTCCAAAAGAAGAAACTCTTCCAAAAAATTCTTATACTGTCTTAAGCATGATTGTGATCTTGAACGTTTTAGTTGTGTGTTTTCACTAAGTAACATAGTTGTTCTTGCTCTTAAACGCTTGTCCAAAATATCATAATGATGGGTAGGGGATGGCTATGGTATCTTAGTTTTTCATTGCTTTCAGTCTTTATGTTTGCATTTGCACTGAATTGTACAGTTAGGATTGTTCTAAGAAACTCTTCCAAAATACCAATCATGATGAACAAACAGACTGTATAATTCCATAGAATAATGCATGATAGCATAGTTAGGATACTCCGGAGTTTAATTGCACTTAACTCATGTTCAGTTGTTTTGTTTTAAGTTTGATAATGACTTGTAGTTTAACACTGTTTTAGACTAGTGATATCTTAAGTACAGTTTTAACTTCACTCATTGCATTTGCACTCCATATTCAGTTGTCATTCACTGCATATTAAATTACTTCAGTTGTTAAACTTAACAAAACAACCTTCATTATTCACAAACCTCTTCTTGTTCTAAAATCTATAATTGATTCATAAACATATGAACAGAAGACAATATCATTTTAAGGCCTGAAGTACTTCTGCAACTTCCTTATCATCTCACAAACAAAAATTTCCTCAAAAGACTATTTCAAAAATCTATAACCTTTGAGTGAAGTGTAGTGCTATAAAACTGAGTTGCAGAATAGAGTTAGGAACTAGACTTAGAGTAGAAGATCTTATGATGATATCAATGTTTTACTCCAATTATACTTCAACAAATCTCTAATCAAGGATAAAATGTTGCATCATTATAAGTTATTTGTTTAACTGTTTAGTTAGGAGGATTTGCATACTTAGTTGACCATGTCTCAAGCTCTCTCTCAAACACCTTTGATGAAAGAATTTGACAAATTGAGTTTATGCTTTGAATCATTTGCTTAAAAGTCATTATCAAGCTTTGTTTTTGCTTAATCATAGTTTGGATTTGATTCTGTTTCAATATCTACAATTGCATTTGTCATTTGTCATCAACCAACTAGGCTTCACTCTGTTTTTAATCATTATCTTCCTTCCACTAGGTTTCTAGTCATTTTCCTTGTGAACATAAAATTGCCAAAAAGACCAAAAAAATCATAAATCATCATAAAAGACCAAAAACATCACAAAACACTACACACAACGCATTAAGAAACAAGCACCTAGGTACATACAGTACACTTCACTTCAGCAGTTTACCAACCCTGGTTGACAATTAAATGAGCTCAATTTAGGAGACTAGATTGAGACCAAACATGTATCAAGCATGATTTATGGCTAGCCCTGCTTATTTGATGTCACTTAAACACTATTTCTGAAGTCTCTCTCTAAAGTACCATTAATTAAGTTTTCCAAAGAGGTTTTGTTTCAATCAGACCCTTTTTAATTTCTTAAATAATTGTTTCAAAGATCTTCATAGCTATGATCAAAGATGTTTAGGTGTTTCCTCTTCTCTAATCACAGTTATATGTGTGTCTTGAATGTTTTCTGTCCTTGAAGGTGAAATCATTAGAAGTTAAATGAGTTTCTCGCCTTCTGTATTTCATTGGAATGTTTGTCTTGAATGATTATCTACTTAAGTTGAATCAAAGAATTTATGGTTTTCCCTGTCTATTGATTGCCTCTTTATGCTTATGATATTTGAGTCCCTTCTTGTTAAAAGTACATGATAAAGGATTATTAATTTCCCTTCATACTACTTTTATTCTCACAATTGATGTCCATCTCATTGCCCTCAAAGACCTTGAAGATCCATTGACCAAGTTAGATTTGCCCTGTGATGATCCCTGATCTATTGATCAACCTTTCATGACTTTTACAGACTCCATTACCCAATGATTTGAAGATTTCTTCACTCTATCTATTCTACTTGATCATCATACCCAACCAAAACAAACAAACAAACTCTGCACTTAAAAACTAGCCTAAAATCAATCATCTAAAGAAAACAAGTTCACATCCTTTGCATATAATCGAGAGAGCCCTCACTGAGTTTAGGAAGGCTAGGTCCTCGGACTCCAAAGACTGGTTTCATGTTACCCTATGCATTTGGTCTACCAATATTCTCAATCACGGGACCTTAACATTCTGGCAATCACGGTGGGACATTCTGAGTTAGTAACAATCTAAGTACTCTTTAGAACTTCAGAAACCCTTTTCAAAGCATAGTAAACTCAAACTAATATCCAATGAGTAGAATCTAGTTGTTTCCCCATCCTATCAAGGTGATGACTCAGCTATAGGACACTCATTCAAGCCTTAAAGGCTACATAAAGAACTCAAAAAACCCCAAAAAAAATACCTAGATTGGTTTTTTGTCAGTTATTGGTGGTGGACCATACAGACATATCCTCAAAACAACTAAAAACATCCACTTGGCGACTCCAACAGCCTCTAGTAGGCCTATTACTTCACTAGTACTCATTAGACTTCCCTAGGATTGTGTCAAGACAGCCCTGAGAAGTTTACAGGCCTAGTCATATACTTTGTGAGTTTACCAAGTATTAAGAGAGGTTTTACTTCCAAAAAACAGTCCTAAATTTTCAGCCTCTCTAATTTTTCAGTTTGAAATCTAGCTTCACAAAGGATCAGTAGCAGATCTCATCTAGACCTAGATCCTCCTACCATAGTTGATGACCTGTAAAAGATTTTGTGGAAAAATTTTAATCTGGAAATTTAACTACTGTTAGGACTATTCATAGAGAAAGCTACATTCCTGAGCATCTTACATCCTTACAAGATCCTCAGTTTGACTTAAACTATCTAAAGAATCTATTTAGAACCAAGTCACATAGTGAGATCGCTCAAACTGACCTTGAGCCCATAGATTTGCAACCGAGTTATAGTAGAGAAGATTCTCCTTCTACCCCTCTTGATTTTCAGCTTCTCCATCACTTTAGCTATTTCCATACCAAATCTGCTCAAAATCAGTTTGCTGGTCCAAGTACTTCCACCACACATCCACTGTTCAAAACACTCCATTTCATCCCACATTCCCTCTCACAAACCCTCCTCTTGTAAATCTTTGATTTTCTCCCATCATGGCAGCATGGTATGGCCCCTTAGTTTTACCTCAACCTCAGGTTCCTTTGCCAAATGATTAGCAATCCAAAATCCCTCATTTCACAAGAGCTAAATCCATCATTGCCTAACAACATGTAGATAGGATAAATGATGCTTTTGGTTACATGGAAATAGAAGAATAAACCATTAAAATGAGGATATTTTCACAAACATTAGGAGGAGAAGCTAATAAATGGTTTAAAAAATTAATTTCCAACAACATCAATGATCTCCCATCCCTTTACCAAACATTCATAAACAAGTGGGAAGTCAAGAAAAGCCCCCTCCAAATTCTGTCAGAATATAACAATCTTAAGAGGAATGTAGGAGAAAGTGTAAAAGATTATTGTACTAGGTTTAACAGTGTGTACAATGCCCTCCCACCCCATATGAAACCCCCACAAGGCCTTGCTCTAGTAAAATTTCTAGAAGGCTTTAATCCGGATATGACATCCCAATTGAGGGAGAGAGACCTCATAACCTTGGAAGAAATGTAAAGGGGATCTATTAGTGCAGAAGCTAACCTCATTGACAACAGGGCTAGGATGAAGTCAGAAAAAAGAGTCACTTACAAAGATGAAACCTTAGCCTCAACCTTATCCTCCGATGCTAAAATTGATAACTTAGTGAGGGTAATGGAAAGAATAATGGAAAAGATAAACTTAACTGAAAGAGCACCTCCTAGGGAGAATCAAGAAAATCCCCAAAATAGAAATAGGAATCCAAATTTCAGAAGAGATCCTGCTCAAAACAGACAAAGAGACAATGACCAAAAAATTAGGCCTCCTTTCCAAGACAATTATGTAGATGAAGAAGAAAGGGAGACAGAAAGGTTGGAACAAAATCATGTGAATCTGATAGGATTTGACAGTGAGGGTGATGTTTTTCTCATTGAAGAAAAACAAGGATTATTTTCCTCAAACCAAACTGAAAACAACCATGAGGATTCTGAAGATTATCAATTGGGATTTGAAAATGATATAATGGAGGTCCACAGACAATATGATCTTAGGAGAAAAAAGAACCAAGAGGCCTCCAAGAATAATAACACAGAAATTTCTGTTAGGAAAACCTCAGAAAATCCTCCTAAAAATACAAAAAGCAGTACCAAAAATGTGGCTAAGAAAGCTGATCTGAACAAAGAAAAAATCAGCCAACAAAGTGTTGACCCAAGCTGCCCTAGTACTTCTGCTAGTGGTCCTAAGAAATCTATCCAAAATAACAGTCCCAATAAAACTCAGTAAATCAGAATTGCTGAAAAGACTATGTGTGACAAAACAGATGTGAATATGTCAAAAACACTAGCACCTTTAAACCTTGAGGGAGAAATTGCCAAGATCAAAATTAGCATACCCTTAGCTGAACTAATAACCCAGGATGTATATAAAAATCAAGTATAGGAAATGATACTGATACTTTAAACTTAACAGATGATAAACCAGAATTTTTGTTTGGTCCTGAAGTAGAAGGAAAATACCAAGAAGGGGTTTTCCCTCCCTTCTATGTCAGCTTAAACATACATGATAAAATCTTGCACAATGCCATGGTAGACTTTGGTGCCTCCCACAACCTCATGCCAAAAGTGGTGATGGAGAGATTAGGCTTAGAAATTACTAAACCTAACAAAGACCTTTATTCTTTTGATTCAAGCAGAGTCAAGTGTTTGGGTCTAATTAAGAATTTATGTTTCAATCTGGCACAAACTCCTGCTAAGGGTCTAGTTATGGACATAATAGTTGTTGAAATTCCCCCAAAGTATGGCATGCTTTTATCCAGATCACAGGGAGCCTTCAAATGGACATGTCTTATGCTACCATCCTAGTCTTTAACCAAACAACAATATTATATATGGAATCTCATATGAAATATATGGTAAGCAACCTAGATAGGCCTAACAACACTCCTGTTTATTGTATTCATTCAGACCTTGATTAATTTATCTTGTACAATGAAGATGAAATAAACAAACAAGAAAATGAAAAAGAAAAAGTGTTAAGCCCATTAGAACAATCAAAACTGTCCTCAAATGAAGAGCATAACAACTCAAACTTTGGCAACCTTGAATAGAAAAATGAGAATGAGCATGAGATAGAAACACTTTGGAACATAAGCTTTGATGGCTCTTGTGGCAAAGCTAGTTCTGGATTTGGTGTATGGATACATAATACAAACAAAGGAAATTCCTACAAACTTGATTTCAAATACAGTAATAACATTGCTGAATATGAAGCCCTCCTCCTTGGCTTACATTTGCTTAAAAACATAGGAGCTAAGATAATATTAGTCCAAGGAGATTTAGAGCTGATCATTAGGAAAATAAAAGGGGAGTATTCAGCTAAAAATCCAATATTAAGAGAATATAGGAATGTTGCCCTGGACCTCCTGAAAACCTTTGAGAAATATGAACTCACTTTCATTCCTAGAGCTCAAAATGACCTGGCAAATGAACTTTCCTTTGCTGCCAGCAATTCCCAAATGCCATATGAAAATGAACAATTCACTGTCAAAGTAAAAAATTGGCCTACATTACCTGACAATGAAAACTATTGGCAAGTGTTTGAAGGTGATAAACACATAGAGGATTTTCTGCAATCTAAAAATGATTTTGTTGTATCAACACCTAGCTCAAGCCATGAAAAGGATTGTTTCGCTAAAAAATAAACCTCAAAAACAGAGCTTTCCTCTACTGCTGATATAAACCAGTTTGAACATTTTTGTAATACAAAATTTCTTGAAAAACTAGATCAAAAGGACCTTGATGTTTTACACTATAAAGATGATACTATACCAAGGGGCATTATATCATTAGAGGAGATTTTTGACTTCAAATATGTAGCTAAAAAACAAAAGATGGAGCCTACAGAAACTAATGTGGAAGAATATAACATAGGGAGCATGAAGGAACCCAAAATGATCAAGCTATATAAAACTCTTCCTCCTGACATAAAACATGAATATATTGAACTCTTCAAAGAGTTTAGTGATGTGTTTGCATGGGGGTACAAGGACCCGAAATCACATGATCCCAACATTATTGAACATAAAATTACTCTTAAGGAAAATAAAAATCCTTTCAAACAAAAACTAAGAAGAATAAACCCTGCTTGAGAAAGAGATTAAAAATATGTATGATGCTGGGATCATAGTTCCCCTTAGATACTCAGAGTTGGTTTCCAACCTTGTTTCAATTAGAAAGAAGACTGGGGAGATTAGGATTTTCATTGAATTTAGAAATCTAAATAAGACCTTCCTGAAAGATAATTACCCCTTTCCCTATATGGATCACATACTTCAAAAGGTGGTTGGATCTAAAATAATGTCACTGTTGGATGGTTTTTCAGGTTACAACCAAGTGCTAGTACTCCCAAGTGATTAACACAAAACTATCTTCACCACACCTTGAGGTACATTCATGTATGTTAAAATGCCATTTGGTTTGATGAATGCAGGGGCCACATTCCAAAGGGCCATGGACATAGATTTTTTAGAAGACATAGGCTACTTTATAATCATTTACCTTGATGACATCACTGTTTACTCTAAAACTGATAAAGAGCACTTAGTCGATTTGAGAAAAGTCTTTGAAAAATGTAGGAAATATGGAATATCTTTGAATCCCAAGAAAACACTCTTTGGTCTTCAAGAAGGAAAACTCCTAGGCCACATAATTTATAAAGAAGGAATCAAAGTATACCCTAAAAGGATTGAAGGGATATTGCAAATCAGCCATCCTAGAAATATTAAAGAATTCCAGTCCTTCATTGTGAAGATCAACTTTTTTAGAAGGTTCATTCCTAACCTAGCTGAGATTCTGAGGAATATTACAAACATGCTAAAAAAGGAGACATGAGTTAAATGGACTTTGAAGGCCAAAAAGTCATTTGAACTAGTGAAACAAGCCCTCACTCAAACACCAGTTCTTATCAGTCCTAATTTTACTAAATATTTCTGCATTTTCTCATTTTCATTTGAACATACCATTGCTACAGTGTTGTCGCAAAATAATACCATGGGGCAAGAACAACCCATAGCCTTTTTTAGTAAAAAATTACCCATATTTCCAAGTCTACATTTTACACTCTCATATCATTGATTTTGTCCCACATACAGTTGTCAAGGATATTTTAAATCAAGACCCTGATGGTAAAAAGGGAAAATGGATTGATATTATCTTCGAGTATGATTTAGAAATCAGACCCACCAAGCTGGTTAAAGGACAAGGACTTGCAAAACTTATGGCTGAATCAAATTTTGAAGCATTATATATGAATATGGTTGATGTTTTAGAATAATGCACAACTCCTCATGTTGAAAAAGAATTTCTGAATTCCTCTTGGTATGCTGATATTCTATATGTGCTTTTCTATCTTAATGCTCCTCCTACCTTATCAAAGAGAAAAGCTTTATTCTTGAAGAAAAAATATTTAAAATTCTACATTTTAGATGGTATGATATATTGGAAAAATTACGTAGGAATTTTTCTTAAATGTTTGCTTGAGGATGATGCAGGTAAAATCATGCATGAGCTGCAAGAGGGAGAATGTGGAGGCCACCTTTACTGGAAAACCGCAGCTAAAAAAATCCTTAGAGCTGGATATTATTGGCCCACCATTTTTCTTGACACCCACAAATTGGTTATGACTTGCCATAAGTGCCAAATTTTTTATGGCAAGAGAAAACTCCTACCTTTTCCTTTGCATCCCATTACTGTGGAAGCTCCTTTTCAACAATGTGGTTTAGAATTTATTGGAGAGATTAACCCCACCTCATATGCCCAACATAAGTGGATCCTCACTACTATTGATTATTTTACCAAGTGGATAGAAGCCATTCCCTCTACAAATGCCACTGGTTCAGTCATTATCAAATTTCTTGAGACTAACATCCTGTCTAGATTTGGTTTCCCTCGAAAGATCATCGCAGATAATGTTGTTGCTTTTACATCCAAAATAATGGTTGACTTTTGTTATAAAAATCACATCACATTAGGACATTCCACAGCTTATTACCCTCAAGGTAATGGGCTAGCTGAGTCTTCTAACAAAAGCTTGGTTAATATTGTCAAGAAGCTTCTAGAATAGAATCAGAAAACATGGCATGGCAAGCTAGTACATGCACTATGGGCTGATAGAATAACCACCAAGAAATCAATTGGTATGTCTCCCTATCAAATAGTGTATGGCATGGATGCAGTCTTCCCAACATCCTTGGGAGTTCCAGTCATGAAACTCCTCCAAGAAGTACAATCAGAAGAAAATAACTTGCAGAGAAGGCTAAACCAAACTATTCATCTACAACAGAAAAGAGAGGTGGTTTACAAAAGAAAACAAGCAGTACAAGAAAAAATCAAGAAGATCTTTGACACAAGGACCAAAGAAAATAATTTCAAAATTGGAGACACAGTTTTGAAATGGGATTCTAGGAATGAAGACAAAGGTAAACATGGTAAATTTGAGAATTTGTGGAAAGCGCCTTATATCATCATTCAATTAGGGGTCATAATGCTTTCTTCTTACAAGCTCTGAATGGAGATGAATTATTTGGAGGTCCTTTCAATGACAGGATACTCAAACATTATTTTTGTCAAGAGTCCTAGCTTCAAAGTTTTCATTCACTATATATAACATTACATGACAAGAGATCATAAAAAACAAAAAAAACAAAAAATAGAAAAAGGAAAAGAGGGAAGATTTGAAAAGAGGTACAATCCCATACCCAAAAAAATATTACTACTGAAAGTGTACAATCCTAAATGCAACTACTTGTTCAACAAAAAAGATATTGTTCAGTCATCTAGCCTAATCATGGCTGAACATGTTTAAATTTATGTTAATAAGTTAGTATAAAAAATGATTCTAAAAGTTATTCAAGCTTGACTTATCAGAAAGATAGATTAGGGACTGAAAGATACTGGTTC
Organism: Pinus albicaulis; assembly: GCA_034641835.2. Taxonomy (NCBI): domain Eukaryota; kingdom Viridiplantae; phylum Streptophyta; class Pinopsida; order Pinales; family Pinaceae; genus Pinus; species Pinus albicaulis. The sequence continues at coordinate 1,001,349,299 of CM076579.1, forward strand.
CACATGCTCAAAATAGAACCAGAGAGAAAGATGAGGATGCATAACAAATGATAGATCACAACCCTTATCTTTCTAGTTACTTTTTATGCAAAATAATGTTTGTGTGAAGCTTTTTCCAATGCCACAAACCATGTAATTTAGATTGCATAATCTTGATTTGAACCATGCTTTCAATTTTATGTCAATAGTTTACAGAATCAAGACTGTCAAACAACTTAATCTTGGCAGTCAAGTAGTATAGGTAGAGAATAAAAGAGTTCACTAGCTTAATATGAACTCTTGGAAGCAATACAGATAGAAGTAGGTAGTTTATTTTTGTTTTAAAAATAAAAGATCAAGATTTTTCCAGTTCAAGAGCACTCAAGGAAGAAAAATGTTAGGCCAAGTAGGTTGGGTAGGTAGAAATGGAGTTGAAGAAATCATTAGTTGCAGATTATTGAGATCACCACTTCAAAGAAATATCAGCAGATGAAAAGAAGGAACAATCTACCTAATGGAAGAGACACTGGTCTTCATAAACTCAAGAATTTGATAAACTCAAAGTTCTGGACACCTCCCAAAAAAGAGATGTCCTCCCCAACTGGAGCCACTGTTAGTCATCAGTGATTTTTGCTGATTTTGAAGATGACTAAGTAATGGTCCTAGATTTTTAAAAACAAGATTTGTGAAATGTTGTGAGTTTTATAAATCTCATTGCCTTCATTATCCTAAGTCAAACTATTCCAAATATATTTTCTCTCTCTACCCTCTAAGTTTCACCTTACTGCTCCAAAAGGACTTCATTATTGGGCCTATTAACCTCATTTTCACTAACCGACCCACACTCTCATTCACTCCCCTTTTCAATCTGAAAAACCCATTTTCCCCTTTACTAAACCCTCATGGAGCACACCCCTATCCCTCATTTCCCTTTCCATGAATTAAACAATGTAAAAGTCCATTTTTACATTGTTTAAAACCCGAAATTAAGCCTTTCGGGTGTTATATTTTTTATATAAATATAAAGCTCTGTTTTATATCATAAACCTACCCTTATGGTTTATGAGCCTAAGCCCCCTTTCCTTCTAAGCCCGAGCCCCTTTTGCGCCCATGAAACTCAGACATCCACTATCTATAAGCTCCTTCCCTGTATAAAATAAGCCTCTGCCCTTTTTCATTTCATAAACCCTCATAGACCTTATAAAAGGGGTCCTTGATCCTTTGAAATATTAAAATATGGGCCCCACCCTCCCACTATACCTAGCACCCCTCCCAAAACCTAATAATTTAACGCATTCTTGTTAAAATATCAAGACCACGGGCCCCATACTCCACTTAACCCCGCCATACAACCAGACCTCGCCACTTGCCCTCCACTTCTGCTGGCCCGATCACCTGTTCTCCGCCTCCAGAACATGCGATAGTTGTTGATCTCCCATCCTGAGATTCAATGACCTGCATAATATATCACAAATAAAGTTGCGCGAAATAGGCGGTTTTGCACTGCCATGTGTCGCGTCCTGGGTTATATCGCGTGCCTCCCACGAAAAACTACTTACCACCCATTTTCCGTGCGATAAACAGCTTCCAGTTTTCAAAACCACTCACCCTCCATGCCATTTTTCAAAAACTTCCCCCCTCCACTCAAACTCATGCCTGGTTCCGCCTTCAGAACCATACCCCTGGATCATTTCTTCCTATGAAAAACCCTCTGACAGCCCAAAACCAAAGAAAATGCGTCTATGCACCCTCCCCGCAGGTTTTCAACTAACAAATGTTTTTATGTGTGTAGGTTTAAATGGAGGAATGTTAGAGAGGCATTTTTATGGTTAGAAAACGACCAAATTAGCCTTTGGATGATGATCTAGGGGCTTAATTTGAATTATAGGGGCACAAAGGCCTTATATCAAAGACCAACCATCATGAAATATGATCATTTATGGATCAAAACCCTCCTGCCATGAAGAAGAGCCTCCCCTGCACATAGAATATCAACACAGTAAAAGGAAACAGTGAAGGGAAGGAGTTTTAAAGATTAAAGGGCTAATCCTTAATCAAAATCCAAAACAAGAGATTAGCTAGTCAAAGTAGAAGTTAAAGAAAGGAAGGCAGACCGTTAACAGAGATAAAAAAGATTAAAAGAAAAACATAAATACAAACAGACAATCAAAGTTTAAAGGCTTGATAAAAAGTTTAAAGATAAAACAGATGGCAAATTGGCCGAGAAACACATTCGAATGACTCATCCTACAACAATTATTTATTCAAGAGATATTCTACCACCTAGTGCTTTGTTTCCTTCAATAAAGCATTAGGCAGTTATTGAACCTTGTCAGAGATATTTTTTATCTTCCAAGCAATTATTGTAAAGTTATGAATAGGCCTTAAAGTCAAACAATTCACCTATAAACCCTAAGAAGTTACGACATGAGTTATTCTTTAGAGAAATATCTGCAGACATTCCTGCCTTGAGCCTTGCATGGTCTTCAAGACAGATAATTCATTTACTCCATAATAAATGACCCCCAAATCCTAAGACTTAGCTTCACCTCCTCATTTTCAGATAAATAATACATTTGAGCTCATTATCTTGTTGGAATTTGGTGACTCTTTGAAGTAATACATAGTCTTTGGAAGTTGAAAATAAATTTATGTCTTGGAGCTTGTGAATGCCTTGATCTGTTCGTTGATGGAGGAAGGTCCGCTTGCAAGATCCTTGAGCTTGGTTTATGGTGAAGTGCTTCTTTTCTGTTATTTTTTTCCCTGTTTCATTATGTTTCCATCTTTCAATATTGTAGTAGAACAAAGGATTTAGGCTAAGAAATGTTTCTAAAGGCATCTTAGTTCTGTTTGTTCTTCACTTCCTTAATTTTTTCCTTTGCTAGGAAATTTTAGAGCATTATTAATTTCTCTCTAGATCCCCTAAGCCTGTTTATTTCAAAAATGGTCTAATACAGTAGGTATCAAGCATGATTTATGGCTAGCCTTTCTTATTTGATGTCACTTAAAAAATTTTTCTGAAGTCTCTCTCTAAAGTACCATTACTTAAGTCTGCCAAAGAGGTTTTGTTTCGATCATACCCTTTGTACTTTCTTAAATAATTGTTTCAGAGATATTCATAGCTATGATCAAAGATTTTTAGGGTTTCCCTCTTCTCTGATCATAGTTATATGTGTGTTTTGAATGTTTTCTATTCTTGAAGGTGAAATCAATAAAAGTTAAATGAGTTTCTCACCTTCTATATTTCATTGGAATGTTTGTCTTGAATGATTATCTGCTTTAGTTGAATCAAAAAATTTATGGTTTGCCCTATCTATTGATTTCCTCTTTATTCTTATGATATTTGAGTCCCTTCTTGTTAAAAGTACATGATAAAGGATTATTAATTTCCCTTCATCCTACTTTTATTCGCACAATTGATGTCCATCTCATTGCCCTCAAAGACCTTGAAGATCCATTGACCAAGTTAGATTTTCCCTCTGATGCTCACTGATATATTGATCAACATTTCATGACTTTTATAGACTCCATTGCCCAATTATTTGAATATTTCCTCATTCTATCTATTCTTCTTGATCATCACACCCAACCAAAACAAAAAAACAAACTCTACACTTAAAAACTAGCCGAAAATCAATCATATAAAGCAAACAAGTTCACATCCTTTGTATATAATAGAGAGAGCCCTCTCTGAGTCCAAGAAGGCTTGGTCCTAGGACTCCAAAGACTGGTTTCATTTTACCCTGTGCATTTGGTCTACCAATCTGCTAAATCACAGGACCCTAACAGAGTTGATTCCCATTGAAGAGAAGTACATCCTTTTTTACTATTACAAAGACATTGTTTCTGTCTTACATCATCAAAGGGCTCCTACTGAATTGAAAAAATCTAAAGCAAGGTTCGTGAAGCTGAAATCCCTGAGGTACTGCATCATTGATAAAAATATGTATTGGAAAGATACTAGTGGTATTATTTTGAATTGTTTGCTGGAAGGGGAGGCAGAAAAAGTAATTGAGGAGTTTCACAAAGGAGGTTTTGGAGGTCATCATTATTGGAAGGCCACATAAAATAAGATTCTCAGAACAGGGTAATATTGCCCTACCATGTTCAAATATGTCTACAAAAATATTGCTGCCTACAATGAATTCCATTTTTTTGATGGTAAGAAAATTGATGACTATTAATGTTGATGCACCATTCTAGCAGTGGGGGCTAGATTTTATTGGTGAGATTCATCCATCGCCTTTAGGTTAGCATCGTTGGATTCTGACAGCAAATGATTATTTCACCAAGTGGATTGAGGCAATCCCAACTAGGCAAGCAAATGATTCGGTTATTGTTTCATTTTTGCAGAATAATATATTGTCTAGGTTTGGATGCCCCATGAAGATCATCACTGGAAATGCACATGCATTCAAATCCAAGAGGTTGATAAGTTTTTGTCATCAATATCACATTACACTTGGACATTCTACTGCATATTATCCACAAGGTAATGGTCTTGGTGAATCTTCTAACAAGAGCATTGTGAGGATTATTAAGAAGGTGTTGCAGGAAAATAAAAAGTCATGCCATTTGAAGCTTAAGTATGCACTGTGGGCTGATAGAGTGTGCACTAAAAGGTGAATTGGTACTTCACCTTATGAGTTGGTATATGGAGCTGAAGCCATATTTCCTACATCCTTGGGAGTGCCTGTTATGAAGATGCTACAAGGATTAGAGGAGGAGCCAAATGTAATTCAGAGGAGAATAAATCAGTCGATAACCTTACAGGAAAAAATGGAGGAAGTCTATAAGAGCAATCAACAATCTGAAAATAGAATTAAGAAGACATTTGACAGGAAGGTCAAAGAGAAAAAATTTTAGATTCAAGATGTGGTACTGAAGTGGGAGGCCATAATTGAAGAAAAGGGGAAACATGGTAAGTTTTAGAATATTTGGAAAGTTCCATTCACAGTGGCTGCATTCCATGGAAACAACACTTACATACTACAGGAGATGGATGGAAAACATTGTGCTAGAGGGCCTGTCAATGGCAGGTTTTTGAAGCACTATTCTTCTTGATTTCTACTGATCTTTCATTCCATTGCATATAATCCATTTTAATATGTTTTACTGCTAATAAAGACAAGTTGATCATTAAGCTTGAGCCCGAGGTGAAGGCCATTAGAGTTTGAAGGAAAGCTTGGAAAATTTCAAAGTTTTTATTTCGAAGAAGATGGATAGCACTGGAACTACAGGTTCTTTAGTGTACCACAGGGGAAAACCATCCCAGGTGGAGCCACTATTATCACTTCGAAAAAGTGAAACATTTTTTGACATGGTTATAGAGTTCATTTGTCAAAGGTATGGTCATAGAGTTCATTAGGAAAATTTGAATTTTTTCATATTGACCTATCCTAAGGTTCAAACCCACCTCCATTCAAGTCATATCATGTCCCATCAGTCATCATTTGTTGACATATTTCATTTCCCAATATTTTGAAATAAAAAAGGTCACTTTAGCCAGTTTTTCCTCTTTTTGTAGTGTTTTACATTGTAAAAAGGTACTTTTCTCTACGAAACTGCCTAATAGTTTCGTAGCGAAACTGTCAGAAAATGAACTAGCCACGCTACGAGAAATGGTTTTTTTGTCTCTCCTATGAAATCCGATGCAAGGTGTCAGTCCGTGATTAGAAGAGTTAGAGTGGATGTCATTCGAGTTAGTTAGGGTTAAATCAAGGTACAAAGGTCATGTCTGAGGTCATCATTTCTGGTTTTAGCATACATGAGTCATGATTAAGGCGTGAGTTGTCATCGAAACTTTAAACCATTACCCAATTGAGTCTTTTTCATTCTCCACTTCATCTTTGCATGCTATTTATTTCTGGAGAACTGTTTCACCAAGCCAAGCTGGTTGCTGGCATTTTCAAAAGTTACAAGTGTAACTAATCAAGCGAGGCATAGAAGGTATAAAATCACCATGGCTGCAAATAAGAAGATGAACAAAGGTGGTAACCACCTCAGATATGAGCCAATGGACATGAATTTGTTAAAAGAAGATCCCACTACATTGGAAGTGTTTAGAAGAACAGTGTGTTTTCAATTCTGCCAAAGGATGCAAGGGTGTCATTTTCAGGTTTCAAAGGAATTTGCTAAGAGTTTTACTTGATTAGCTTCAAAGGTGGGAATGTTAAATATCATAGCCAGAAACCATTGCAGAAGCAACAGGAATCCCTAGAGGAGGAGAGAAATGGTTCAAAGGCATCAAGTTCACCATGCAGGACTGTAAATAATTCATCAAGACAGAGCATAGTGAAATTAATCTCAAAAATGCTATCCCAAGGAGCTATATGAAGGAAAACTACTCAAATATGTTGTTGATCATTCAGAAGTACTTCACCTGTGAAGGGAGGTACCACATGGTTTATTCCTACCACCTTAGGCTTTTTCTGCATTTTGTGGGTAAGAGGTCTCTTGATTTACCTTTTTACTTATACAGAATCTTAGCTAAAATGTCATACAAGGTTCAAGTTAAATTAGAAGGAAATGAAACCTCTCTTTTTCATCATGGTTTGATCAAATTGCTGGTGTTAGAGGAGTTAAAAATATTAGACACAGATTGGTCATCTTTTCTGTTCATAAGTGGTTTTGAAGTAGATTCTATCACTCATAAAAGAACTCCCAAACCTATAGATATTCCATCACCTATAGTAGCAGAGAAATTTGAGCTAATAATCACGGAGACAGAGCCATTACATAAGGTTGAAACACCCAAAGTTACACCTTAAAAAAAAATCCAACAGTTAGCAAACATGGCAGCAAGAGAATTACAAGGAGCCAAACAAAGGCTAAAGGGAACTTACAAGACATCTTGCATGCCATTGATATTGAAGAAACTCCAATATTCCAAGCTGAAGACATAGATGAGGGAGGAAGGAAGCTGAAGAAAGGAAAAATAGCTAAGAAGTTAGAATTTGCAGGTGATGATGTTGGGTTTATGTTTCAAGCTAGAAAACCAATGACAAGACATGCTAGAAAAGTCTTGGAAAGCAGAAAGAAACTCAGAAGGTCAGTGAAACTGCTCAGCCACCACCAAGCATCATTGACCTCTCCTCACCTTCAAAAGAAGAATTAGTCATCAAACAAAAGAATGGAAAAGATAAAATCAATGGGAAGTGAGAAGTTGAAGTCCTTAAAAAATAGTTGAAAGATGCAAGTGAAGAGATAACAGTCTTGAGGAAAGAAGCAAAGAAACATAAAGCTGAAAGAGTGCAGTTGGAACAGATGAGAAAGATTTGCGAGGATCAAGTCACAAGTGTCTCTAAGACCTTGGACAACATAGAAAAACTGATAAAGTGGACTCAACCACTAAGAAAAGAGTTCAAACATATAAAAAATTTAAACCTGCATATGTAATCTAAGAATAGGACTCTAAAGGACCAAGTCAAATACCTTCAAGAGCAATTAGAACTGATTCATGAGGAGCTGGAGAAGAAAGGTTTGAAGATGACTGTGGTTGAGGAGCCCATTGCTCAACTGGTCATAAATGAGGAATAAACACCATAGGGACCATAATTTTAGGTTAAATATGCTTCAGATAGGTTCATTACATGTAGAAGATCAAGTTTTTACAGCTGGAGGTCACTTTTTAGAGACAATTTTGAAATCTGGAATTTCTGCATTTTTAGACTGTTTCATAGCATTTCCTATGCTTAAAGCCAGGAAAACGCTACGGAAAAACCTGCAGCAGCCTTTTTTCCTCTAAAGTCACTTTTTGTATTTTTCAAGGAGGAAGAATGATGGTGGTTATGTGTCATGACTTGGTTGACACCATGGAACAACAAAGGAGAAAAGTTTTTAGGTGGAGAAGCTACTTTTTCAATGCTACCAAAGCTCACTACGAAACTGTCCTATTTTAGTAGCGAGTTATTTTTGAAGCTTTTGGAGCATCTTAATGATAGGTTTTGACAGTTGGACTCCTCCAACAATTCAAGGGATGTTAACATCAAATATTTATGACTTGAAGGAAGTGATGTGGAGACAAGTCATCATCCAAAGCTCTCGTTGAAGATAGGAGTTATACATTCCTGAAAAATAGGGTTTTTTTGCACATGTCTAGTAGGGTTTTAATATGTAAAGTAGTGATGAACTATGTCATATCTCTTTTGAGAATGTGATACTTATTTTGCAATTGTCATGTAACTGTTTCAAAAGATGAGGTAGAGTATGTAATAAATAGGAGTTAGAATCCTATTAGGAGATGTCCTTTTTAAGGTGTAGCTATCATTTTCTTGTTAGAAGTCATGTTTTTCAGTTATGTGATGTGTGATAGAAGAATTCAATGAATCTAGCCACCAGGCAGATCATCCTTGTTGTAAGAATGTCTATTTAAAGACAAAGCATAAAAGTAGTGAGTGATTGGAGATTTTTTGCACCAAACTGCTGCTTTATGTATTTTGACTTATATTAGTAATAAAGAGGGACTTTCTTCTTGACAGACCTGAGATTCTCATGGGGTTTTTAATGTCTTATTGATCTACATCTTATGTTTTACCACTTGCAGTAGATTTCATTTCTATTACTCAGAATTCATAATTATATGCTCTGACTTCCTTTAGTAATGAAATGATTGTGTTTTCCTACATTTTATGAGTGAATTGCCTTTGTTAAAGACCCCTATCTGCCTCATCTTCCATGTCAAGAAACCATGCCACTTAAAATACTGATTGTTGGCTCCATAAGCCCAATGGTAGCAATCCCACATTATTTTCAACCTACATACATAAAAAAAAAGTTACTTTTCAAATAGAGTTAGCCATCTAGTACTATCATTATCAAATATCATAAACCCCCTTGAGAGAGCCCTCTCAGACTGAAGAGGCTAAGCTTCAGTCAAAATCTGGTTTGAAACAATTACATAGAGTTGTCTAATCAACAACCAATCAAGTACAATTTTGTGATAACAACCTCGGTGCTTCTTTAGTTATGACACCTACATATCAACAAAACTAGACATCAAGTTGTTTGTGCTATGAATCAACTCTTCAAGGATGACACTATGACGCTACATGAAATATTTGAACAATGAATGACAAAGAGATGCTTAGAGGTGAAATTTAAATTGCAATTTGATAACTTGAGGGAGAATGATGACAAATTTGAACACAAAAGGTAATGATGAATGAAATCATGATATTTCATGCTTGGTGATCATGGTAACTAATTTGGTGACCTCACCTTTCGATTGGCCATAGAAAACTTGACACCTCACCCCGCTCTCTCTTTTATGCAGAAAAACATGATTCTGTAGTGAAGACAGCTAAAAACCTGGTAGATTCGCTACGAAATTTTCAGGTGATTCCATAGTGAAATCCACCATTCTGCAGTTGTATTCGCTACCGAATGGTGAAAAAACAAACAAGTGGCTTATATGTGATTTTAGAGCATGGATACGAAAACTAAATGAAATGGAGTGGATTTGACTGATGTGACATGACTCATGGTGTGTTTTAGACTTAGGATAAATCTTATTACATGTTTTTTTTTCATAAATTTCATGAATCCAACTATGAAAACAAAATGGAACCTAGGTGAGTGATGTGAAAGACCCTATCAATAAAATTTTGAAAACTTATGATTGAAAACAATGGCTCCACTAGGGATGGTGTACCCCTGTGTTACAACAAAGAACTTGTAGTTCCTGTGCCTTCATTTAATGAAAACAAAAACTTCTGAAATTCACAAAGACTTCTTCAAGCTCTTATGGTCTTCTCCTCCGACTCAAGCTTGATGACGAGGTTATCTTTATCAGCAAAACAACATAATAGAAAATGAAATATATAGAATTGAGTGAAATTCAGTAAAAGGACTTAGGAGGAGTAGTGTTTCAGAAACCTGCCATTGAGAGGTCCTCCTACACACAACTGTCCATCCATCTCCTAAAGCAGATAAGTGTTCTTTCCATGATATGCAACTTTCACAAATGGTCCCTTCTAGATATTATCAAACTTTCCATGCTTCTCATTTTCTTCCATTTTTGCTTCCCATTTCAGAACTACATCTTGAAGTTGGAAATTTTCCTCTTTAGATTTTCTGTCAATGATTTTGTTCACTCTGTTTTTTGATTGCTCATGGTTGTTCTATACCTCTTCTATTTTTTCTTGCAGAAATATAAGATAGTTTATCCTCGTCTGGATATCATTTGGCTCCTCTTCAAGTCCTTGCAGTAGTTTCATTACTGGAACTCCCAAAGAAGTGGGAAAAATAGCTTCAGATCCATACACTAATTCATAGGGAGATGTACCAATGGATCACTTTTTGCAAACTCTATCAGCCCATAGAGCAAAATCTAACTTTAGATGCCATGATCTCTTGTTTTCTTGCATCACCTTTTTGATGATCTTCACTATACTTTTATTGGATGATTCTGAAAGGCCATTACCGTGAGGGTAATAGTATGTTGAATGTCCAAGTGTAATATGATACTGATGACAAAAGCTAATTAAATTTTTGGATTTAAAAGCTTGTGAATTATTAGTAATAATCTTCATAGGAAAACCAAACCTTGACAAAATATTGTTCTCCAATAATTGAATGATGACTGAATCAGTGACCTGCCTTGTTGGGATTGCTTCAATCCATTTAGTGAAATAATCTGTGGCCGTTAAAATCCAACGATGCTGACCTGAGAGGATGCTAGGTGTATTTCACCAATGAAGTCCAACCCCCATTTTTGGAAAGGCGGTTCAACATATATTGGCATCAAAGGTAAATGAATCAACTTCTTCTTACCATAAAAAACATGGCATTCAAGGCATGCAACAATCTTCTTGTAGATGTCCTTAAAAATAGTAGCCCAATAATACCCTGACCTGAGTATCATGTTGGTTGTGGCTTTCCAGTAATGTTTTCCTCCACAATCTCCCTTATGGAACTCTTCAATGACTTTTTCAGTCTCATCTTCCAGCAAACAATTAAAAAGAATCCCACCAATATATTTCCAATACAAATCCTTATTCAAAATACAGTATCTTAATTATTTTAGCTTCACAAACCTTGATTTGGACTTAGTCAACTGAGGAGGAGCTTTGTGATGATGTAGGACAGAGATTACATCTCTTTACCATTCAGACAAGATGAATTTCTCTTCAACATGGACCAACTCTTCTTCTTCTTTTGTCAGCTCTGAAATTTCTACAATGAAGTTCATGTTAAGAGATTCAAAATTTGATTGTGCGATTAGTTTTTCTAATCCTTGTCCCTTCACCAACTTGGTAGGCCTAATTTCTATATCATACTCCACCAAATTAGCTCTCCATTTCCCTCTTTTGCCATCAGGATAAGCTTGTGTCAAAATATCTTTAACCAAAATGTTAGGTACAAATGCAATAACATGGGAATGTAAAATTTAAATTCTGAAATCTTTAAGAGCTTTGACCAAATAATGTGCCTACTTTTCCAAAATATTATACTTCAATTCAGAGTTGGAAAGAGTTCTGCTAAAAAATGAAATAGGCTGCTCAGTACCTTTATGTCCTTTCTGCAATAAAACTCTAGCAATGGTATTTTGAGAAGTAAATGTGAAAAGCAGAAATTCACTTGAGAAATTTGGACTAATAATCATTGGGGCTTGAGTGAGGGATTTATTTATATCTTCAAATGATTTCTTAGCTTCAAAATTCCACTTAATATCAGATCCTTTCATTAACACCTTGGTAATGTCTTTGACAATCTCAACAAAGTTTGGATTAAACCTTCTAAAAATTTTACCTTTCCAAGAAGAGACTGAATCTCCTTCCTATTCCTTGGCAGGTCTATCTTCTGAATTGCACTAAATCTATTAGGATCAATATTTATCCCATTTTAGGCACTGTTGCTGTACCAATATTGCAAGTCTCTACCTCCTCATCATCATCCTACATTCTAGGGGATATAAAAACATCATTTTGATCAAAAAAAAATCAAGGGGAATGAGGCCCTTTGGTATACAATTATTTTTCAGCTGCAAGACTTTAGGTTGACCTTTCCATTCAACAGACATATTTTGTTGATCCACTTGTATGTTTTCAAACTCCTCCTTCAATTCAAGGAAATTTCAGACTTGCTGATCATTCTCAAATACTTTCCAGTGAATGATGTTATCAGGAATTGCTGGCCTATGCTTGAACTTCATACTTCTCAGTAGAATGTGTAGGGATGACAAGTAAACTTGCAGAGACAACTAGAGAATCAACGATTGAATTTTGGTCTCTAGTTTTCACAATGAAATCATATTCTTAAAAAATTTCAAGAATTTCCATAATCAGATTTCAGTATGCCCTCATTCTTACATATATGGTTTGGTATGATCCTTCAAATTGTTTGATCACTAAATATTATTCACCACACATTGATATCTTCTTGGCACCTATTTTTTTCTAAATTTCTAGACCTAAAAACAGTGATTCATGTTATGCCATATTGTTGGTGCAATCAAATTTAAGTTTAAAAGAGTAAAAAATAATTTCATCATTAGGATTAGTAGTCAATATGCCTGCTCAAGCTCCATCTCTTCTAGCAGAAACATCTGTTGGCTCCCTGTAATTGGCAAGAGTGGAAAGAACAAACACTGCAAGGGCCACATTAGAACCACTTTGGAATCCTAGGACCTAGCCTTCCCGGATTCAGAGAGGGATCTCTCTATAAAGGTGTGTTTAATTGATATATCTTTGTACTCTTTGTTTAAGATTTTAGGCTAGTTATGAATTTCTAAGGACTTGTTGTTTTTGGTTGGATTAATTGATAGATCGAAGGATCCATGGTGTGACTGATTGAGGGAATGTTTCAGCTGAACAAATAGACTGTGAGAAAACATCAATCCATTGGGCTATGGAGTCATAAAAGGATTTAATTGTTCATAAACTCTGCAAGGGTATTCATAGGGAAAGATAACTATATCAAGTGGATTCTTTAGATTAGGTTGTGTTATGAAATAGTAATAAGTTGTGAAGGCAAGAAAGCTATAGTCAGTTAAGAATCTTCTAGCTCTACTTAGACAAGAAAATCGTTTTAAGGTAACTGTTTGGAGCAAGCCAAAGGACAGGGCAAACCATAGACTTCTTTGGACAAAATTTAATAAGAAAACCTCTAAGACAACAATCCAGTAATTCAAGAACTACTTTCAGATAAAGAAAACATATAAGATAACAGTGAGAGTGATCTAAGATCAAACATAAATAATCTAATCTGCTTTTGACTAACTCTCGAAAGACTCCTCAAAGCAACATTTCAAGGTAGACCAAAGGGCATGGCATACCATAAACCTCTCTAGTTTAGACTTTAGTAAGTTTACTTTAAAGAAAAGTCTTAAAAATAATATCTCAAGTCTTACTCAAAGGAACATGGGTTCACCACAATTTCCTTGGTTTCACTCTATTGAATCATTCCCAAGACAAAAAGCTAGATGTAACTGGAAGGAAATTAAGAATCTTCCAATCAGATCTTGCAGAAGAAAAAATAAATATAAAGAATAAAAACAGAAATAGGGTACTGAAACAAAAAATCCTAATCTAAAACTTTTGTTTCTTTATTAGAGAAAGATGGACATAATGGAAAACATAAGGGAAAACAATGACAATTTAAGAAAAATTCACCATTGATATAGCTCAAGGATATTGCGAACGTGCTTGTATTATTGATGATCAAACAAGTTACAATACTCAATGTACAATAGCTCTCTACAACTCAGATCTTTCTTCAGTTCAGTCTATCATTCCTCAACTAGCTTGGCAGCAGAAATCAGTTCAACAACCATCAAGTAACCAACATTTAAAATGAAGCTCATATGCAATATTTATATGCAAAATTAGGAGGTGCTGCCAAATTAGGGTTTTTAAATTTTATTTATTACATATTTAATGATTTTTGACCTTTGAGTCCATGCAAGGCCCAAGGCAAAAATATGTAATATCCCAAAAGGGACTGCTCAGCAAAACATGCCTGAAAAACACATTTTTCAGGGATGTGTGCTTCAGAAACCAAGATCAGCCCTTGTATTCCATAGATCTGGTAATATAAGACCAAATTACAAGAGGGGATTAGAAACAAAACAAACTAGGTGATGCAAACAAGCCTCCCACACCTAGTATGGCTTGATTAATGTCCAATGAGGGACTGCAGCAATATATAAACACTGTATTATAGTAGCAGCAGGATAATAATGCATGGGAGGTGTTAATAAACCCTATAGTAACAGTAAAATATACAACAACAAGGAAATTTATCTATCCCTTCAACCCAAAGTGGGGAAAAGTAGTGATTTAAGCCCTAAAATGGTTATTTTCATAAATCTGCGTAAAAAAAAAGGCAAGTGACGGTTGGATCTGTTATCTTAGGTCATGAGGGACTCCCATACCACATTTAATCTTAAAAAAATCACTCTAGCTAAGTTAAACAATTCCCCCACTCCCGAAATGGCTTAAAAACGCTGATTTCCCATGACCTAGAGTATGCAAAAATTACTGAAGCACAAAAAACGTGATTTTTAGAAGGTGTTAGCTGTAATAGGGTCTAAAAATCAGTAATTTGGATCGAGGATATGTATCAAAAAATTATTAAGAGAAAAATAGAGAATTTACATGAAGAATGCCTCAGATTGAGGTGCTACAACAATGGATTGAGACAAGAAAGCTTAACAGCATAAATCTCAGGAGGCTGAAGCAATATTTATTAAATTTCATATCTAGGATAGATATGAATATAAAAACATAGATCTATTACAGATCGGTAAGCCCAAGAGGCCCTTCTTTACACTCCCCTTGGGGATCTCAGCAAATGATGCACCACAGTGAGTAGATCTGAGATCTAAGCCATAGTTCTGCAGTAGTATTTAGGAATTTTGTGGTATATAAAATATTAATAGATCATATATGAAGGTTACATGGATTTTTTGGCCAATCCATGGATCACCTCAGTGAAAGGAACGATCCTTTCCATTAGAGATCTCTCCTCCAAGAGAATTTTCAAACCCCCTGCAACTCTTATTGCTAAAAAGGACGCAGTCTCTTCAAGGAACTGCACAATTGATGATTGAAAACAATTTTTCCTTATGCCAAGATAAAAAATTGAAGCTCATCTGATGGATGCACTCTTCCAAGAGGTTAAAAGACACACTCACTGAGAAGAGGCTCCAGTACAGGCTAGATCTGAATAGATCTAGTTCTCCACTTGCTGCAGCTTACAAAAGCAAGCAAACCCTCACTGGATCTGTGTTGCAGTTGGAAGTAGAAGCTTGGTCTTCAACCAGATAGTGGACAAGAAATACAAGCTCTCCCAAGAGCTCCTCAATGGGAAGAGATGGAACTCCTAAACAGGAAATTCCAATGTAATCTCGGCTAAGTAGCCAAGAAAGCTATTTGTCTAAATAGACAGCAATTCAAAAATCAAATCATTGAACAACCTCAATATGTTGCCTTCCTCTTCCTTTTATAAGATGAGAGCTTGACAAAACCCTAAACCACCTTCATTCATTTAACCCTTTTCACATGGAGGACCTCCTTCTAGAACTGTGATGATCATCCATGAGGTTCAATGTATCTGGAATGTGTTGTGATTTGGTCCTATTGACCCAGTCAAATAGCTCAATCTTGTTTCACACACAAGTGGATTTTATCAAGACAGCCCTGATTTACCTTTGTTCACATTTGGGCATGTATTTATTCTTTTATTAGGAGTTTTTGACCCTCCTTTACATAATTATTCTTTGAGAAAACAAAACAAAATGAAATTGAATATTCCTATTAAAATATAGTCCTCCCCTCCAAAATGTTGCTTGTCCTCAAGCAAGTCACAAGGACTTTACAAAATTTCCAATGGAGTTGTCTCCTCCCAAGGATACAAGTTTGCCTTTGGTGGATGAACCAAATCGATGTCATCATGAAGTAGTGGGAGATACATGGAAAGAATCATATGTTTTCCATTGACCTCCTCAAGGCATGAGATGGTAACTATTGGGTACTTCAACCCCGATGGGAAGCTTCAATCTCCATGCTATCAACCAAACAAAGTGAGCCATCCTTGATAGCTCAAAGAAATAGTCTCCAATCCCTACCATATGCAATGTGTAGGGGCTCCATGGTTGGAAATGAGAGATAAGAATTCTCAATTCATGCTATCTCTCCCTCCATCTATGATAAATATGGAGCTGATGATCCTGGGCTGCAGTAATATAATCCTCATGAAGCCAAAAGAGACTTGGAACTTCATGATTCCCTTCATGGATTCTAGTGAGCCTCCTTGCCCAATATTCCATGCATATAGTGAATAGAGGATCTTCACCATATGTGCTCCAAAATAAACATGGACTAAGTGTCATATGACATATTGGATGGTGAAAATAGTCCCTCCCTTGAGACCAACGTTGTCCTTCATCTTGCTACCTCAAATCATAGTATAATAAGTGGCCATCCCACCACCTTCTTGCTACAAAAAGCTTCTTCAAAGCTTGGAAATAGTAGAGGATAATAGGTGTTGGCTGAATATGATTCAAACAACACATGTCTTGCTGCAAATTCTACAAAGTGAGAGACTCCTTCCAATGAAATAAGCCCAACATATGGCTTCTAGCATAAGAAAACAAATGATATAATGTAGAAGCCACACAATGTTCTATCCTCCTCTTGAAGTACAAGTAAATATGAGAGATTGCATTTTCAATGGACACATCCATACAATGTGAAATTCCTCCTCTCATGTTCATAACAAATATTGGAGCATTATTAACATCATGATATAAACAAGCTCCCTTATGCCACCTCATGAGAAGGTCACAATTTCTCCCAACCCAAAGTACATACATGATTATGATATCTATCCTAAACAGAAATACATGTACATACATCATAGACATAAGTAAATGTATGGACATGGAATTCATCATGGGGTGTCCATACTTTCTTCTTGTCAACCAAAGTAACCATGCCTCCTTCTTATGCATTCTTTCCCTGAGATACAAGGCATGAGACAAGGAAATCAAAAACCTTGGGTGGTACCCACACTCACCCAATAGAAACCAGCACAGGTCATCTCCTCCCTGCTTTAGATATGGATGTGGTAAGAGGTTTATATGACACTTACTTGATGCCCTCATCATTCCACCAAGGCTTAAGGTGAAATGTATATTTGGTGCTTTAGGGAAGCACGCATCATGCTGCAGAACCTCCCTTAGCCCATCAAGGGAGTGGCGAAGTTTGAGAATAGTCCTGGCCCATAGTTGGCCATGAAGTTTATATGGTAAGACACTCCTCTTAGGAGTCATGGCCTACACATGTAAAGCAAAAGAATGCATGAAATCATAAAGTAAAATGTGCTTTGCATAAGCATGCTTCTTACCAAAAGTCTCCAGTGTTGTGATAGTTCCTCTCTTGGCCAAATGTATCACTGTACAAGGTTGAGAGAACACTTTGATTTTTTCATCAAGGAGTTGCCCTAGAGGGCTTCTTCCAAGTAAGGAGACATCGAGGCATAGATCATAATAGAAAGATGTATGGACTGATGTGTCCTGTATTGTCTTGCATAGATCTCCATGCCTTCTTAGTACATCAATATTTTGAAATAAAGAGGGGTAAATGTTTCTGTCCCAGTGAAGCTTTCCCTCCTCTTCATCTTCTGCAATATACAGGATCTTACCATCTGATAATGATGGCACGTGCTGCTCATGGATGGTGCCATAATCTATATATGTGAGACTCTTTGAAACTCCTTGCAAGAATACAAGAGCTTCTCTTCTTGGAGCAACTGCTCCTTCTCCTTCTTCATGAAATGCTAGAGATGCCTCTGTCATGACTGCGATATCACCCCTATCCTTTTCTTCAATGGTGGAAGATGCCTCATCATCAATAGGAGACCTTAGATATTGGTCTACCTTTCAAAGAGGAATCTTCATGTCTTATTTTTGAGAAGAAGACTCTCCATCCAAATGTGGATGCCTGCAATCCCTTTCTCCTTTGGTATCTTCCCAATGAAGACTACCAATCTCCCAAAGCAAGTATTCCTCCTTACACCTCATGGGAAGTTGAGATGTAACCCCTTGGAGGTCTTTTAGAGAAGACCTCTCATCAATGATCCTCTTGGATCCAACTACTGCTACACTTGGATGTCCCTCCATGATGGTGACAACACTGGTACAAGGCTACTCAAATGGAGAAGAGGGCTCCTCCTCCTCTGATCTTCTACTCCCAAATCTTCTGATTATCTACTGAGTGAAATCAGAAAAGGTAGGTACTCTTGCATGACTTCCATGGTTGACCCACCAAGAGCTTGCCTTGCCCTCCAAGTGCAGCACTAAGATCTCCACAGTCTCTTTTTCCACTACTGGATGTAGTAAGAAAAAGGCTTCTAGTTTCATCACCCAAGTCTCTACTGCACACTTGAGTGAACCATCAAATGTAGACAACAAAAATCTATTGCCTCTTATCATTCTCCCACTACATGGCCTTCTTTCTTCTCTTAGTTGAGTAAACTAAGGAAAATATAGGGTATCTTTGAAAGCCCTAGGTTGGCACTTGTATTCTGCTAAATACCCACTCAGGATCTCATGTTCTAAGTGGTATTCTTTCTCTCCCTTTCCTCTATGAGAACAAGAAGTGCATGAATCTTCTCCTTCCTCTTGAAACCTTCTAGAGGTCTCACTACAACTTCATTCCTCTTTTTTTTTCTTTTTCTGAATAAGTTTAATCTATTAGTATACAAAAAGATTACATGGAGGCCTAGGCCTCAGAAGTTCTGGCCCGTGGTATGGGCATTCTAAAACAACGGACATGATCAACATGTATCAGGAATTTCAACAAGAGAGTGCCACCCTTATAGGGGAAACCGACCATGAAGCTCCAATAGTTTATCAACCCACAGTAACTAAGATAGGTTATGCATAAAAAATCGTTCCCAGACAAAAAACATAGCCGCCCGCAAAGGGGAAACCGGCGACTAGACAAGCTATAAATATGAAGATAACCAAGTTGAGGCAATGAGAAAAAACCAGTGCCTAACTTGGACTGTCGTCCATCCAAAAACAAGAAAAATTTGAGATTAGCCATTTAAGTACCTTGAGAGGAGGGGGGAGATTCGACCACGCGACATGCGTAGGTGTAAGGGTCATCCTCGTCTTGGATATCATATTTAGCACTGGAACAGCCTTGCTTGGTGTCATCTTCATCCTGCTTATCATCTATAGCACTATAACAGCCTCACTTGGTGTCGCCCGAACCGGCTTCAACTCTGAGATCCTACGAGGTGCTGCACGCGATCGCTTTCCTTTTCTGACCACCTCTAGAGGGAGAGCTAGGCCTTTTAGCCTCCTTTTACTCCAGATTAGTTCTCAGAAGCTCGGTACTCATTTCAGGGGGCTCTTCTTTAAAATCAATGGTAATGGTAGCTGTTATAGTCAGCATGCTGAGCAAACAGGGGAAATAGAACTGGGCAGTATGCTGCTGACCGGGGACGAGACTGGAGATGCCTCTTGCAGGTTGGGAAATCCCTCGACTAGCTCAGAAGCCATGAACACTTCTTGTCTTAGGGTAACGACCCAATGGGGAGTTCGAGGGAGGAGACGAGGAGCTCGGAGAGGTGGAGGGAGGGTGGCAGGGAGGACAGCCACGGCTCGAGCTGTGACGACACCGCATCCTCTGGCACAGATGAGGCATTGGATACAATTGAGAATGACTGAGCGAGACAAAGAAAGAAGTAGAGGGCGGGGAATGAACATGCGGACCAGTGCTGAGCTCAGAAGGCAACAAAATGGCGATCGGGTTAGGGAAAGAGTCAGAGTGAAACCAGAATCCCTAAGAGCAATGGGAGCTCTGCGAAACATGAAAGCCTGGAATGAGATCTATGCAACAGAAAATTGAACATCTGCGCCCAATGTTGGCTCTAGATCTGTGCTCTAAAATAGCCGAGGAGAAGCAAGAGCACAAAGGCAGCAAAGCAGGCGTGAAGCTTCCGGAAGAAGCCATATTGCTAAAGAGCAGACGCAAGCATGGGCAACTGTGCTGCACAAATGTAGTGGGGTGGTTGGCAAGCTCGTCGTTAATGCAGTTAATGAGGATGAGGAAAAGAGGAAGGGTGGCAGTGGTATAATCCCACGCACATGCCCAAATCCTCTGCCACATTTCATTCCGTCTGATCACCCGCATCCAAGGCCAAATTTATTCTTCTTGAAACCCTCTAGGAGTTTGATTTATTTCTTCTTCTTCTTTCTTCTTAGATCTGAAAATAGATGAGAGCAATCTCATCCTCTCCATAATTTTTTTCTCTGCTACTTATCTTTGTATCACTTTGGCTTGAAGCCCACAAGCTGAGCCAAATATCTCTCTTTGATACCATTGTAATATCCCAAAAGGGACTGCTCAACAAAACAAGCCTAAAAAATGCATTTTTTAGGGATGTGTGCTTTAGAAACCAAGATCAGCCCTTGGATTCCTTATATCTAGCAATCTAAGACTAAATTACAAGAGGGGATTAGAAACAAAACAAACTAGGTGAGGCAAACAAGCCTACCACACCTAGTATGGCTTGATTAATGTCCAATGAGGGACTGCAACAATATATAAACACTGAATTAGAGTATAAGTAGGCTAATAATGCATAGGAGGTGTTAATAAACCCTCTACTAACAGTAATATATACATCAGCAAGGAAATTGATCTATCCATTCAACCCAAAGTGGGGAAAAGTAGTGATTTAAGCCCTAAAATGGTTATTTTCAGAAATTTGCGCGAAAATAGAGGAAAGTGACGGTTGGATCTGTTATCTTAGGTCATGAGGGACTCCCATACCAAATTTTAGTTTTAAAAAATCACTCTAGCTAAGTTAAACAGTTCCCCCACTCCTGAAATGGCTTAAAAATGCTGATTTCCCATGACCTAGAGTATGCAGAAATTACTAAAGCACAAAAAACGTGATTTTCTGAAGGTGTTAGCTGTAATAGGGTCTGAAAATCAGTAATTTGGATCAAGGATATATATCAAACAATTATTAATATAAAAATAGAGAATTTATATGAAGAATGCCTCAGATTGAGGTGCTGCAACAATGGATTGAGATGAGAAAGCTTACCAGCGTAAATCTCAGGAGGCTGAAGAAATATTTATTACATTTAAGATCTAGGATATATATCCATATAAAAACATATATCTATTACAGATCTGTAAGCCCAAGAGACCCTTCTTTACACTCCCCTTGGGGATCTCAGCAAATGATGTACCACAGTGAGTAGATCTGAGATCTAAGTCACAGTTCTGCAGTAGTATTCTAGAATTATCCAGTATATACAACAGTAATATATAAGATCTGAAGGGTACATGGATTGGTTGGCCAATGTATGGATCACCATAGTGAAAGGAACAATCCTTTCCACTAGAGATCTCTCCTCCAGGAGAATTTCCAAACCCCCTGCAACTCTGCTTGCCAAAAAGGACACAGTCTCTTCAAGGAACTATGCAGTTGATGATGGAAAACACTTTGGCATGATTCCAAGATAAAAAACTGAAGCTCATTTGATGGATGCACTCTTATAGGAGGTTAAAAGACACACTCACTAAGAAGAGGCTCCAATATAGGCTAGATCTGAACAGATCTAGTTCTCCACTTGCTGCAGCTTACAAAAGCAAGCAAACCCTCACTAGATCTAAGTTGCAGTTGGAAGTAGAAGCTTGGTCTTCAACCAGATAGTGGACAAACAATACAAGCTCTCCCAAGAGTTCCTCAATGGGAAGAGATGGAACTCCTAAACAGGAAATTCCAATGTAATCTAGGCTAAGCAGCCAAGAAAGCTGCTTGTCTAGACAAACAACAATTCATAAATCAAATCATTGAAAAACCTCAATATGTTGCCTTCCTTTTCCTTTTATAAGATGAGAGCTTGCCAAAACCCTAAACCAATTTTAGTCATTTAACTCTTTTCACATGGAGGACCTCCTTCTAGAACAGCGTTGATCATCCATGAGGTTCGATGTATCTAGATTGTGTTGTGATTTGGCCCTATTGACCCAGTCAAATAGCTCAATCCTCTTTCACACACAAGTGGATTTTATCAAGACAATCCTGATTTACCTCTATTCACATTTGGGCATGTATTTATTCTTTTATTAGGAGTTTTTGACCCTCCTTTACATAATTATTCTTTGAGCAAAGAAAACAAAATGAAATTGAATATTCCTATAAAAATAGGAATATTACAAAATATCTGAAAGAGTTTACTCTGAAATAATAAATTTATCTTAACTTATGAGTTATTTTAGTTGAAACATTTGACTTTAAAGGCTTTGTAATAACTTTGTAATAACTGTTGAGCTGCTTCAAAATATCTCTGACTGTGTAATAACTACTTGATGCCTTTATTAAAAGAAACGTGCTGTAGGTGGCAAGTTCATCTTTGGAGAAGTAATTGCTTCTTTTTTTAGTCATTTGAAGCTGTCTTTGGGTTGATCTGCCATTGTTTTAATCATCAAACTCTGTTTAGGCCTTTGAACTTTGATTTAACTTTTATAATTTGCCTTACTGTCTTTATCCTCTATTTCTACTTTATGACTGTTTGTTTATTTATCTTTTGCTTTTAAACCTTTGACATTCATCCTTTAATCATTGTCTTCAAGGTTAATCCTCTGCCTTTATCCTTTGATTTAGGATTAGCCCCTTAATCCTTCCAATCTTCATTTCCTTCACTATTTCACTTCTTTTCTACTTTGTTTGTGTGTAGGGATGTGGTCTTCTTTGTGACTCAAAGGTTGAATGCTCATCGATGACCATCGAGCATCATTGATTAACCTAGAAAAGGCCACTGATATCATTTTTTAAACTTAGATGCAAACCCTTGGATCGTCACCCAGGGTTTCATCGATCATTTTGAACTGTGGGAGGGCTTGATCAACCCTTTCCACCATTAAAAACCTGCACCAAAGACAAATCAGTTAGTTAAAAACCTGCGGGAGGGCTTACTGCATTTTTTTAGGGTTTTCAGGTGGTCGGAAGGCATTTGCAGAGGAGGAGAAGGTGCATGAGCATGGTTCCGTGTGCGGAACCAGGTAGAAATTCAAATTATGGTGCGAAGGGGAAAAGTATTTTTCGAAAACCATAAGTGGTTTATCGTGCACGTTGGGGGTGGTAAGTGGTAATGGATCAAATGTGCGCGATGCCACTAGGTGATGGACACATGTCCAGTAGAAAATCGCCTATTTTGCGTGGGTTAATGGTTTTAACAACCCTCGCAAGTTTCTGCGCGATATGGGTTTCGAGGGGTTAGATCTCAGGTGACGAGATCTACGGTGTAGACTAAGTGTGTGAGCGGGGTGCAAGTTTGGGGAGTGGAGCCAGTGGACAGGTGTCGGGATTTTATTTGACGACGGGGTTAGTGGAGAATGGGGCCCCTTTAAATATTTTTTCAAAGGTTGAGGGGACTCTTTATAAGGTTTGTGGGGTTTAAATAGAATGAAAGGGTGGAGGGAATGGTTATATGGGGGTAAAGGGGACCAAGGGTCGAAATGGAAATGGGCTTAAGAGATAGCGGAAGGTTGGGTTTAGGGTCATGTGAGCGTGAGGGGGCGGAGATTTTTAAGCCGAAAGGGGCTTTAAAGGCCTATTATGTTCGAAAGGGGTGGGTTTATAAAAACAAGGTTTTTATAAGGTTTAAAAGGCCTGATAGGTTAAAAAGTTAGATTAAAACAATGTAAAAGGGACCTTTTACATTGTTTAAGGCTTTTTAGAGGAAAATGATGAATAAGGGGTGTTAATGAGGGTTTTTAGGGGAAATAAAAATGGATTTCAGAGGGGAAAAAGGGGATGAATGAGGGTGTAGGTGAGGTGATAAAATGAGGCAAATAAGCCTAAAATGATGAAGTATTTCTTTGTAGCAGGAAGGTAAGCTTTTAGAAGGCAGAGAGGAATAAATTTAATGAAACATTTTGATTTAGGATAATGAAGGCAGTGAGATTTCTAAAGATAGCTGATAGGCAAATAATGATATCTTTAGTTGTTGGTGGGAAATCCACAGTCACCTAGTGAAATCTGTAAAATACAGGAGGATAACAGTGGCTCCAGCTAGGGAGGGCAGCTCCTTTAGGAGGTGTCAAGAACTTTAGAGATGAAATCTCTAGAATAAGTAGACCAGTGCCTTGATTTTCACCTTGACAGAACTCCTTTAAAACTTGATGACTTGTTGTTTTGAAGAGGTGATCTTTCAGCATCTGAATCATAACATGATGGATTTAGCTCAACTTCTACCTACCCATCCTATTTGTTCTAACATTTTTTCTTCATTGGGTGAATTTGAATTGGCCAACCCTTGACATCATTTTCTTTTGAAAACAGGAAACTAACAAATTCTACACTTATATCAACCAAGAGTTCAGATTAAGCTGATGAACTCCCTTATTTCTCTACATGATCTAACCATCTGTCAAGATTAATATGTATGATATATTTTCATTCTCTAATATAAAACAGAAAATTGAAAACATAACCAAATCAGGATTAGACAGTCTGATTAGTTATGAGCAGTGATACTTTGTACAAGTCTGCATACAGAATTTATTTTGCAGAAATTTAACACAAAATTTTGAGGGCTGAAATCTTGGAATTTTATTTTTATCCCTCTCTTCCTTTCTTGGTTCATATTTTGAGCTTTGGAACCAATTTATTTTCCTAATCTAATCTAATCTACTAATAATCCAAGTTTATACAGTTTGGAAAATCTTCATTCACTAACCTATTAGCAAAAATTTAAAACTCATTTAGTCATGATTGGGTTGTATGACTGAATAAGGCTTCTCTTCTCAAGTAGTGGCATTTGGACTTGCACACTTTCAGAACTTACTCTTTTTTGGTATGGGGCTGTAACTTTTCTTTTTTCTGCCCTCTTTTTCTTTAATTTTCTATTTTTCTATTTATTTTTTCTCTTATCGTTTCTCTAAACAATGTTATATACAATGGATAGAGCTTTTAAACTAAGCATCTCTAATGGAAATAATGTTTGAGCATCCTGCCATTGACAGGACCTCCAAAAAGTTCTATTCCATCCATATCTTATAAGAGAAATACATTGTTGCCTCTGGCAGAATGGATGATGTAGGGACCTTTCCACAGATTTTCAAACTTACCATGCTTTCACTTGTCTTCTCTTCTTGAGTCCCATTTGAGCACTTTGTCACCAATGTTGAAATCATTTGCTTTTGTCCTTTTGTCAAATAGCTTCTTCATGTTTTCTTGCACTAGTTGTGTTCTATTGTAGACTTCCTCTCTGGTTTTTTGCAACTGTATAGTTTGATTTATCCTTCTTATCATGTCATCTTCTTCAGAATATACTTCCTAGATCAGCTTCATGACTGGCACTCCTAGGCATTGGAAAAATTGGATCTACTCCATAAACTAGCTGATAGGGAGACATCCCAATTTATTTTTTGCATGTTAACCCCTCTGCCCATAATGCATGTACTAGCTTGCTGTGCCATGACTTTTGATTTCCTTCCAGCCATTTCTTGATGATGTTTATCAAATTTTTGTTTGAGGATTTTTCCAGTCCATTACCTTTAGGGTAATAAGCTGTGGAATGACCCAATGTGATCTGATATTTGTGGAAAAAGACCACAATCCTCTTGGATGTAAAGGCAACAACATTGTCAGTGATAATATTTCTAGGACAACTAAATCTGGACAAAATATGGTTTTCAAGGAATTCAATGATGACTAGATCAGTGGCAGTTCTAGAGGGGATAACCTCTATCCATTTTGTAAAATAATCAGTTGCTGTGAGGATCCACTTATGTTGGGCAGATGAAGAAGGATGGATTTCCCCAATGAAGTCTAGGCCCCATTGTTGAAAAGGAGCTTCAACAGAAATAGGATGCAAAGGTAAGGGTAAGAATTTTATTTTTCCTTCAAAGATTTGACATTTGTGGTAGGCAACTACCAATTTATGGATGTCTTGGAAGAGGATGGGCCAATAATAACTAGCTCTAAGGATTTTGTTGATAGTCGTTTTCCAATAGAGGTGGCCTCTACATTCCCCTTCATGAAACTCATACTTGATCTTCTCTGCATCATTCTCAGGAAAACATTTAAGCAATACACCACTAGCATTTTTCCAATATAACCATTTATCTATAATGCAGTAATTTATAGCTTTTGACTTCAAAAATATTGCCTTTGTCTTAGATAAACTAGGAGGAACATTAAGATAGAAAAGCACATATAAAATATCATCATACCAAAGTGAATTCAACAATACTTCTTCAACATGAGGGGCTATGCATTCTTCTTGTTCTTCTAAAACATCAACCATATTCATATCTAAGGCTTTCAGATTTGATTCAACCATAAGTTTTGCAAGTCCTTGTCCTTTAATTAGTTTCGTGGGTTTGATTTCTAAGTCATATTATAATATAACAACAATCCAATTCCATATTTTACCATCCAGATCTTCTGTTAGAATGTCTTTGACGACTATGTGTGGAACAAATGTAATGATGTGTGTGTGAAATGTAAACTCTGAAATCTTTCAAGGCCTTGATTAAGGCAAAAGCCTGCTTTTCCATTATGTTTTATTTTAGAGGTGCATCTCTTAAAGCCTTGCTGAAGAATGCAATGGGCTTCTCTTGTCCTTTTATGTTTTTCTGAAGTAGGACAACAACAACTATGTGTTCTGATGCAAAGGATAAAATGAAAATCTTTATCGAAATCAAGACTGATTAGAACTAGTGTTTGAGTGAGTGCTTGTTTAACCAGTTCAAAAGATTGCTTTACTTCAATGGTCCATTTAACTCTTGTTTCTCTTTGTAGATTGTTTTTTATGATTCTAAGGAGTTTAGCAAGGTCTGGTATGAACATTCTTTAGAAATTGATCTTTACAATGAAAGATTGCAGTTCTTTGATATTTCTAGGATGATTGATTTTGCAATATTCCTTCAATCCTTTTTGGATCTATTTTTATTCCCACTTCAGATATGATATGGCCTTGAAGTTTTCTTTCTTGGAGGCCAAATAAAGTTTTCTTGGGGTTTAAGGATATTCCATACTTTCTACATTTCTCAAAGACTTTTCTTAAGTGAGCAAGGTGTTCTTCATATGTTTTGGAATAGACAGTGATGTCATCTAAATATATTACAATGAAGAACCCTATCTTTTATGAGAAAGCAATATCCATGGCTCTTTGGAATGTGGCACCAGCATTCATCAAACCAAAGGAAATTTTCACATACATGAAAGTGCCCTAAGGTGTAGTGAAAGTTGTTTTAACTTGATCATCAGGGTGTACCAGTACTTTGTTGTATCCTGAAAAACCATCTACCAAAGAAATTCTCTTAGAACCCACTATCCTTTGTCAGATATGATCTATTTTTGGCAAGGGGTAGTTGTCCTTTAAATAGGCTTTGTTTAAGTTTCTAAAGTCTATGCAAAGTCTTATTTCTCCTATTTTTGTCCTCACAGATACAATATTGGACACCCACTTTGAGTATCTCACTAGGACTATGATTCGAACATCATACATTTTCTTGATTTTCTTCTCAACCAAGGGTAATTGCACAAGGTTTATTCTGCGCAATTTCTGTCTAAAAGGTTTCTAGTTTTCTTTGAGGGGTATCTCATGCTGAATTATCTCTATATCATATGATTTTAAGTCCTTATAACTCCAAGAAAAAACATCAAAAAATTCTTTAAAAATCTCAATATATTTCTGTTTTGTTTGAGCTGGTAGTGTTTTAGACAGTTTGATCATTTTGGGTTTTAGTTCACTGCCTATATTTCACTATTCTATTTCAGCTTCAATGGGTTCCATTTTTCGATTTTTGGCAAAATAATTAAAGTCAAACAATTCTTCTAGAGGCACCAGTCCTTTTGGCAAGTTATCAATGCTAGACTACAGCACTTCAAAATCTTCTTGTTCTAAATTAGTGCTTAGCTCTATTTTCTATGGGTGTTCTTTAGTTAACAGATTGATATCAACAAGATTCATATAAGCAATGTTAGGAGTTTCTTCTTCATAAGATTGTTCCTCAGTAGGAAAGTATCCTTCATACTCTGAGTCTGAATTGGTCATTTCAAACCCATTTCTGGACTATATCAAATCCTCTATCTATTTATCTCCTTCAAAGACTTTCCAATATTTGATATTATCAGGGACCGCTGGTCTATATTTGACTTGGACTGTGTATTTTTTGATTTCATGAGGTTTTTGACATGTATTGGCAGCAAATGCTAAACCATTAGCAAGAATGTTTTGGTTTCTAGGGACAAAGTTAAGCTCATATTCTGTGAATGTTTTCAAGAGGTCAACCACATCATCTCTATATGCTTGTAATATTGGATGCTTGGCAATATATTCTCCATTTACTTGTTTAATAATCAGTTCTAAGTCTCCATGAACAATTATCCTCTTGGCTCCTAGTTTTTTCAATAAATTTAATCCTAAGAGGAGTGCTTCATACTTAGCTATGTTATTGGTGCATTGAAAACTTAGTTTATATGAGTGACCTTTTGCATGATTGTTATCTATGTTATGTACCCATATGCCTGCTCCTGAACTAGTTTTGCTACAAGACCCATCAAAAATCATACTCCAAAGAGGTTCAATTTTAGATTTATTATTAAAGTCATGTTTGTCCTCTTTGTCCTGTTTATTGTGGCTGTCACTATGTTGTTTTTTAGGATCTGCACTATGTTCATTTTTTCTTTGTTCCTCAAGGTTTTCACTATGTTGAGTTTTATTTTTTTTTTCATGATTAGCCCTATGTCAGTGGTTGGTTTGTTGCCTATGATCTTCATTATGTTTGCTGTGATGTTCTAAGTTAGCAAAATGTTTTGGTTGTTTCTCCTTTCTTTCCTCTTTTTCTATTGCTGGTTTGTTATCTACTTCTCCTTGCTCATTAAGATTTTCATCATTGTAAAGAATGAATGAGTTAAGGTCTGTGTGAATAGAATAAAGCGGGGAGTTGTTCGGTTTTTCTTGACTACTAACCATGTATTTCATGTGTGTTTCCCTATATCATCTTCTTGGTTGACTAAAGACAGGGATGGTTTCATAAGTCATATCCATTTGCAGGGTACCTTGGAGTTTAGCACCTCATGATCTTGAAAGGAGCATGCATATTTAAGAGGTATGTCAGCCACTACAATGTCCTTCACTAAGCTCTTGGCTGGTATTTGTGGTAATTTGACACATAAATCTTTGATTAGGCCTAAACATTTAACTCTTCTGGAATCAAAAGAATATAAATCTTTGTAAGGTCTAATTATCTCAAGGCATAGTCTCTCCATCACTAATTTTGGAATTAGGTTGTGGGAGGCTCCTAAGTCAAGCATGGCATTGTGAAAAATCTTATCATGTATGTTTAGACTGACATAAAAGGGAGGAACACCTCCTTAGAATTTCCCTTCTACTTCTGATCCAAACATAAGCTCAGGCTTGTTATCAGCTACATTGAGAGAATCATTTTGTTCTCTTATGTTTAAAGCTCTCAAGGTTGGGTTTTATATACATCTTGGGTGACTAATTCAGTAAGAGGGACAGGGATCTTGATTTTGGAAATTTCACTCTCTATGCTAAAAGGTATCTGAGTTTTCGAAATGTTTAGATCAACCTTCTTAGTCACTGTCTTCTTAGCAAATTCAGCTTGCTGGTTTTTATTATGAACAATAGTTAAAATAGTTCTACTAGGAGCATTAGCTGAGTTTCTAGTGTTACTTTGGTCACCACTATGTTTGTCCTTAATTTGATTGTTTTTATTTTTGTTTCTATCCAAACTTTCAGCCATTGTTTTGTTGTTTTCTATTGTCTTTTTAGAAATGTTTTCAGAATTGTTTCTAGCAGAAATTTTAGAGGCTTTGTTTTTGGGAGTGTCTTGACTCTTTTTGCTCCTAAGATCATACTACCTATGCACTTCCATTATAGCATTTTCGAAACCTTGTTTGTAATCTTCAGATTCTGGGCTCTCTTCATCATAGGGTGTAAATATACCTTATTCTTCTTTAGTGAGGAAAACAATATCCTCGTTGTTTACTCCCACTAACTTCATGTGATCTTCCTCTATTGCTTCAATCACTCCATCATCTTCATCAGCATATTTTTTTTGGAAAGGCGGTTTGATTTGCTGAGGAGGGCCTCTTTGTCTAATTTGAGGGGGATTCCTTCTAAAGTTTTGGTTCTGATTTTGATTTTTATTTTGAGGAGCTGTTTTGTTTTCTTTAGGATAAGCTCTCTCATTCATGTTTATTCTCTCCATCATCCTTTCCATGGTTCTAACCAGAATATCAATTTTGAAATCTGATGTGGAGGGTCCAACTTTATCTTTGTAGGTAACCTTTTTCTCTGCTTTCAGTCTAGCCCTTCTGGCATTTAGATTAGCTTCTACACTTACTGCCTCTTTCTGCATATATTCTAATGTGAGGGGTTCTCTCTCCCTTAATTGATAACACATGTATGGGTTAAATCCTTCAGGAAAATTTGTTAAGGCTAAGCCTTGTGGGGGTTTCATTAGTGGAGGGAGTGCATTATAAACACTATTGAATCTAGTGAAATAATCTTGGAAACTCTCTCCAACATTTCTTTTAAGGTCATTGTATTCTGATAGGATTTGGAGGGGATTTATCTTGACCTCCCATTTATTTAGGAACAATTGATGAAAAGCAGGGAGATCATTGATATTGTTAGGGGTTAAGCCTTTAAACCATTTTCTTGCTTCTCCTCCTAAGCTTTGAGCAAACATTCTAAGTTTAACAGTTTCATCATCTATTTCTTGTCTGTCAAAGTAGTCATTCATTCTGTCCACATGTTGCTGAGTTGTAGTAGAACTAATAGCATCATATAATGGAATCTTGGACTGATAGTCCTGTTGTAGAGCAACTAGAGGTAAAGGAAGGACTAAGGGAGCATACCATGTTGCCATGATATGAGTTTGTAGAAATAATGGAGGATTAACAAGTGGAGGTAGATGATGAAGTGGAGTGGTTTGAATAGTGGATGTATGGGTGGGTGTGGCTGAAGTACTTGGACCAGCCAAGTAATTTTGAGCAGATTTAGGATGAGAGAAGCCAAATTTTTGGAGAAAATGGAAACCAGGAGGAGTGGAAGAGCAGGCTTCCCTACTATTACTTTGCTGTAAGTTTACAGGCTCAAATTTTATCTGGTCTATGCCACTTTGTGACTTGGTTCTGGATAAGTTCTTTATATGGGGTAAGTCAACTTGGATATTTTGCAAGGTTATAAGGTTTTCAGGGACAAAACTTGCTCTATGGATTGATCTGTCAATAATTGGATTTTCTAATCTAGGAGACCTCCTAAGGATTCTTTCAGGATTGTCAAATATTGTAGGAGGATTTGGGTTAGGACGGGATCTAGTATGGATTCTTCTAGAATCCAGGATTTTGGACCCAAAAAGTTAGAAAGGTTTTAGAGGTATAATAGTCTTAGGACACAAACCAAACTGTGAAAGAGATACTTAATCCACAAAGTATTTTTGACTGGGTATTTTTTAATGTTTTGATGGTAGAGTAAGTTTGCTAGTGGAGTCAATGGAAAATCAGTGGAGTCACAAGGTGGAGGATTTTTACTTGTTTTACTGAACTGGTTGTTGTACACCATCAATAATTAGGAACAATTCTTGGCTAAAACTTGATTCATCTTGAGTTTTAAAGTGAGGTTTTATGAGCTCTTGAAATTATCTATTACTTAGTAGTCCCCAGTATGGTCACCACTATGTTGGCTCCTTGTAATTTGCAAGAGTGGAAAGAACAAACACTGCAGAGGCCACATTAGAAACACTTTGGAATCCTAGGACCTAACCTTCCTGGATTCAGAGAAGGATTCCTCTATAAAGGTGCTTTTAATTGATATATCTTTATGCTCTTTGTTTAATATTTTAGGCTAGTTATGAAGTTCTAAAGACTTGTTGTTTTTGGTTGGATTAATTGACAAATCGAAGGATCCATGGTGTGACTGATTGAGGGAATGTTTCAGCTGAACAAATAGACTATGAGAAAACATCAATCCATTGGGCTATGGAGTCATAAAAGTATTTAATTGTTCATCAACTCTGCAAGGGTATTAATAGGGCAAGCTAACTATATCAAGTGGATTCTTTAGAATAGGTTGTGTTATGAAACAGTAATAAGTTGTGAAGGAAGAAAATCTATAGTCAGTTAAGAATAATCTAGCTCTACTTAGACATGAAAATCCTTTTAAGGTAACTGTTTGGAGCAAGGAAAAGGACAGGGAAAACCATAGACTTCTTTGGATAAAATTTAATAAGAAAACCTCTAAGACAAAAATCCAGTAATTCAAGAACTACTTTCAGATAAAGAAAACATATAAGATAATAGTGAGAGTGATATAAGATCAAACAAAAATAATCTAATCTGTTTTTGACTAACTCTCAAAAGACTCCTCAAAGCAACATTTCAAGGCAGACCAGAGGGCAGGGCATACCATAAAAATCTCTGGTTTATATTTTAGTAAGTGTACTTTAAAGAAAGGTCTTAAAAACAATATCTCAAGTCTTACTCAAAGGAACATGGGTTCACCACAATTTCCTTGGTTTCACTCTATTGAATCATTCCCAAGACAACAAGCTAGATGTAACTGGAAGGAAATTAAGAATATTCCAATCAGACCTTGTAAAAGAAAACATAAATATAAATAATACAGACAAAAGTAGGGTGCTTAAACAACAAATCCTATCTAAAACTTCTGTTTCTTTATTAGAGAAAGATGGACGTAATGGAAAACATAAGGGAAAACAATGACAATTTAGGAAAACTTCACCATTGATATAGCTCAAGGATCATGTGAATGTGCTTTTATTATTGATGATCAAACTAGTTACAATACTCCATGTACAATAGCTCTCTGCAACTCAGAGCTTTCTTCAATTCATTCTAGCATTCCTCAACTAGCATAGCAGCAGAAATTAGTCTAACAACCATCAAGTAAGCAACATTTAAAATGAAGCTCATATGCAATATTTATATTCAAAATAAGGAGGTGATGCCAAAATAGGGTGTTTACATGTTATTTATTACAAAGTTAATGATTTTTGACCTTTGAGTCCATGTAAGGCCCAAGGAAAAAATATCTGAAAGAGTTTACTCTAAAATAATAACTTTGTCTTAACTTCTGAGTTATTTTAGTTGAATTATTTGACTTTCAAGGCTTTGTAATAACTTTGTAATAATTTTTGAGCTGCTTCAAAATATCTCTGACTGTGTAATAACTATTTGATGCCTTTATTAAAAGAAATCATGTAATGTTCCTAATTAGCCCAAACTAATTGGAACATTTCATTTTGTCTTAATTTTATGTACTGATGAAAAAAATAGAAAGGAGGACATGAAAAACTCCTTTAACTCAAGAATAAATCAGTGCCTATGAGAAAAGAGGCATATTTGAGCTACTTGAATAAAACTTGCAGGTGTGAAAGGGTCAAGACCACTAAAGGAGATCCTATTTGACCAAGTCAACCAACGCTGTCTAGGTTCATTGAACCTCCTTGATGGACTGCGTTGTTCTAGAAGGGGTTTCCAAGTGTGAAAGGGGCCAAAGAGATGAAGTGGTTTAGGGTTTTCCAAGAAACTCTAATGTTATAAAAAGGAGGAGAAGGAACATGAAGAGGTTGTTGAAGTATTTTTGAATTAGAGGTTGCTTGAGCAACTCTACCTCTCTTAGCTATTTAGCTAGAGAAGGAGGATTTCCTATTTAGGAATCCTCTATCCTTCCATGGAGTAGCTCTTTGGAGGAGGATGTGCTGCATTTCTCCATTATCCGGCATCTTGGCCAAGCTTCATCCCCATTAGCAGCACTGGTCCTGTTGAGGGTTTTGCATCTGCTATGAAGTTGTAGCAAGTGGTGACTAAGATATGCAAAGTTTTGATTGTTTTGAGGGATTTCTCTCAGGGAGGGTGTCTTGTGACCACCCGAAAGAGGATCTCCATTGTATCTTCATTTTAGATCTGTATATTTCACATATTTTCATATTATTTTCAAGCTACAATGTTGTCTCCTTAGGGAACTGCATTATTTTCTATGTACTACTTCACTATTGTTAGATCTTTCATTGTACTTGCTTCCTGATGATTGAGGCTTTCCTCTCATATTGTACGTTCATCTTGTAGCTTGCTGATATCTATTGTACAGGTCTGATATACTATAATAATATTCATCTTCAGCAATTTCTAGAATTTTCCTACAGTTTCATGTATTAAAAGTCAGATCTACATCTTCTTGTGCAATATCTTGTAAAAACCCCAAAGGGGACTTGTAGAAGAGGCTGAGTAGTTTCCAGATCTGGTATGGATCTGATGTTACAGCCATAAATATGTCATAGATATGAAATCTATTATTTATTTTCTGAATCACACTTAGAGGGACGCAGTCCATTCTTTTCTGCATTTTTATAAATGTCAGAGATGTCATTTTATTGGATTTCTGCACTATTATTTCATGTGATTTGTTGTATGTTAATGGGAGAATATTTCATGATGCTGATCTGATGTCCTATGGCTGAATTCTGAGCCTTATGGCTGATATCCAGTGATTACTGGGAAAAACTGTGCAATTCTGGTTGTTGGGTTTTCATGTTGCAGCAACTCTCCTCTTTTGTTGATTTTTAACTAGTTAGCTTCGTGGGAGATCTGTTTAAGGTCCTTAAACACGTTTGTTTCAGCTAAAATTAAGAATGAAGGTCCAAAATAGCATAATATAAGGAATCCCAACCTTTTTCTGTGTTATTTTTTCACTCCCTTTCTTATACAGCATTTTCCTTAAGCCTGTTGCAGAATTTCCTGAAGTGGAATTTCCCACTTCTTCCTTGGATGATTTTTTCTCCTCTTTGGACTCATTTATTAGATATGAAGGTCTAAAAATCCTAAGGGCTGAAAAATCCATTTGGAGTGTGTTATACCCATCCTTTTTGTGTTTCACCAACTTTCTATAGACAGAGTCTGAAATGGGCCAGGTAGCCTCTGGATCTCACCCTCTCCTTAGAGGTGACACATCAAGTAAAAGCCCCTTCAGTCTATCTTTGGTTTAGAATTTCTGGTGCATTTCCATACTACTATGAATCCATAGAGGAATATCTCAAGATATTCCATACTGAGCCTATTTTCCCCATTTGGAACATTACAGTGGTATCAGAGCATGATCTCTGGCACAGCCTGTGAGATCAAGCTATGAGAGAAGTGCTGAGAAGAAGTGGAAAGATGGAAGCAGAAAGTATGGAGAGGATGAGATTACTCTCATCTCTTTTCAGATCTAAGAAGAACCTCTCCAAGGAGGTTGTGCAAGAAGCATAAAGAAGAAGCAGTGAAGCTCCCAAGGAGTTTCAAGAAAAAAGAAGATCTTCCAGTTAGATCCTCAAGATCTGTGCATGAGGAACATCCAGAATCCTCATCTTATGCATATGTACACTCAGCCATATCATCAGAGCCTCAAAATTTTGTTAGTGACTCCTTCATGAAGAGGGAAAGAGAAGGAGTGATTTAATCGGATGCACTGCCAAGGGTCAGATCACCTTTGGGTGAAGGGTCCTCTTCTTAAGAGGGAAGCTGCAGCGAAACCTTTATGAGGTTTCAAGAGAAAGAAGAAGACATGGGGATCCCTCCTTCAATATAAGACTAATCTCTAAGGTCTCCTATTGAGGATGAGCCATGTTCCCTCCCTGAAGAAAATGCTAGGGGTGAAAGCGCAGACATAGCAAGAGGACCTCTAGTACTGCATGAAGAAGAAGAAGGAGAAACTGCTCCAAGGAGAGAAGCTCTTGCATTTTTGCAAGGAGTTCCTAAGAGTATCACACATAGAGATTATGGCACAATCCATGGGCAGCATGTGCCATACTTATCAGATGGTGAGATCTTGAAGATTGCAGAAGACAGATGGAAGGGAAAGCTTCAAATGGTGAGAAACTTTTTCCCCTCTGTATTTCAGAAACATGTTGCACCAAGAAGGCTGAAAGATCAATGCATGAAAAGAAAAAACATATCAGTCCCTACATCTTCTCATGATCTATTCTTTGATGTCTCCTTACTTGAAGGAATTCCACCTAGGAGTTCCCATGATGAGCAGCAGAGAAAAGGGTTCCCTCAACCTTGTGCATCAATGTCATCTCTTCCCAAGGGGGAAACTATCACAGCACTGGATACTTTGGGTAAGATGCATGCTTATGAGAATCACATTTCATTCCATGGTTGCATGTATTTTCTTACTTCATATTTGCAGCCCATGACTCCCAAGAGGAGTGTTATACCATACAAGCTTCATGGCCAACTATGGGTAAAGATTGTTCTCAAACATGACCACTCCCTTGATGGGCTAAGGGAGATTCTACAACATGATGGGTGCTATATTAATGCACCAAATATAATTCTCACTTTGAGCCATGGTGAGATGAAGGGATAGCAAGTAAGTGGCTTGTGAACCA
The DNA here is from genome assembly GCA_034641835.2 of Pinus albicaulis. Taxonomy (NCBI): domain Eukaryota; kingdom Viridiplantae; phylum Streptophyta; class Pinopsida; order Pinales; family Pinaceae; genus Pinus; species Pinus albicaulis. The sequence continues at coordinate 1,001,385,688 of CM076579.1, forward strand.
CTTACAACATTCAGATTTGATGCAGGAAAGGGTTAACCTGCGCTGGTTCTTGTTGGGTGAGTTTAAACACTCCCCAAATTTTCTGATTTTCTTGTCACATGTCTTTTATCTCAAGAGGAGGCTGCATAAGAAGAAGGCATTGGTGTTTGGGTTGACAAGGAAGAGGTATGTACATCACACGATAAGCTCCATGTCCATACAATTACTTTTGCCTACAATGTATGTACATGTGTTTTTGTTTAATATGCATTTCAAAATCTTGTATATACTTGGGCTTGGGAGAAATTGCAATCTTCTCATTGGTTTGCATAAGGGGAGTTATTCATATCATGGTATTTATGCCCCATGCATGAGAGGAGGGATGACACATTGGGTGAATGTGTTCATGGTGGATGAGATCTCCCATATCTATTCATGCTTCAAGAGGAGGATAGAATACTGCATGGTTACTTCATTGTGTATCTTGTTTCTTTTTACAAAGGGCCATCTATCAAAGTTATGTCATGAAGGAAGGTCCCTCACATGGAAAACCTTAGAGCATGACATGTGTTGTTTTAATCATATTCAGCCAACACCCATTATCCTCCACTATTCTCAAGCTTTGAAGAAGCTTGTTGCAACAAGAAGGTGGTGGGATGGCCACCTATTGTACTATGGTTTGGAGCATCATGGGGATTACTTTGAAAGAGGGTTACATCAGCGTTGTCAAAGAGGCATGGGCCATGTAGAGATGGATCAGCAACATGACTCTTTGGGAGGGTTGAATCAGCCACTCTTCCTTCTCTTGAGGAAGGAAATGGAACCATGCATCTCTCCCTTAGTTGGAGAAAGATTATTGGTGTAGAACATGATCATGTTACACATGTTTTTATTTCTTATTTCATGCACTCTTACACCATGTTTTTGCAAGCCAAAGTTCCAAGGAGAAATGATAAGATCATGTGAGCCTCTTGGCCAATATTGGGCTCCAAAATTTCTGATTTGAGCCACTCGCTTGAGAGGAAAAAGGGGGATTTTTGTAGAAGAGAAGGGTGCTGCCCCAAAGCACCAAACATGCATCACACTTTCAGCCATGATGATTTGGCATGGGCAGAAAGAATGTAGGATGGCATGTGCCTCATGTGAGGACCACTCTCCACATATTGAATATTCCATATTCCAGAGAGAGCATGGGGCAAACCATGCTTGTTTCATATGATCTATTGTACCCTTATGGGATGAGCTAATTGCATCTCATGAGAACATTGGAGAAGCAATACATGGATGGATTGGTGAGCACTTGGCTTATGGAGGAAGCTTATCTTATGTTGGTGTCACCAAGGAGGAAATTTTGCAGCACTCACCTTGCAGTTGCTTGAGGGCAAGCAACAATTTTTGGAGGGGAGGACTGTAATGTTCCTAATTAGCCCAGGCTAATTGGAACATTTCATTTTTTCTTAATTTTATGTATTGATGAATAAAATAGAAAGGAAGACATGAAAAACTCCTTTAACTCAATAATAAATCAGTGCCTATGAGAAAAGAGGCATATTTGAGCTATTTGAATAAAACTTGCAGGTGTGAAAGGGTCAAGACCACCAAAGGAGATCCTATTTGACCAAGTCAACCAACATTGTCTAGGTTCATTGAACTTCCTTGATGGACTGTGTTGTTCTAGAAGGGGTTTCCAAGTGTGAAAGGAGCCAAAGAGATGAAGTGGTTTAGGGTTTTCCAAGAGACCCTAATGTTATAAAAAGGAGGAGAAGGCACATGAAGAGGTTGTTGAAGTATTTTCGAATTAGAGGTTGCTTGAGCAACTCTACTTCTCTTAGTTGTTTAGCTAGAGAAGGAGGATTTCCTATTTAGGAATCCTCTATCCTTCCATGGAGTAGCTCTTTGGAGGAGGATGTGCTAAATTTCTCCACTATCCGGCATCTTAGCCAAGATTCATCTCCATTAGCAGCGTTGTTCCTATTGAGGGTTTTGTAGCTACTGTGAAGTTGCAGCAAGTGGTGACTCAGATCTGCAAAGTTTTGATTATTTTGAGGGATTTCTCTCAGGGAGGGTGTCTTGTGACCACCCGGAAGAGGATATCCATTGTATCTTGATTTTATATCAGTATATTTCACATATTGTCATATTCTGTTCAAGCTACAGTGCTATCTCCTTAGGGAACTGCGTTATTTTCTATGTACTGCTTCACTATTGTTAGATCTTTCATTGTACTTGCTTCCTGATGATTGAGGCTTGCCTCTCATCTTGTACGTTCATATTGTAGCTTTCTGATACCTATTTTACAGATCTGATATACTGTAATAATATTCATCTTCAGCAATTTCTAGAATTTTCCTACAATTTCATGTATTAAAAGTCAGATCTACTTCTTCTTGTGCAATATCTTGTAAAAACACCAAAGGGGACTTGTAGAAGAGGCTGAGTAGTTTCCAGATCTGGTATGGATCTGATGTTACAGCCATATATATGTCATATATATTAACTCTATTATTTATCTGCTGAAGCACACTTAGAGGGACACAATCCATTCTTTTCTGCAATTTTATAAATGTCGGAGATGTCATTTTAGTGGATTTTTGCACTATTATTTCATGTGATTTGCTGTATGTTAATGGGAGAATATTTCATGATGCTGACATGATGTCCTATGGCTGAATTCTAAGCCTTATGGCTTATCTCTAGTGATTACTAGGCAAAACTGCACAATTCTGGTTGCTGGGTTTTCATGTTGCAGCAGCTCTTCTCTTTAGCTGATTTTTAACTAGTCAGCTTTGTCGGAGATTTGTTTAAGGTCCTTAAACACATTTGTTTCAGCTAAAATTCAGCATGGAGGTCCCACATAGCCTAATATAGGGAATCCAAGCCCTTTTCTGCATTATTTTTTCACTCCCTTTCTTATACAACGTTTTCCTTAAGCCTGTTGCAGAATTTCCTGAAGTGGAATTTCCCACTTCTTCCTTGGATGGTTTATGCTCCTCTTTGGAATCATTTATTATATTTGAAGGTATAAGAATCCAAAGGACTGGAAAATCCATTTGGAGTGTGTTATCCCCATCCTTTTTGTGTTTCACCAACTTTCTATAGAAAGAGTCTGAAACGAGCCAGGTAGCATCTGGATCTCACCCTCTCCTTAGAGGTGACACATCCGGTAAAATCCCCTTCAGTATATCTATGTTTTAGAATTTCTGGTGCATTTCCATACTTCTATGAATCCATAGAGGAATATCTCAAGATATTCCCTACTAAGCCTATTTTTCCCCATTTGGAACATTACAAATCATGTTGTAGGTGGCAAGTTCGTCTTTGGAGAAGTAATTGTTTCTTTGTTGAGTCATTCAAAGCTGTCTTTGGGTTGAACTACCTTTTTTTTAATCATTAAACTCTGTTTATGCCCTTGAACTTTGATTTAACTTTTATAATTTGCCTTACTGTCTTTATCCTCTATTTCTGCTTTATGTCTATTTGTTTATTTATCTTTTGCTTTTAAACCTTTGAATTTCATCCTTTAATCAGTGTCTTCAAGGCTAATCCATTGTGTTTATCCTTTGATTTAGGATTATCCCCTTAATCCTTCCAATATTCATTTCCTTCACTGTTTCACTGCTTTTGTGCTTTGTTTGTGTGCAGGGATGCGGTCTTCTTCGTGATTAAAAGGTTGAACGCTCATTGATGACCATCGGGAATCATTGATTAACCCAAATAGGGCCACTGATCTCCCTTTTCAAAATTATATGGAAACCCCTGGATCGTCACCCAGGGTTTCATCCGTCATTCTGAACTCTGGGAGGGCTTGATAGGCCCTTTCCTCCATTAAAAAACTACACCAAAGACAAATCAGTTAGTTAAAAACCTGTGGGAGGGCTTACTGCATTTTTTCGGGGTTTTCAGGTGGTCAAAAGGCATTTGTAGAGGAGGATAAGGTGCATGAGCATGGTCCCATATGCAGAACTAGGCAGAAATTCGAATTATGGCGTGAAGGGGAAAAGTGGTTTTCGAAAACCATAAGTGGTTTATCGCACACGTTGGGGGCGGTAAGTGGTATTGGATCAAATGTGTGTGATGCCACTAGGTGATGGATGCATGTCAGATAGAAAACTATCTATTTCATGTGGGTTAAGGGTTTTAACAACCCTCGCAAGTTTCCACGCGATATGGGTTTCGAGCCGTAAGATCTCGGGTGGCGAGATCTACGGTGTGGACTAAGTCCCAGAGTGGGGTGCAAGTTTTGGGAGTGGAGCCAGTGGAAAGGTGTCAGGATTTTATTTGATGACAGGGTTAGTGGAGAGCAGGGCCCCTTTAAATATTTTTTCAAAGGTTGAGGGGACTCTTTATAAGGTTTGCGGTGTTTGAATAGAATTAAAGGGTGGAGGGAATGGTTATATGGGGGTAAAGGGGACCGGGGGTCGAAACGGAAATGGGATTAGGAGATAGCGGAAGGTTGGGGTTAGGGTCATGTGAGCATAAGGGGGCAGAGATTTTTAAGCCAAAAGGGGCTTTAAAGGCCTATTATGTTCAAAAGGGGCATGCTTATAAAAACAAGGTTTTTATAAGGTTTAAAAGGCTCGATAGGTTAAAAGGTTAGATTAAAACAATGTAAAAGGGAATTTTTACATTGTTTAAGGCTTTTTAGAGGAAAATGATGAATAAGGGCTGTTAATGAGGGTTTTTAGGGAAAATAAAAATGGATTTTAGAGGGGAAAAAGGGTATGAATGAGGGTGTAGGTGAGGTGATAAAATGAGGAAAATAGGCCTAAAATGATGGAGTCTTTCTTTGCAGTAGGAAGGTAAGCTTTTAGAAGGCAGAGAGGAAGAAATTTAATGAAATAGTTTGATCTAGGATAATGAAGGCAGTGAGATTTCTAAAGATAACTAAAAGGAAAATAATGTTATCTTTAGTTGTTGGTAAGACATCCACAGTCACCTAGTAAAATCTGTAAAATACAGGAGGATAACACCATCAAAGTGCAAAAGCCACCAACCTTCTGCTTTTTCCTCAACACCTTCCTGATTTTTAGCTTGTTGATTTTTTATTTTTCCTTAAATTTTTGCTTCATCAGTGAGTTCATTGAATAAAGTTGAAGATCCCGATTCACTTTGAACAACATAAATTGGAAAATTTTGAGGCTTATATTTACTGCTCACCATGTAGTCCATCCTTCTTCCCTATACAACCTTACTTTCTCACCAAAAGCAGGAATGGTGGCATATGTCATATCCATTTTCATAGTTCCTTTGATTTTGGCTGCCCAAGATCTAGATAAGAGCATACCAAAATTTGGAGGAATGTCAGCTACTACTATGTCCATCACCACTATTTTAGCAAGTACTTGTGTTAAGCCAAAACAACATCTTTGATAATACCTATGGATTGAACTCTCATGAAGTCAAAATAAAACATATATTTATAAGGTCTAGTGATTTCTAAACCCATCCTTTCCATGACTAATTTAGGAATAAGGTTGTGGGAAGCCCCTGAGTCCAACATGGCATTGTGCAGAGTCATATCATGAATATTTAGACTGACATAAAATGGAGGGACCTCTTCATTCTGTTCATCTTCTTCCCTTAGTCCTAAGAAAATGGAAGGATGATCTTCTTGCAGATTTAGGGTGTCTGAAGGTCCTGGCTGGGAATTCAACATCTTGAGAATTTTTCTTCTATATTCAATGACCTTGGTAATTTATCCAAAGGGGACAAGAATTTTAATTTGGGAGATCTCATTCTCTAAACTAAAAGTAGATGTGGTTTTCTCAACTTCCTTGGTAGGAGGTGGAGGTGGTGGGTCCTTCTATGGCTCAGCTGGTTTAGGAACATCCTTCTTTGGCTGATCTTTTTTTGTGGTAATGTGGACATTTCTATTTCTTAAATTGTATTGTTTCTGCATTTAAAATATGGCATGTTGATAATTTTTAGGTAATCAAATTGTCCCTCATATTTCTTAAAGTCATGACCAGACTCATCATGCCCTTACTTAATTAGAAACATCCCAGACATATCTTCATCTAGACAGTGAATAATATCCTCTTGAAACTTAGTTTGAGCTTCCTCTTCATCAAGAAAATTTTGTTGAAAGGGAGGCCTCATTGGTCTGTCAAGCTGATTTCTGTTTTCTCTTTGTCTTTGCTGATTTTGAGGCCTTCTAAATTGTGGATATATGATGTATACATCTTGTTATGCAGGAGGTAAGGGAGTGGCTCCAAGAACAAGTCTATCCATTATTTTTTCCATGGTCTTCATGATAGAATCAAATTTAGCATCTAAGGATGAAGGATTTTCTTCTTCTTTCAATTTTGTTTTTCCCATCTTAGACCTCTTGGCAGCTGCCATGTTTACTTCCACTTTAAATGCATCATTTTTCATTTATGCTATAGGAGCAGACTCTCTTACCCTAAGAAAGACGTAAAAATAAAAATCAAATGCCTCTGCATAGTGTAATTGAGCATCTCCTAAAGGAGGTTTAATATGAGCAGGTATGGAATTATAGAATTTGTTAAACCTCTTGGAGAAGTATTGGACACATTCATCTAAGGCTCTTTTCAAATTGTTATATTCTATCAAGGCTTGCACTAGATTCACCTTACTCCCCCACTTGGTAAAAAAACTATCTTCTAGATGGTCCTAATTCTGCAAACTTGCTGGAGCTAAGGCGTTAAACCATTTTCTTACTTCACCAGTGAAATTATGGGAAAATAACCTCATTTTTACATCTTCATGGTATAACTCCTCTCTATCAATGAAATTATTAATTTGGTCCACATGTTCCTCAGTTGATATTTCCTCTTCACTCCCAAAGGTATTATAGTTGAGTATCGACCATAACAACATGGAGGACAAGTGGAACATACCTTACAGGTCCAACAGGAGGATGGGGAGGAACTATTACAACCATGATGAAAGGAACTGTGTTATGTGGAAGGACAACAGATGAGATTAAATTCTGATTTTTTGGGAAAAAAGTAGGTGAGGATGAACTGTTAGGAGATGGTGTAGATGGTATCTGAAGTCTAGATATGAATGATCTCCACTCATAAAAATGTCTACTAGATTTTATTTTCAACAAAACTCAAATGGATATAACTCTTTTAAATTTTTAAAAGACTCCCTCTCTAACAACAACTTTGATGTAACTATTTTCCAGAATTCTTATTTTTCTTCTTTAGGCACTAGGGATGATGTGTCAATACCTAAGTCTTTGTAGGTCTAGTATTATATCAGTTAGTTAATTTTCAGTCTTAGATATAAACAATAATTCTTCAATTTTATCACCAAATTTCCTATCTTCAGGACTACGAATAATTTCACAAGACAAAACTCTTGAATGTGATGGAATATTGATTTTAAAGAGTTGCTTCCAATGCCTCTAAGGATCCTCTCTGGATTATCCACAATTTTATGTGGGTTAGTATCTAGATTTATCCTTTTGTATCTCTTTATCGAAGCCACCTTTAAGCATGAAGATTCTTAGTGGAGTCACCAAGGTAGTTTCTGCAGCCTCAGAATGTTCTGAGCTCCTGCTACCTCCAAGAGTTCAAATTTCATAGTTTGAGCACAAAATTCGAGAAATATGTCTTCAAACTCATGGCAGACCCACCAAAATGTTATCTCTAAATTGATATTGATGGGTTGCTCCACCAAACAACTTATAATAACTCTTTTAAACCAACTTTTGACTGAGGATTAGCCTCTTCAGCCTGAGAGGGCTCTCTCAGTTTAACTAATGATTTTCTCAATTAGGTTTTAAATCAGATGCCTAAATCTGTGATAAGTGTCTTAGTGTATTTTATTGTAGGTGAAAAATGGAATAGGTTTCATTACCATTGGGCTCATGGAGTCAGTATGAAGGTATTTAGTGACAAATTAATATCCTTGCGGAAGTTGAGGCTTTTCTATTTCAATGAAAAGAAAAAACTAACACACAGAAAATATTCAATAACTTAATGTCAAGAGGAAGTCAGAGCATGTGGGAATGAATTCTGAGTAATGCAACATCAAGATATTGGAAAAATATATTAAGGAAACATAAGACATAAACTCATTGCAACAGTCAAAGAATATCAGGGAAAGTAGAAAACACCATCACTGTATCTCACTGATATTCAAAAATTTACAATAGTAGTAGTCTCAAATGACATTCTCTGACCCCCTTTCGGATTTGATTTTCTATCTATTAATAGAATTTTTCTACTTACATTGGATTTGCCCAGCTATCTAGATCCTCGAACCATAACCTTGACACCTATATTAACCATAAACTACATTTTTGGAATTGCAAAATACACCTAATCTCTTAAGACTTATAATTGTAATAGGACTCTGCCTTTCATTTATTACATTCATTTTCTGCAGTAATGTGATAATTATAGTGATAATGATCAGGTTCTCAAATGGTACTCACCATCACTAAGACATAAATGTACCCATTAGATCTAGGAACTAACACTCCTACTTTTTAGGAAAATATAAACACATCTTTGATCATAGTCCTCATGTTGAGCTAGATAGGTGACACTTTTTTCGAGTAGTGAATCTTCGTTGGAGTGGCCATTGTCATCTTGAATCTCTCCACGTGGCTGGTTTTTCTTCAAAACACTTTTCAAACCTCCGAAAACCATTAAAAATACTTCGCTTCCAAAATAGAGTACCCTTAGGCACTTTCATAACGTAGTTTAGTAGCATACTTATTTCAGCCATCCAAAATCCTTTTTTGCCTCTTCTTCTAATCAAGACATGTTTGCTAGGAAATATGGGCTAAATTCAATCACTCGCCCTCTTTTGATTTCCTAATTGGTTGAAAACGCATATTTTCCATTTTTCTTCAAAATTTTAGCTTCCAACCCAAAAATGATGTTTCCTGCATGCTGTAAAATTCACCAAAAATGTTTAGATCAACCCCTCAAACTACGGGCACTTCATATTTAGCATCAACATTCTGTACTTCTTCAGGTTCATTTATCACTTTAATTTTCAGCCCTCTTTTCTTCAGTTCTTCTTGAATCATTTCCATTTGGTCCTATAGCTCCTTAACTTAACCTTTAAGCCTTTTCCTCTCAAACTGTAACCATATATTTCTTTTTCTGGTATTCTTCACCACTTTCCTCAGAGGAAGAGTTCTCTTTAGTAGTTTTTTGGCATTCGACTGTGTTTTGTCATATTTGTCTAGCTGGTCCTTCATTTTATTTTCAAAGTATTCCATTAGCTATCTGTATACCTTGGCATCTTGTATTTCCAATTTGACTTCAATGACTTCTTCTCTGGCCTCTCTTAATTGCTTCTGCAATATTTGTACTTCAGTCTTTTCCTCCACTTGCTCCTTTCATTTTCTCTGCACAAAAATCTCTTATGTTGCTGGAGATAGGTATATGATGATTTCTGTGATAGGATTCTTTCCTTTGTAAATATTTTTTGTTATCTTACTTTCTATGGAACCCTTTGTAAGTTGTAAGTTAGTCAGTGGTTTCCTTGGCTGGAATATAAAACCAACATATTCTCCTGCAAAATCTAATTTTTTGATAGACTTACCTATATACTTATTCCTTTTATCCCCTTCAATGTATTCTTCTTGGAAAAATTGAGTTTCTTCAATGTCTATTTCTTGGAGGATGTCTTCAATATTTCCTTTGGAAATGGTTTGGCTCCTAGTTATCCTCCTGCTACCATATTTTCTAATTTTCTATTTTTGACTTGCAGGTGATGGTTGTGGAATATTTGTCTCTGGTATAGGTTCAACTTCAATATCCATTGCCTCCAAAATAGGCTCTTCTCCCTCTTCATTAACATCCTCTGTCACAACTGGAGATGAAGTAATCTTTGGTCTTGTGTAATATTCCCATTTTAGCACATAGCTAAATGGAATATTAAAATTTTTCTTTTATCACCTAGAAGCTAAATAAATGGGTAAGGAGGTCCATGTTTACGGGAAAACCTGAATAAAATCCCTCACATGTGAAGAGGGATAGACATAAGAGCCGGATTTCACACCCTTATGTGTGAAAGGGGGAAAATTTCATGAAGACAAGGTCAGGTTTGACCAAGTCAACAACGCTGCCATAGGAGGAGTGGATCACTTTAGAAGAAAACACAGTGTGAATGAGGAAGGGGATATTTTGTGGAGGAAAAAATAATGAGTGGGACCCATGGAGAGAGAGCTTTCACTTGTTTAAAAGGAGGACAAGGCAGCCATTGTTATTCATGAATTGGATTATTGATTTCATTGTCTATGCAGACATTCTGCATTCTTTTACTGTTTAGAAAAGTTGTTGGGGGAATCCTTGTTTAGGATTTCTTCACCTTCTTGAGAGGCCTCTTGAGGGATTGTTATTCATTCTCCACATCTCTTGGCTCAAGGCCAAATCCACCTCATTCAGTCACAGCGTTATTCCTGAAGTAGGATAACTTTATGTTACAGGGTGTTGCAGTGGAGGCTCCACAACACCATTTCCTTGGCTCATTTGTCAGAGGAGGGAGATTATATTCCTCTAGGAGGTTATTGAGGGAGATTATTGAGCATATTTTAGATCATTGGAATCAGGCCAAGCACTTCCCTTCACCAACAGTGCATTCCCTTGTCTAGACTGCGTTATTTCTGAGTGCAATTACAGCGAGGACTTGCTCCACTATTTTGGAGGGTGAGATCTTTAGGGATTGGATTAGCCTTTCACCTAAGAGATCCTTTGGATGAGTTACAGATATAATTTACAGCATCATCAGTCATTCTCATCCATTTCCAGTTTCTGAGTTGTGGTTACTGCCTAGCAACTCCGACATTTCTGCAGATTTTCCATTTTGTGTATATTTCAGCCAATCCTCTTAAGGATTGTTGTATATTGTATCCAGGGGTTGAGATCTTTCTCTCCCATCTATATTTGAGCTCTATAATTTCATATTTGTGTATTGACACTATTTTTCAGCAGTTATACTCTATATAATGCACTATCATAGCCAAGGCTTCTTTCATGTAGCAGTATTTCTCCATTTATCATGTATATGTTTTATTGAGGCTGCATTGCCTAGCTTGAGAGATCATTTCCTCAAGATATTTTATAAATTCTTGCTTCTATCACCTAATGTAATGGTTATGTGAATCTTCCAACATTCTTGGTATTCATGTATTCACTGCTATTTCCATCTCATGTTTATGTATTGTTGATCTCCACATTGGTAATATCTTGAGATATTCCCAATAGTGAAGTTGTTCCTAATTTGGGATATTACAGTGGTATCAGAGCATGATCTCTGGCTCAGCCTGTGAGTCTCAGCCAAAGAATATCAAGATGATGAAGAAGATGAGTTTACTCTCATCTATTTTTAGATCCTGTGGAGACCTCTCCAAGGAGGTTGAGAAGATTGAAGAAAGAGAAGAGGAAGGACCATGCACTTCCTACTCTCACAAAGAAGAAGACCAAATGCATGAAGAACACTTGGAATTCGAAATTATAAGTGAGTAACTTGCTGAATACTGAGCTAAACCTAGAGCCTTCCAAGAGACTTTGGCTTTACCACAATTTATTCAGCAGAAAGAAGAAAGAAGACCCCACAGCTACGGGATGATGAGAGACAATATATTTCTATTGTCCACATTTGATAGATCACTCACATATGCAGCAGAGGTTTGGGTGAAGAAACTAGAGGCTTTCTTCCTGATACATCCTATGGTACACAGAGAGGTTGTAGAAGTTGCAGCGTTGCACCTTGAAGGTGATGCAAATAATTGGTGGATCAGCCATCTAAGCCATACAAGGTTTTCTACTCTTGTTGAGTTTTCTCAAAAATTGATCAGGAGGTTTGGAAAAAGGAGGGAGGAGCCCTCACCACCAGTTGATGAGACATGTACCAACACTTTTGAGACCATGGAGGAGTAGCCTTCATCTTCATTAGTTTGGGAGGCCAAAACTTATGAGGAGGAAACTCTTGCAGCACTGCAAGGAGCTTCCACATTTCACCAAGGTATGATTGAACATCCATCTCTTGTCATTTCTGCAAACACTTTGGATGGGTCTACATCATTGCATGTAGTTTACCTAGAGCAGAAAATTAGCACTACGCTGTATAAAAGAAGTAATGCAGAGGAGATGAAACATTCCTCATGGGAGCACTCAAATGGCAGCCTCCTTCAGGAAGCCATAAGAGGAGCAGAAAGAAGGAGTAGACATCTGGAGATAAGAAACTCTTTCTCCTCTCTAAATGACACTCTCTTAATGAGCATGCCACAACTCAAAGAGAGACTTCTACTTGCAGCAGATCCAAGACCTCTTGGGTATTGGAAGACCATGCATGAGGAGGAGATCTCACAGAGAGATTTCAATGGAGGTGCACTCCCACACATCATGGAGTGCAAGATTCTTCAATAGTTTGAGAAGGTTCTTCCCTTCTCACAGGAGTAGATAGAATATGGAGGAAATATTCAGATGGAAAACATCTCTCACGACTGTGTTGGACATTCCTTGATCCATGCACATCATGATGGGAGGTTTTTTCCTACCACCTATTTGAGTCCTTATAGGGTCAAATTGATCCTCGGGAAGATTGCATTTCAAGGTCCCATGAAATGCACGAATCTGATTTGGGATGATGGTAGCCCTCATGGGAGGAGTACCAAGATAAAGGATGGAAGGATACATTCACAATTGTTTGAGTGGATGATGAGCAAGGAGTTGGTGAGCTACTTTCAGATTTATGATACCGGGCAGCAGGAGGCTTGGCTGCGTTGGTTACTCTTGAAGGAGTTTGGCCATCACTTGGCATACACTCTTTCCAAGGGTATGAGGATGGATAAGATGTGGCAGGATGTTGACATCATGGAGCAGCAAAGAGAATGGATGCATAGTGATGATGCAACATTCATATCATTCACTATGTCTTCATCACATGTCTTGTATGATGAAAGCATGAGGAAGCAGCAAGAATGTTTGTTGCTTGGGTTGTTCTTCGGAGAGAAAGGACAAATTTGTGCTCATTTCTTGTATGATGTTGTAGGAGTAGGATATGGCACTATCATGGTGCAAAGGAGATACTCCTTGGCCTTTAATGATTAGGAATTACTTCCACCTTGGGAGAGATTTCATATTTGCAGCAACATTTTTAGAGGGTTGCCTATTCATGTTAAAGGCAACAACGCTGTGCCATCTAGAGATTATATAGTGCCTCATGCAGAGGAAGGAGGATCTCTTGCTCCATATGGATGGATTCTTGAATCTTTGCAAGGAAATCCCTAGGATCTCATGTATGGAGATCAAGGCACAACTCATGTCTTACATGTTCCATTGTTGAGGAGGTGTGGAACCTTGGAGGAACAAGGAGGAGATAGGAAGAAGACCTAGCATCATGAGATGAGGAGTACACATCCCTATTCATTTATGGAGGTTTATGCACCTAAGAAGGTGATTGGATTGTGCAATGGAAGCATGGATAGTTTTCTCCATTCATATATTCAGTCATCTCTGTTTGAGGATATCTCATTGCATGGAGACATTTTGCTAGGGAGACCACTAGATCAGTGAAGGAGGATGGATGCTTCACCAGTTGAGGCACCACTCAGTGATTTTAGAGGAGTGGAAACCTTGGGAGATAAATTCATAGCGCTGAAAGTCTTGGGTAGACTCAAGGAGGAGAGAGAAATTCTCTCAACATCATTTTCACCCACTCTCATTTCATATTTTGCATTGTGGCAGAAGCAACAAGGGAAGAATAGTAGCCTTCCAACTTGCATCTTTGGCGTGGGAGATGTAAAAGAAGGAGATGACCATATGACATATGTCCTTCATGAGGAATCATTAGCACTGTCACTATGGAGGATAGATCCATGTTGGAGCTCCAGGTTGTTGGTGGAGTACTCCCAGGATCATCTTGCTTGCATGATATTGACAAATCAGCATATGAGGAGATGCATAGATCATGTGTAGATGGAGGAGATACATAACTCTTTGGAGGAGTTAGCACATCCACCTCTTTTCTCTTTGAGGGTGAGAGGAGACTCATTTTTGAGCCACTCCATTTGCATACACAAAACCTATGTTAAGGGTATTGTTTATTTGCATGATGATTTGTATATTCATCCCTTAACCATATATGTACAGGATGTTGCTCCAAGGAGGAGCATTATTCTTTATAGACCCCATGGTCTACTAGAGACCATGAGCACTATTGGTGACCACTCCCTAGGAGGACTTGGGGAGGAAATGTATTTTGGAGGACCTACTCACCTTGCACTATACATCATTCACTTTCGCCATACATTTCAGGAGAGTAGGATAGCAAGCAAGTGGTTGAGAGGCCACACTTTTTGTCACACTCTTTTATAGTTAAGGGTCAAACTACATTGGCTACAATTGAGGGACCATTGTCCTTCTCCCTTGCCACACATAACAGTAAGAATGGTTATCATTATGGTTCATTATGTTGCTATTGTCTTTATGTTTGTTGAAAGCATGATTGGGGGAATGGCACATTGGTTGGATGTGTCCCTTGGGGGAGAAATCTCCTGCGTTATTTGCATTTCATGTTCTAATGGGAGCATGAGGGGATATGTGGTCACTACAAAAAAACATTTGTTTCCATTTGAGGTGAGCCATATGATTTATTGGATGCCATATGATGGTGACTTCCAACTCATCACATATAAGATGATTTGGCACAACATGTTTCATAATGCTGGGGAAGAGATCCTTGGAGGTCTAGTCCTCATCTTGCCACCGGAGGGCAACATTATTGCAGCCCAAGATCAGCATATACTCTACACTTATCCTAAGTGGAGAGGAGGATAGTGTGGGGTAGGCTATTTTGTCTACCAAGATCGGATTTTCATCACACCTACATTGCAGGAGCCAAAGGTGGAAGATGATTTTTAGGAGTTGCCATGTTGGGAGGTAACTCATTTTGTATGGATGATTGCTTGGGGGATAGAGGATCCACATGGGGAAGATGTTTCTCAACATATTTCAGACTCCATGCTTTGGTTGGAGACTCTTCAGTTCTATCTTTGCAGTTGCTTGAGGACAAGCAACATTTAGGAGGGGAGGACTATAATATTCCCATTTTAGCACATAGCTAAATGGAATATTAAAATTTTGATTTTATCACCTAGCAGCTAAATAAATGGGTAAGGAGACCCATGCTTATGGAAAACCTGAATAAAATCCCTCACATGTGAAAAGGGGTAGACATAAGAGCTGGATTTCACACCCTTATTTGTGAAAGGGGGCAAATTGCATGAAGACAAGGTCAGGTTTGACCATGTCAACATCGCTGCCATAGGAGGAATGGATCACTTTAGAAGATAGTGAAGTGTGAATGAGGAAGGGGATATTTGGTGGAGGAAACCCTAATGAGTGGGACCCATGGAGAGAGAGCTTTCACCTTTTTAAAAGGAGGGCAAGGAAGCCATCATTATTCATGAATTGGATTATTGATTTCGTTGTCTATGCAGACATTGTGCATTATTTTGCTATTTAGCAAAGTGTTGCAGGTCAAATAACCTCCTCATCAGCTCAGAGGAGAAGATAAATATGGAAAGAATACAGAGACCTAAACTAAACCTACTTCCGCCAAGGCAATGCACCCCTATAACAGAAAAAGAGCGTTATAATGCACCTAATCCATGAAAAGGTTGCGTTAGTGGCTAGGGCAACACTCTATTTAGACTAGAGGGTAGCATCACCTATGTTTTGAGTTTGAAACAGGAAAAACCCGCAGAGAATGATTTGAAATTCTAGATTTTTCTCATAAGAGAGCTAGTACAAAATGGAAACTGCAAAGCACTAATATCTTATTGGGCCTTGCCAAAAATAACTGAACTCTCAAGGAAGGAAAAAGCATGGGAATTTGAGGAAACATCTTGGTTTTTTCTATTTAGAACTGGTGGAAGGAGAAAGGCAATGATTTCTCTCTTCATCTCCTATAAAATGGAGCTGTAGGCTCTTGGTTCAAGGTCGAATGTTTGTCAAGGTTTTTTGAATACATGTGAAGCATAACATTATTGTTGTAGTGTGAAGGTCAAAAATCAAAGAGGTTCATTGAGAAGTTTTTGATCAAGACATCACCGCATTGAGAGATAGAGAGATTGGAAGGCTGAGGAGGGCTTGGTACAACCGACGGTTGTAATCCTCATTTTTATAAATCAATAGAGCTGTATCTATTTTTTCCATTCTATGCGTCAACATTGTTATTGTTTCTCAATTACTAATATAGTATGAGATGAATGGCTTAGATGTACATTGTTTAATATTTTCCATATGTTAACTTAATTGATAGGAAATGTATGTTGTGGTAGAGATTACACGGTGCTTTGATTGATCATAGGGTCGATATTTGGAGCTGAGGAAGGAGGATCCCTGCTTCGCTGCTTAGCGCTCTCCAAGAGACTTCAAGGTCTGAAAGAGGTAATCTTCCATCCTATTCCATCAAGTTGTTTAAGTTGATATGAACATGTATGTATCTTCTTTTTGAACTATATAGCTAATCTTACTGTCTGCCTCGGGCACTGGAAAGCCCTGAGAGGGATATTCGAGAACCAACAACCCAATAATTTTACCCCATAGCAGAATTGGCAACTCCGCTGGGGATTTTAACCCCAAGTTTCCGGATTTTTCCTTCCTTCTTTCCTCTGTTCACATATCCTTCTGACCAGCTTTTATGCCTAGTAAACATTTCAAAAGCTCGCAGAGTTCAATCCTGTGCTCTTTTTGGCCATCTGAAGAACTTTACCCTCGCTAATGCTGTCTTTGTCAGTATTCAAAAGCATTATAATGTGGCATAGCTTTGATTAAAGTGTGTTAGTCTCTGCATTAACGTTGCCTCTGCTCAGAACCAGTGCGTTACTCAGCCAAAAAATTGTTGTTCACCCCTGTTTTGTGCTCATTTTTGGTTGCAGAGTTTTTTCCATCAGAACCACTTCTTGATTGAATCCCTATGCTTGTTTACTAGTTGGCATTGCTATTTGATTGTTCTTGTTTAAAAAGTTAGTGTTGAATACATTTACTTTTTAGAAGAATTTTTTTTAGTTTTTTTGCATCTAGCTGAAATAATTCTGAAAATTTCAGTTAAAAGACTATTAAGATGAGGTAAGTAGATGTCTGAATCTTTAAGGTTGAACTTTTCTATTTGAGTGTTAGTGCATGGATGGTGAAAGGAAACCTCTCCTTGTAGAAATACTCTTCATCGAATTTAATATTTAGAGCATGTTTTTGCATGGTTTCTTGAGTCAAAGTCTCATTACATTTCATACGTCAAATCCCCCTCCGCAAGACTAATAATCAAGTACAATAAGAATCAAGTGATAATAAAATAAATCACATTACTTTTTATGAGCTCACACCAACAGTAGTTTAGGCTAGGATCTTGGGTTAAGAAAAAGTGATAAAATCACCTAAGATCTCAAAACTTGAGACTAGAGTCATTAATGAGTGAAATCCTACTGCACTCATATTATCGGGACCACCCCTTTACTGGGGCTAAGCACGAGACAACACTTGGGTGCACAAGAAAGTAGCCCACCTTCGACTGCAGCTGGTGGGCATTCTATATATTGTGGTTCCCTTCGGGGATGTCGAAACTAGATCGCGGATCTAGTTGTTCTGCCCATATAGCATGCTGTCCTAGACCGTGGACCCCTCTGATGATGTTTGTGATTTGAGGTATCTTTAGTGGCCATAATTTTTAGGGACTTACACAAGGTGACTAGGACGGGCTGTCTTGGTACCTGAAATAGATGGACCTACTCTGTCTTCGGTCTTTAGGAGGGTATTCATCTTCACGAGAGTACTTGCACCTATCGTCTGAGGTTCAGGCGAAGCTCTAGAGTAACCGTAACTATAATTTTGACCAAACCTCTCTGTATACTATTGTGATACTAGATTTCATCACCAGCAAACGGTAGTACTTAGACAGGGCACCCTATTCTAGCTGCTTGCTAATTGATTTTAGAGAGTCCTTTTTTATTTTTTCTTTTTTTTAGGTGTGTGGTTACTATCATTGAGACTTTATAATACATCACAATTTATTAAAATTTGTTAAAAATAAAGAGGTCACCGTGGCGTCATCCGACCCACGCCATCTGTCTCGACGAAAGTAAGGTCTACCTCCTTTGAATCTTGAGGAAGAACTAGACCTTGGTGAACCAGTGCCTTCTGCGAAAGAGCAGTCTCCATTGACAAACCCTAATTTTCACATAGCCTCATATCATACAGAATTTCCAGAGGACCCTTTCACAGAAGGTGTCGTACCTCATTACAATCCTCCACTCACTGATTCGTCAACAACTATGATAATTCAGATTCCACCACGCCAAGACATGTCTTTGGCTGCACAAACATCCATTTCACAACCAGCATCCACAGGGTCGATACCAATGGCAACCATCCCAAGTTTTCCATCATCCTCCCCACTAGTTGTTAGTTCTATGCCATTAATTGGTAACCCCAGTAGTTAACTTATGCCTAGTACCAACCCTACGGTCATCACAACTATGAGTAACTCACCGAGTCCTTCGGGATCTACTCCTACCGTGACCACGTTGGGACCTACAGTTTCTCCTCCCACGAGTGGGACTACTTTGGTTCCTTTTAGAAACCATTTCGGTTGGAACCCTTTGTTGAGTTCAAACCCCTTGGCCACCATACCAGGGGGAAGTGTCACCAGCATGCAAAAAACAGGGAGCATTTCACTACCCCTACAATCATTAGGACAAACCGGACAACATATTGCTAACACTATTCCATTAAGTGGTTTAAATATCGATGTAGTGTCTATGCCGTTGCCAAACTATGCAAGTAGAAGCATGCCTCCGGGAAGCTCTATTGCATCCATATGGACTAACCCACCTCAACCTCCATCTGGAATGGGAGGGAACTTTTATACTAGGGATAACCAACCTTTCACCCCGCAATACAATATGTCCTATGGACAACAACCATATATCCCTACCCCTCCACCTATAGGAAATTTTTATCAAAGTCCTACTTATCCTACTAGTAACACATTGATGGGCGGACCCTATGGTCCAAATAGTCAGCCAATACTTCCTTGGTTAGATTCGGGGGCAAACCCACAATTGCCATTTTTGGTAGCTCTAGACATTCCCGACATCTATAAACTGACCAATGACCCCATCAATCACAGCCTGCTCTGGCCTCCAGTATCGCAAAAGATTCCTTTTGACATGCCAAAGTTTAATGGGAAATAAGGGGAAGACCCAGCTGCACACATCACCACCTTTCATTTATGGTCTATATCTAATTCCATGGTGGATGATAGTGTCCGGCTTCGACTGTTCCTCTGCACCCTTACAGGCAATGCTACCAAGTGGTATATTGAGTTTCCACGCACTGTCATAAACACTTTTGGTGGTTTATCAACGGAGTTTCTAAATAAATTCCAATTACCAATCAGATTTGAAACCAGAATAGAACTATTAACCTCGCTGCACCAAGACACCTCCACCCACATCTCTGATCACGTTCATGAATGGAGGCGTAGGAGGAGGCTAGTCAAAGCGCCAATCCCGGATCATCTTCTATCTAATTGGTTTTGTAAGTCTCTCTTACCCCACATATATAAAGAAATTGGCCTATCTGGTGGGGTTACCGAAGATCAATGAATTCATCATGACCAACATTTAGATTTAATCTATTCACAATCTGGCACGCTATATGATTTACTCCCCAATGCCCCTGGCAACCCCAATCCTCCCGCTACTCAGAAAACCAGAGCCCACACCGATGGTCTCGTTGGCACAATCTCTGGCGTAGCCACAAAATAGCCTCGGGGGGAAACCTCCCAGCCATCCTTGACTACCACCACCCTTAACCAAACAACTAATCTTCCTACCGCTGAGGTAAACTCTATGAAAACTTCACATAAACCTAGTGGAAAGAATAAGAAGAACAAGAAAAAGACATCTTCTTCGGAAGAGCAGTCAGACAATTAGAATAATCCTAATCAGGAAAACGCTACCAAAAATGACAAAGGGAAGGACAAACCCATGAAATTTCCTTGCAAGATTTGTGCGGAGGACCACTTCACATACAAATTTCCTCGGCTACAGGAATGCACCAATTTTATCGCAAACAAGGATTCTGGGTGAACACCTGCTGTTCTTCATAATCCTTTTCCTAATCAACAACAGCAACACCAACACATGTTTGAAAACCTGCCACAACCACAGTAAAGGGGAAATGGTGGTTCACATCCTTCCGGTGAAGGATCATCCACCATTTATGTCATTGAAAGTGTTGAAATTCAAACACGAGCCAAGCTTTATGGAAATCCTACCATAGACGCTCAAGAACCTGGTACTAGTTCAACTCCACTGCCGCCCAACGATCTGCATATTGAACGGCCTACTTCTGATCCCGTGATTCGTCCCCCCAAAGGGAAACTTCGACGCATGAATCATAAAACCTTTGCACATGTAGCCCAAAACTACAACATTGTAGAAGATTTGGCGCAGGCGCCGTCAGCTATGTCTGCTCTCGAAGTATTGCAAACTTGTCCAACACAAAGGAAAGCCTTGCTTTCGGCCATTGGTGGAATAGACCCCCAAGATTCCATGCTAGCTATCTTTTATATGGAAAAATCTCAAACTCACCTCTCACATCAACTCACATTCCAAGAGCAGGTTGTGTTGAAAGGAAGACCAATCCATCGCACTGTCATTGACAAAGGTGCTTCGACCTGCGTTATGTCACAAGCTTGTTGGCTCACTTTAGGTTCTCCTACCTTGTCACCGCCGTCGAATTCCCTCAAAGCTTTCGATGGCCACACGTTCCTCCCAAAAGGATACCTTGCTAGCTTTCCCATCACTCCGAGTGGGAAAATAATAACCGTGGATTTTGAAGTCATAGATTGCCATCTCGACTATAATCTATTGATCGGTCGCAGTTGGTCTTATGCCATAACTTCCATTGTTTCTTCAGTCTTCCGACTCGTCCTATTTCCATTGGATGGGAAAATAGTCACAGTGGATCAGTTATCCTTCTGCACCCCTAATTATACCACGTTACCAAGTAGCAATGTACCCCTAATAGGAGGCTTTTCTAACTCTTATGTCAGTATTGGTACCGGTCTTCTGAAGGCATCTTCCCTATTGGGTTGCTTTCCTCTCCCGCCGCCAGAGATCCAAATACAGTTGCAATGATATCCACCATTTTGGATGGCTCTATCGACCCATGGATCCTCCCGACACCTTCAGACATTGATTCCTACGGAGATCAGATGCCGCTCTCACCAGCCGAGTTGCCCTACCAAGCCATCCAGATTACATTTGAACCATCTACTGCTATGGTTTCAACAAAAGGTACAAACCTCCCACCCATCACAGTTTTCTCTAAGGATATCCTCAATGAAGTCTTGCCTACAGATGAAGCTATTTGAGAGATCATGTCTCTAGAAGAACGACCATGGGGAGAGTTTCACCATTGCTCTTCGATGATTGACTCAAACGTGATAAATACTAAAATCCCATCCTTTGACCCACCTGAGATGGTTCCCTCCGCTTACATGACTCTTCAAACTATCAATTTAGAAGGGAACATGGGTAATATTTCTAAGACAATGGTCATCAATATCTCCGTTAAAATGGGTATGGTGGAAAATATTCAAATTGGAGCAGATTGCAATCCTGAGGAAATTGCGTGCTTCACATCCCTTTTCAAATAATTCCGCGATGTGTTTGCTTGGTCTTATGATGAAATGCCTGACATAGATCCATCTATAGTCAAGCATTAAATAAATATTTATGACAATGCCAAACCAATTCGGCAGCGACTCAGGCCTATCGACCCGCGCAAAGTGGCTGCCATCAAAAATGAGGTAGAAAAAATTTTAAACACTGGTTTCATCTATCCGATTCCTTTGACAGAATGGGTTTCCAATCCGGTTCCCGTTGATAAAAAATAAGGCACCATCCGAGTTTGTGTTGACTATCGTGATCTGAATGCCGCTTGTCCCAAAGAAAATTATCCTACATCATTCATAGATTATATTCTCGACGATTGTGCCAGATGCAAATATTTTTGCTTCATGGATGGATTCTCGGGCTATAATCGGATTGCAATTAAAAAAGAAGACCAACATAAGACTGCCTTT
Organism: Pinus albicaulis; assembly: GCA_034641835.2. Lineage (NCBI taxonomy): Eukaryota > Viridiplantae > Streptophyta > Pinopsida > Pinales > Pinaceae > Pinus > Pinus albicaulis. The sequence continues at coordinate 1,001,407,759 of CM076579.1, forward strand.
ATCTGTCCTTGGGGCACATTTGCATATCATAAATTCCCATTCGGTCTGAAGAATGCTAGAGAAAATTTTCAGAGGGCTATGGAATATGCTTTCCATGACATTCGACATATTGTACAGGCTTACTTGGATGACCTTCCGGCCCATTCCAAGAAACGACCTGATCACCTTGCTCATCTGAAAGAAATTTTTGCTAGGTGTAGATTCTACAATATATGTTTGAATCCCCATAAGTGCGTATTCATGGTTGAGTTCCGGCATTTGTTAGGTTTCATTGTCTCCAAGCATGGGATTAGGGTTGATCCCGATAAGGTTAAAGCAATTGTTGAATTGCCGACACCACAATCCATCCTCCAACTCCAACGTTTGCAAGGGAAGGAAATTTTTTTACGTCAATTCATTGTTAACTATGCTGAGATGGCAAAAGGATTTATGCAATTATTGAATAAGGGAACACCATATTTTTTGGATGACCAAGCTCAATGGTCATTTTATGCTTTAAAACATGCACTTGTTTCAGCCCCACTCCTTAGTGCCCCCAACTACTCATGCAAATTTCTCCTCTACCTGACAGCCTCACCATCCTCACTTGGAATGGTTCTGGTTCAAGTTCATAATGACGACAGTGAACATGTGATATACTACTTGTTAAAAGGTCTAATCGGACCCAAACTACATTATTCACATGTGGAGAAAATTTCTCTGGCGGTAGTTTTTTCCATCACCTAACTCCAACACTATATATTGTTGCGATAGACTATTGTTATCACTTTGGAGAACCCAATGTGACACATCCTGTCTCGAAAAATTATTGAAGGAAAATATTCCAAATGGATCATAATCCTCCAACAATTTGACTTGGTCTTCACAGCTTCCAAAGAAAAGAAATCTCTCGTCTTCACCGAATTACTATCGGACCTTCCCAGAATCAACCCAGGAGAAGTAGCTCATGATCTATTTCCTGATGAATCTGTATACTTGGTCGATTCTTCGGACCCATGGTATGGAGAAATTTTTTTCTACCTACAAACCCAATGCTTCTGCCCAACTCTCATGTCCGATGACCGTCGTCGTATTCTCCACCATGCAAAGCACTACCCCGTGCTGAATGATACATTATATTGCCATGGTATCGATACTATTCTCTGGCGTTGTCTCACTTTCAATGAAGCGGAACGCGTTTTGAATGAATACCATGCAGGGGCACGCAGTGGTCATCTTTTAGGCATAGCTACTACCCAAAAAACCTATGCATAGGTTATTATTGGCCCACTTTATTTAAAGACTGCATTACAGCAGTCCAGAAGTGCCATCCATGTCAAATTTTCACGAAGAAAATGCATGCTCATCCCGCCCCCCTTCATCCGGTTATCTCCATTGGTCCTTTCGCCAAATGGGAAATTGACTTTGTCACCTGCAATCCCATTTCAGAAATTGGACACAACTACATCATGGTTGCAGTTGACTATTTTAAAAAATGGGCGGAAGCCATTCCCACTTTTAAGGCTAGTGGCGAAACCGCCGCTCTCTTCCTGTTCAATCAGGTAATCTGTCGATTCGGTGTACCCCTATCTATTTTTCAAACAGATCTTGCTATCTACTGCTCCTCTTATCAACCAAACCGCTCGTTATGCCAGAAATTATTTGTCGTCAGTTATCACCATTTTCTCTTCATTATTTCCATCAGAAACAAAATCATTTGTTTTCCATTGCATGCTAACTGATGTAGGATGCCTCAGTGCCTACCTTTCAACAGATCTCTTCCTATCAACTTTAACATCTTATCTAGGAAGTTGATCCAAAAACCCATTAGTACCCAGATACTTGCAGACATCAGTGGCAGGTAATCTTGTGTTTGATTAGAAGTCTTCATCATTGGATCCTGATCAAATGATTCTATGAGTGTTTGACTTCAACTCTTTTTATTCACACTCGTTAGATTGTACTGTGCATCTTAGGGACCATCATCATTATCGGTGGCCACCTTCATGTCTGTTAACAGTTTTCATTATCGAATGGTAATCAGACGATTTATCACATGTTCGATGAAAACTCCTTCATTCACATGTTGAGAAATATGCAGTTTAAGTGAAGTGACGGTCAAGACCTTGGGGCAAAGGTTACCTCATTACAGTTATGTTCCCTTCCCCAAGTTGCGATATTGTTTATGGAGACAGCTTGTTCAGCCTAATCCTGTTATGAAAGACACTTCCTCATTATGCTTATCAGTGGACAGATTCTTCATTTCTCTGTTCTAGAGAAATCATGTTGATTAGCTACTGAGCATGGGAATGCTTGACTCAAGATAGATACTATATTTTCTGACATATGTTGTTGTTTCAGGTTTTCCTCAGTCCTTCAATCTCTTTATCTCTACTACACACATTATAAAGTATTTCGGCCATCGTCTTCATCTCTGACCTCACACTTTAGGGGGCATCTGTTACAGTTCAAATAACCTCCTCATCAGCTCAAAGAAGAAGATAAATATGGAAATAATACATAGACCTAAAGTAAACCTACTTATGCCAAGGTAACAAACCCCTATAAAAAAAAAAGAGAGTTATAACGCACATGATCCATGAAAAGGTCATGTTAGTGGCTAGGGAAAAGCTTTGTTTAGACTAGAGGGCAGCGTTACCCATGTTTTGATTTTGAAACAGGAAAAAACCGCGGAGAATGATTTGAAATTCCAGCTTTTTCTCATAAGAGAGTCAGTACAAAATGGAAACTGCAAAGCACTAATCTCTTATTGGGCCTTGCCAAAAACAACTGAACTCTCAAGGAAGGCAAAAGCATGGGAAGTTGAGGAAACATCTTGGTTTTTTCTATTTAGAATTGGTGGAAGGAGAAAGGCAATGATTTCTCTCTCCATCTCCTATAAAATGGAGTTGTAGGCTCTTGGTTCAAGGTCGAAGGTTTGTCAAGGTTTTTTGAATACATGTGAAGCAAAGCATTATTGTTGTAGTGTGAAGGTAAAAAATCAAAGAGTTTCATTGAGAACTTGTTGATCAAGACATCACCACATTGAGAGATAGAGAGATTGGAAGGCTGGGGAGGGCTTGGTACAACTGATGATTGTAATCCTCCTTTTTATAAATCAATAGAACTGTATCTGTTTTGTCCATTCTATGCGTCAACATTGTTATTGTTTCTCAATTACTTATATAGCATGAGATGAATGGATTAGATGTACATTTTTTAATGTTTTCCATATGTTAACTTAATTTATAGGAAATGAATGTTGTGGTAGAGATGACATGGGTGCTTTGATTGATCAGAGGGTCAAGATTTGGAGCTGGTGAAGGAGGATCCCTGCTTCGCGCTCTCCAAGAGACTTCAAGATCTGAAAGAGGTAATCTTCCATCCTATTCCATCAAGTTGTTTAAGTTGATATGAAAATGTATGTATCTTATTTGTGAACTATACAGTTAATCTTACTGTCTACCTTGGGCATCGGAAAGCCCTGAGAGGGATATTCAAGAACCAACAACCCAAGCATTTTACCCTATAGCACAAAGTTGCCAAAGGAATTCCTATTTAGGATTTCTTTACCTTATTGAGAGGCCTGTTGAGGTATTTTTCTTCATTCTCCACATCTCTTGGCTAAAGGCCAAAGCCACCTCCTTCAGTCACAACGTTATTCCAGAAGTAGGATAACTTTGTGTTGCAGGGTGTTGCAGTGGAGGCTCCACAACACCATTTCCTTGGCTCATCTGTTAGAGGAGGGAGCTTCTATTCCTCTGGGAGGTTAGTGAGGGAGATTATTGAGAATATTGAAGATCATTTTTAGTAGGCCAAGCACTTCCCTTCACCAACAACACAATCCCTTCTCTAGATTGCGTTATTTCTGAGTGCAATTGTAGTGGGGACTTGCTCCACTATTTTGGAGGGTGAGATCTTCAGGGATTAGATCAACCTTTCACCTGATAGATCCTTTGGATGAGTTTGAACCATAATATGCAGCATCATTAGTCATTCTTATCCATTTCTAGTTTCTGAGTTATAGCTGCTGCCCAGCAACTCCGACATTTCTGCAGATTTTCCATTTTGTGTATATTTCAGCCAATCCTCTTAAGGATTGTTGTATATTGTATCCAGGGGTTGAGATATTGCTCCCCCATCTATATTTGAGTTGTATATTGTCATATTTTTGTATTGACACTATTTTGATGCAGTTATACTCTATAGAATGCGCTGTCATAGCCAGGGCTTCTTTCTTGTAGTAGTATTTCTCCATTTATCATGTATAATTTTTTTTGTGGCTGCATTGCCTAGCTTGAGAGATCATTTCCTCAAGAGCTTGTATACATTGTTCTTGCTATCACCTAATGTAATGGTTATGTGAATCTTACAACATTCTTGGTATTCATGTATTCACTGCTATCTCCAACTCATGTTTATGTATTGTAGATCTCCACATTGGTAATATCTTGAGATATTCCCAATAGTGAAGTTGTTCCTAATTTAGGATATTACATCTTGAAATATTCTTAGGTGTCACTGAATCTACTTCATATCCACTATGAAAAAGAATAGATTCCCAATATATATTTAACTTATTTAATTCCTCCAGCACTAATAGTTTAATTAGGCCATGGTGAAAAAATGATGTCTCACTGCCTTTAGCCCTGGCTTGGACCTTATCAGACATCTTCCCTAAACTCCTAAACAAAAAGAAAGGAAAATCAAGAAGTTTCTTACCAGTGAAATGCAGAAGGAGTCTAAAATGATATAAGTATACCATATGTAACCTCCCCTCATAGGTAAAATACTTCTGGACCAAAAATAACAACATAGAATAATTTTATTTCATATAACTCCTTGGAATGCCACTTTCCATTTCAGCTTCAATGTGCTCTGTTTTGAAAAATTCCTCACAGTTCTACATTTTTAATTTTGTAGCTTTGAACCATTCCTCACGTCCTCTTGGTATCTCTGTAGCCTGAGAAATAGTATCAGGTGATACTGTGAAATTTAAAACCACTAATTTGGAGGTTGTTTCTGTGAAATTAGCTTCAAAATAGTTAGATATCTAAGCATGAAAACCATGAAGCTTCTGATAGAACTGCAGACAAACAAAATTTCTAAAAACATCCATGAAACTCGGGTCTTCATTCAATAACTTTAAGTCCATAGGCTCGTATCTCACACAAGAACCTTCTTTATCCACCTTCTTCTTCGTTGTTATCCTTATTTATAACCTTGCTACTTCTTTAGCTGTGACACTCGTAGATGAAAAAAAGTAGACAAAAAGTTGTTTGCGTTGTGAATCATCTCTTCAAGGATGAAACTGTGATGCTACATGAAATATTTGAACAATGAATGACAAAGATATTCTTAGAGGTGAAATTTAAATTTCAATTCGATAACTTGAGGGAGAATGATGACAAATGACAACACAAATCACGATCTTGCATGATTGGTGATCATTGTAACTAATTTGGTGACCTCACCTTCACCCTTGGCCATCAAAAACTTGACACCTCAACCCGCTTTGTCTTTTCTGTAGAAAAACACGATTCCGTGGCGAAGACAGTTAAAAACATAGTAGATTTGCTATGGAATTGTCAAGTGATTCCGTAGGGAAATCCACCATTTTGCAGTTTTATTCTCTACCTAATGGTGAAAAAACAAACAAGTGGCTTATATGTGATTTGAGAGTATGGATAAGAAAACTAAATGAAATGGAGTGGATTTGATAGACATGGTGGTGAGCTGTGGTATTGCATCAAGAGTGTTGCAACTCCTAGGAGCTGCCCTACTTTACTTTATCAACCCAGGGTTCATAAAAACTTGGAGGTGATAGTGTTATTTACACAACAGATTCATTCTACTCATGTCATCCTCTTCTTCTTTACGAAAGGGTGCTATTTTTTAAACTATGATAAGAACTGGAAAGTAAATTGCTAGAAGGAAATGACCGAAAGGAAACTAACTTAATTTGCAAAAAGGAAATGACAGAAATGAAACTAATTTAATCTACAGAAAGGAAATGATGAAAATGAAACTAATTTAATGTGCATAAAGGAAATGGAATAAATGAAAATAATTCTAAATTGCAGAAAGGAAACTAATTTAAACCACACTTAACTTGGCCAATTAGCTAAACACGCCCTACTTATCTTATGCTCTATCTATGCAGCTATTTGTGACTTAATTCTAATTTGAAGAGGTTTTTCTTGCATTTTGGAGAAGAAAGGGGTGAAGGTGCTAATGGAGGGCTTTACCACATCAAACAAGGCTTAGAAGTGTGAAAGAGGGTTTAGAATTTATTAAAACTTATAATACCGCAAAAATACTTTGGAGTGGGAGCCTTTTAAAAGTGCGATAGTGGAATTGCGATGGGAGGAAAGAAGTGCGATATGTGATATGTGATATCGCAATCATAATATCACAAAGCCAGAGGGGTAGTGGAAGTGTTTTTCGGGAGCAGGAGTGAATTGTAAAATGCGATGGGATAAAGACTGCGAAATGAAAAATGCAATGGGATGACGTGGTGGTAGGGCCAGTGGCAGAGTACGATAGTGATATCGCAATCGGTGTTGGGAGTGGAACATGTTACGAGAACCAAATGAAAAATGTGATTTGCGATTGCGGTGTGGCAGAGTACGAGGAGTTATCGAAATCAACATTTGGAGTGCTAAGTGTTAACAGGAACCAAATAGAAAAGTGAATTGCAATATGTGGTAAGTATTAAAGGTGGAAGGGTTATTGCAATCACAATCATGAGCAGGAAAATGGAAGGGAGAGCAGGGAGGATCTGCGGGATGCAAAATGCGATAAGTGTGAAATTTGGGAAGAAAAGTGTGAAGGTCAAACTCTTAGCAATTTTAACTGTTTTGTGAATAAAAGGGCAGCATTTTCAATGAAAGAAATAGGAGGTAAATGGAGGTGCAACAATAGCAATGGATGCATAAAAATAGAGATGGAGAATGAAGCAGGGAGGTGCCAATGGACTTCCCTATTACTTTGATTCTTATTCCAGTAAACAACTCTACTGATCTATGCACACAAAAAACACAAATGCGTGAAAATACAATACAGAAGGAAGGCTGAAAATGGTATTGCAACTGTACTCTATTCTCAGAAATAGTGAACATAAATCAATTTTTGGGTAGGTGCGAAGGCTCACCCTCCTCGAGCTCTACTAAGAGAGATGAGAAGGGAGGTATTGATCCACAAATTTTAGATATTTATCCTCTATTATATTACTCATAAGAAAATGAAACCTACAACAACACACTGAAAGAAAAACTAAACGACAACAAAACTATCGGAAGCATATCTACTAATAGCAAGCAAAGAAAAAGTACAACAGAGAGGCTAAGGCACATGGATTGGGCCCTAACCCACATCCTAGCTCTCTATAACCTAAATCAGTAAAATGAAATCAGTCTGCTCATTTCGTGAAATAATAGTCTCGTACATTTATGAAAGTTTGAATCACTGTGTACAATAATAAAAAATCTCAATAGTTTGTAGAAATTTTCCCAATTGAATCGAATCCTTCCTAGCTCTAGTTCTGCTCTATTTATTCTACAGGGCAACTACCAACAACTCTCTTGAAAATAGTGATTGAGTCCACTTGACTCCAAGTAAACATAGATTGAGTGCATTTTGGTTTTTTAGTTGCTTGGCTACCTCTAGAATTCGAATTTTTGGAGAGAATCATTGGGGATCCTTAGCTGCCTTCGAGAGTTAAGGAGGGTGGAAAATCCTCCTATAATTTCTCCTTGATGTTCCCCTCAAGTCTTTATGATAAAATCTTCAAAAATAATTCCAATTACTCATGATTTTCTGCACTCAACCTCATATTAGGCACTTAGAGTATGTTAGCCTTAATCACCACCTATACTAGCATCATAAAACAAAATAACAATAAAAATTCAAGAAAAAGAGATTTAAGAAGGAAAAAAGGTGACCATTAACCCCTCCAAATATGTATAATGATGGAGCTCATCATTCACCCCTTTACTGAATGGTTGCTCATCCTATGAGCAACTAATCCTCCTCCTACATTTCCTTCAAGGCTTTGACAACCCCCCTGAATTCTTGAGGAAGAAGTGTGGGAGTTCACTCAAGGGAGTAAAACCCATTAGTTTTTCTGCAATCTCCCATTCTTTATCTTGTGCATTTGTGTCCCTTTCATCATTCAGCCCCAACAACAAAGGTGAATTTGTCTTGAGACCAAGCCATTGGATCTTATTGGCCTGCATGGCCCTCTTGTATAATGGTGCCCTTTCCAAGGCACCCCTCAGTCTTTCTGGAGTATGGTACCCCCTTTTCTTAAGGTTTTGAGGGAGGTTGTTCCATCTCCTATGGATGGCCATAATGCACTCATATTTTATCTTCCTAGACACATCATCAAAGTGGCACATTATCTGTGTTTGAGTCTGGAGGTAGCTTTCAACTAGTGCAGGGTCCTTTTCAGTCTCTCGACGGTTAACGATGAATCCTCTTGGGCTGAACAATTCTAGTCTGATATGTAAGGGTTATATATTTCTTCTTCTCATGAACCTACATATCTCTGTTTCTCTAGTGTCCTCATTTGTAATATTCAAAAATGGAAATAGCAGCAATATAAGACATAATAATATAAAACACAACAATTCTAAACATGTCCTAAGAAGGATCCATATGCAGCCATCATTTCATTAAAATATCAGCAACAATATACAAAAATATCTTTAGGATCAAGCCACTCAAGCAATAAGAAAAATCCTCCGATGATCATAACAATTAGCACATGAGTTGCTGCGACTGTATAGAATGTCAAAAAGTAGTGATAGCACTGTCTATATTAGTGTAGCTGCTACTTTAGATACACATAAATGGAATATGGTTGATAGATACAAAAGAAATGCCCAGAAAAGAAGATGTGGGCTCTAATGAAAGATTTCTAGCCAACCCAGAAACAATTTCTAGAAATACCAACAAAAATATACAATGTTACAATAACCCTAGGGTTGATATGTCACTGCAATCTAGAATAGAATAGAATGAGGCTATGATAGATATGAAATGATTATGTCCTCCTCCAATGGTATTTCTCAATAGAAGGTTGATCCCTCCATTCAGAAATAGACCCTCTGGATGAACTCAATGAACCCTCCCAGCAACTGCCTCTAAAAATAACATAGTTTTGGTTTGTAACTGCACTGTGAGGGATGTTAGATGGTTGTCCTGATGCCAAAAATGTAGAAATATGACCAGGAGCCTTCCTTGATGATCCTCCAATGGATAGGCTACCTCTCCACTGAAAAAAAAGCCCAGAATTGGCTCTATGTGATCCTCCTTTGCTGCACCTTGCGACACAACCAAACTCTAAATAGAAACTATATTGTAGCTAAAGGAGGTAGCTTGGCCAGAATTCCGGAATGAGGAAATTTAGCCCAAAAAACCTCTCCTTCCTTGAGGATTAGGTAGGGATTCCCGATCAGGAACACCCTTGTGCTAAACAACACAACAAACCCTACTACTAAACAACAAAAGGATGCAAAGTCTAAACAGACCAATATCAAATGATAATCTCAAACATGATTAACAATGGCTACCATCCCCTCCATATATATTGTGTGAGCCTTCTCACATTGGGTCCCATCCATACTTTCCACTAAGCTCATGCAAGTTGTCCTCCACTAAAACTTCGTCGTCTCATCATGAATGCCACTCCTCCATGACAACGCTATTGACTTGGTCAAAGTTGACCTATTCAACATGCATCCCCTCCAATTCACACCCAAAGGTGCTTGTTCCAGTTACTTATTCTTCCTCCTTTCACATTAGGAGTGTTATTATTGCTTATAAAGGGATTTATGGGCCTCCGTACCCATTTATTCACCTACCTAGTGATAAAACAAACTATAATATTCCATTTAGATGAAGGCTAAATTTTTGGAATATCACAGTCCTCCCCTCCAAAATGTTTCTTGTCCTTAAGAAACTGTAAAGGTGGAGAAAAATTCCTCCTTTCCTCCTCTTGTGCCCTCCTCATCAATAGTCCCCACCACTACCCAAAATAATCTGCAATAAATCTTCCCTCTAATGGTTCCTCCCAAGTATGCAAAACCAAATGGCTCACATCATGAGAAAGTGGAAGGTGTAAATGGAAACCTTCTCACCGCCCAATGGCCTCCTCAAGGTAGGAGTGACAAAAAACATAGGGGATGTCATTCCCAATGAGAAACTCCCATACCCATGCTATCATCCAAATGAAATGAGCCATTCTAGGTAGCTCATCGAAGAAATCCTCAATCCCCGATTCATGAAATGTATTCGGGCTGCATGGAGAGATTAGATTTTTCCACCCATGTTGTTTCTCTCTCCATTTATGGTATGTATGGGGTTGCTGCTGATCTTGGGCTGAAATATTATGGCCTCCAAGAATGGCCCAAGTTACCCCACCAGACAAAAAACCCATGAAGTACCTCTCCCAAGAACTCAAGTTCTCCAAATTGCTCCTCCCACATGAAGACAAGAGATGTAGTGTGGAAATCATGGTTTGCCCATTGTTTCTCCTGAAACATGAAACATATGAAGTTTGGAGAATCATACTCCCAATGGGCACCTCCAACCATTGTGCCATCCTCCCATAAGAATAAGATCATCATCAATATGTGGAAGCAAGAACAAATAGAAACAAGTTTCCATATGACATCCGAGAGGTGTATCGTAGTTCCACATGTGAAACCAGTGGAGTGCATCCCCTTCCTACCTCAAAAAAAAGTATAACAAGTGTCCTTTTAGCCACTTGTTTGTTGGCACAACCATCCTACAAGATAGGATCATAAAAGTAAAATGGGGTGCCAATGGTGCACACCAAGAATCATGTGGCATCTCCCACAACCCACCAATAGAATGGCCAACATCAATGCTACAAATGGCCTCAAGTACATCATAATACAATATAAAAGAAGTAAATATCCTCCTTGGTACAATATGTCGCTCATAAAAAGTAAAGGAATACAAATCATAATGCATAAGTGTACGTCCTCCACTATGTACCTTGGTCATTAAGCTAAAATGGCTGAATTGAAATTTCTCCCTCACTCTCAATAAATACGAAAGTGGTTGTGACAACCTCTCCATCATCATTCGGGCTATGAATCTCTCCATATGCTGATATACATCTTGTTGGATGCCCTCCAAAGTGAAATCCTCCATCAAATAATGAAATGCATCAAGGGGCATGGAAATAAAGTCCACATTTGTTGCATGTAATAGCTTCTCCTTGAGCTCAGAAGCTTTAGTCAAGAAGAATATTCCATAAAAATAGATGACCTCATCATCCACCATGTATCTTTCATCTCCCTCTAGGTCATCAAGAATCATGCAAGCACCAAGATCCTTGGAGTACTCTACCAAAAGTTGAGACCTCAAATATGGATCAACCCTCATAAGAGACAACACTGTAGATCTGAAATGTGAAGTTACCCACATGATGTTGTCCTTTCCTTTGACATAGCTCATGCCAAATTCATCCTCCAAAGTGTTTCCATGCCCATCATGCAGCTGCTCATGCTCAAGTAGAAGTGGCGGCCTTTGGAAGTTATCCTCCCATGAGAAGCTACCATCCAAAAAGAACCTCCTGATCTTGGCCAATGTAAGCATGAGTGGCCGCCATCTACTCCAATGTATGGAGGTTGCCTTCCTCAAAGGAAGTACCCTCTATTTCTCCAAATCCATGGATCAGCTCCCTTGCACCATGGTGGTGCCACCCTCCATCACTGCAGCAACTTTTGTCAATGCAGGATATGTAATGAGAGTGGGTAATCCTAAAAATAGGAGAATGTATCCCTTCTCCTTGAGTCTATCCCAGACTCTCTATGCTGTACTAGACCCCTCCAAAGTATCCACCTCTCTGGGATATAAGTGTGGTGAACCAAATGGTAAGATGTCCCTCACCAATACCAGACTTGGTGGCCTCCCAGATGGAATGACCCCATGTAGTGAGACATCAAGATCTAAAGTAGTTTGTATATATGAGTGGACTGGTCTGTCCCTCCTTTCACTACACAATACAATCTCCTTATTTTTTGCAGAAACCTCCTAAAATAGATAAGGTTGAATGCTCATCTTCCCTTGATGTTGTTCCTTCTTCTCTTCTTCTCCTCCCATATCACAATCCACATAAACTGATACATGCTGCTCTAGAATTGTGCTTTGGTTTCTACATGTTGGATCATTTGGAACTCCTTGCAAAGACACAAGGGCTCCCATAATGGAAGAAATGGTTCCCTTTCCACCTCCATGTGGTAATGGATCTTCTCCTGATGGTACAATGTTGTTAGCTCTTCTCTGCTCATCCTCTTCATCAATATTTGAGAATGCCTCATCATCAATGAGACACCCTTGATCTTGGTCTTCCCTTCAAAGAGGAATCTCCATGTCTTCATCTATAGAAGAGGGCTCTTCAATAAGTGGGGATCTTTCCATTGGCAATGTATTATGCATGTTTTTATCCCCTTCAACAGAAATATGGAATGGAGTTGGTAAAATAGATCTCTCCAACTCATGCAAAGGTTTTGAGTTTTTGGGCTCAACAAAAGATGTTTCACAGTGTTTAATATCAAATCTTCTCACTAATTTATTAGTGAACCCTGAATAAGTATTTATACTTGTGTTATCACAAAATAAGACCTGATAGGCTACCAATCAAATCAATCTCATGTAACTATTTCAATCCAGAGATACACATGTGAAACTGTAAAACACACAGTCAGTTTGTCTATGAAAGAATTCAGAGAATTAATGATGAATTCTGAGTAACATAAGCAAAAACCACTGCAATAGGATAGTAAAAATATTCCATTAGAACAAGAAGACACTAGAACTCTTCATGAATCTTGAGTTGGCTAAGTAAAAAACTCTGTATTAGCTTAAACACAATCACTTTCAATAAACACAGTATTTTTTCTAAAAGTGTCAAACCCCTTCATATTCGACTTCTTGATATTTTATAGATCATTTACAATATAGGATAACCTTATCCTCAGCTATATACATCGAATTCCTACTATTTGACACCTTTCCTAACCATATAACATGGTATTTATTACAAAATGACAGCTGCAAACCTAATGAACAGTCCTATAAAAAATAGGATTTAAACTCCTTAAATCTACTCATAACAACCTTATCTAAACTAGATTACATCATTTTCCAACTTTATTTCCATAAGGTCAAATCCATATGGTAATCTCCAACACTTTATGACCTTAATGCTGATCTCCTGCAAACTAGGAAACAGTCCCCTGTTTTCTAGGCTTAGGATTCTTTGTGTTCTTGAGACAGTCTAACCACTATGAACCCATGAAATTGAGGTTATTTGCTGTCAGGAACTGAAATAACATATTTCCAAAATCATCCTTAAGTTATATCTATACAAAATCACCATCAAACTGTCCAAAATAGCAGAAACAAACCTGCACTATGAAAACATCACAGTTTCGTAGCGCTTTTCGTAGTGCGGCCTTTTAACCCATTTTCCTTCAAAATTCTAGTTTCTTTCCTCTAGGGTTATCTTAATATTCACTTAACACAACTTCCCTAGCAATTTCAGGTCCTAATACACACATTTTCCCTCCAAAAATTTATGAGAAAGGGTGAAAAAAACTGCTACAGCAGTTTTGTAGCGCTTTTCACCCTTTTTGCACTGTTTGCGCTACGAAACTGCTGAGTGAGTAGTTTTGTCCAAATTTCTTAAAAATTCAAACCAAAAATGTACCAAAACTTCATAATACCACTATTTTAATCAAAACAAACAGTCATATGAACTAAAAACCCAAATTTCATGAGATTTATTCTTCATTTTCCCTTTGATTTAGCCTTTGACTTTTTAATAATTTGTCATTCTGCACCTTTTTTTTTTAGTTCATCCTGAGCCAGTTTCAGCTATAGCTCCAAATCCTCCACTTGGTCTCTTAGTCTTCTATTACTGGCTCTCAAGTGAGTATGGATCACTTTGACAAATTTTTCTTCCTTGATGGCTGGAACTATCCATGTAAGAAATTGTTCTGCACTGCTTCGGATCTCAGACCTAGAACTAGATTGGCCTTCCCATACTGCCTTCATTCTTTTGAACTTTGTTTTCTAAACACTATTCTTTATGGCCCTATTCCTTTTCATAGCAATCTCTTGATTTTCTAACCTCAATTTATACTCAAGATGTTGACACTCTGACACCTCTTCTTTTTCCTTCATTTTTCTGCTAGCTGCATGCTCCACTATTGGTGATGAAAGGTCAACCACCTCTTCAGGGTCTTTGACTATTTCAATAGTTTCTTGGACCTCCTTGCTACCTTCCTTGAGCTTCTTAGCATTCCTAGTTAAAGGTTTCCTTGCTTGAAAGATAAAGGCTGCATTTTCACCCTGCAATTCAAGTTTCTTTGCTGACTTAACCCTTTTTTTGTGTTCATCTATTCCAATGAAATGAGCTTGCACAATGGGTGACTCTTCTATATCAATTGCATGAAGGATGTCATCTAAATTTCCCTTTATCACTGGGTTTTCCTCTTTACCTGAAACAACTATTTTTCCCTTTGATGCCACTACTTGGCTTCTTGTCACTCTATTCATTTCCTACTTGCTAGCCACTTGCTTTTTCTTAGCCTCTTTGACACTTTTTGAATTCTGTTTTGCAAGTGATAGAGTTGCTAAGAAAATAAATTTTATCTTCTCTGTCCTTTTCTCAACTTTTTTCCTTGGTTTCAACTTTACAAACCTCTTTGCTTTTGCAACCACAGGCTGACTAGACTCTGCTACTGGTGGTGAAGGAGTCCCTTTAGTTTTATGGTTTCTAGCTGGGGTTAGGGTTTCTAGTTCAAATCCATTCATACAAAAAAAGGAATACCAATCTCTGCTTATTTTCTAAACCTCATTCAAAACCAACAACTTTATCAAACCATGGTGAAACAAAGATGTTTCACAACCATCAAATTTGGCTTGTACTTTATCAGGCACTTTGGCAAGGCTCCTATGTAAGTAAAAGGGAAAATATAGTGATATCATACTTGTGAAATGTAGAAGTAGGTTGAAATGATAAGTATAAAGTTTATGGTACCTTCCTTCACATGTAAATTATCTTTGAATGTTGAACAACAACTTGGCATAGGTGTCTTTGATACAACTTCTAGGTATTGCATTATTCAAGTCCATATCTGCATACTCAGGTTTCATAAATTCCTTGCATGTTTCCATGTCAAACATAAAACCTTTAAACCAATTATCTTGCCCTCTTGGTATTTCTGTCACAAAAGCAATGGTCTCAGGTGTGACTGGCACATTTAACATCCGAATTTTGGTAGTTGTTCCACTGAAGTGTAAGGAAAATTCTTTAGACACCTGTGTGTGGCAACCTTGCAGCTTTTCACAAAACCGAAGACAACCTGCTTTGCTAAAAGCCTCCATCATTGTTTGATCTTCAATTATAGCCTTCAAATTTTCAAGCTCATATATTAAGCCATGTCCCCCTCTGTGGACTTTCTTCTCCTCTGCCATGCTTCTTTAGAAAAACCTGTCAGCTTCTCTTGAATCTGTAAAATAGCCTCGCTTGAATATATGATCAGCCTCACTTGAGAATATGGAGCAACCTCGATTGATTATGAAACAACCTTTCTTGAGAATATGGAAGATAGCCTTTGTATAGAACACCCACAGGCTTAGCTTGACAACTTCAGAGCTTAGACACTCGTATGGAAGCAAATGAAAATGAGAATGAACAAATTAGGCAATATTTTGAATTTAAGGTGTCATATCATAACTGAATGATGCTTCACTCATGCCCTATCATGACAATGATGACTGTGAGACAGGTAAGTACATTGAATATGATCTCTAACTAACTCACTATACCCCTATCCTATCATTCCCCAATGGATTCTGATAGATTTTGGCTTAATTGAGAAGACAGTTAAGAAACTGCGCTTTCGTAGTGCCCAAAATGTATTTTTCATAGTTTGTGCTACGAAAGTATCAGCGCTTTCATAACACAAATCCTCTTTTCTGAACTAGCAGCACTACGAAATGGAGGATTCTTGGCTAATTGCAAAAATTTAACCTGAAACCTTATGAAATGATCCCTAAATGAAAAATGTGAGTATTTGATCATGGAATGGACCTATAAAGACTTTATTTGAATTCAATGGTGACCTTTAAACTTATAAAAACTGTTAACATACCCTTAAAAAGAACCTAAAATGAATTTTAAACCCATTTTGAGACCATGATAAAAAACAGAGTTGACACAATGATGTTTTGAAAATTTTTGAGTGATAAAAGTGGATCCACTTTGGATAGTGTGCCACTGTGGTACACTAAAGAACCAGTTGTTCCAGTGCCATCTATATTCTTGGAAATAAAAACTCTGAAATTTTTCCAAATCTTCTTCAAACTCTTATGGCCTTCACCTCTAGCTCAAGCTTGATGATCACTGCAGAGGAAACAAATCTGTACCTATTGAAAGGATGCTCAGTCAACTTTGAGCTTATTCACACACTCCTACCTACCCTATCAGCTGCAATCTCCATTTTTAACTCAAGCAACATGAAACTTCCAATGAAGCCAGTGATTGATCTGATCTGATACTTGAATTTCTTGACTGTACTTGAACCAAAAACAAACAAGATACTGGAATGACCAAGGCAACATAAAATGCATCTAGTCTTCATAATAAAAATATAACTGGAAATTTGGATTGTAGAACCTTTCCATGTAGTCAGATATAGGATCAAAGAAGACATGATCTGTTTGATGCTTCTCATGACATTCTACAACTTTGGAGAACTCATCCATGCTTTGATCAACCACATAAGACTTTAGTTGTGTGCTCTCAAACTGCTTTTCAAACTGATTTTCAAAAACAATGTATTCTTCCTCAAACTCAAAGGAGAAAGGTGGCAACACCATTTCTTTGTTTTCTGGCATAAAAATCATTTGAAAATACTAATATTGATCATGAATATTATGAGATTGAATTTTATCTTCTAAAAATTTCATATATTTTTCATGGTTCTTAGCAACCTCATCCACAAATTGAATCTTAACTTCTGACTTGCACTCAAATTATTTCAGATTAGAAGACAAGGGTAAAGAAAAAATTTCACCTACTTATTCATTAATGTAATCATCATTTGATGTAGGTTGATGCAAGAAATGACATGAAGAATCAACTTTTTCCTGTACCCGAGGATTGTAGCAAGCATTTTCCAATATTTCCTCTTGCTGTTTGAAATGTTTCTCATACTCCTGATGATCAAAGGATTGACAAGTATGCTACATAGTTTCCTTAAAATCAGAGGATGTAACATGATTTTCATAAATAAGCTCCTACTGGGTTTCATTTTCATCCAAGGGAGAGGTTATCCTTTCTTCTTGGTGATTAAATTGGTTGTTATGAAGGGCTTCTAAAATTTCCTCATCCATGAACTCATCATCTTCATAACAATTCTCCAAATATTCAATAAAACTCACACAGTGTTTATAACAGTCTTTAACCATCAATAAGGAGGGATGATAATCTTCATACTTCTCATAAAATGCAACATGGAAATAAGCAAGAGAATATAATGATCCATTTGGCAAGCTTTCAGACCAAGACCATGCTTTTCCTCCTCGAGTAGCTATAAACATCTTCATGAGACAATCCTTAGGGAACTGAACCTTAAGACTGTGTACATGTATATGGAATCTAACCAAATGAAGAGCATCATTGTCTTTCTTTTCATCTTTAAATATAGGAATATCAATTAACCATTCGACCTTTGGCATAGGATTTGGAAAGCCAGGGATATGAGATCGATTCATAGGGGCATACCTGACATTTATTCTCGCAATGGAACTCATCTTGAAACTTCATCAAGATACTGATCTTCAAGTAGTGTAGTCACCTTCCAATTGATTATTTGATGTGTGGATTTGCCAGAGAAGAAATACAGCCAATATGTGCCTAAGTATCTGTTGCTCTTAGACCTTAGTACTAAAACTTTATTGTTCTTCACAGGGAAAATCTACACCTTCGGTCTCCCAGCAGACGCACCAAAATTTTATCACAAAATCAGACCTGATAGGCTACCAATTAAATCAATATCATGTAACTATTTCAAACCAACCTTTTGATCCAGGCTTAGCCTCCTCAACCTGAGAGGGCTCTCTCAAGGGTTAATGATATTTGATAAAAATATAGATGGCTAACTCTATGTGGGATAATAAGCATATAAAAATTGAGTCATAATATCTTCAGTAAAACCAAACAATCTACTTAGCATGTAATTTAAGGCATATCAGAGTTCTAGTCCACAGATATACATGTGAAACTGTAAAACACACAGTTAGTTTGTCTATGAAGGAAGTCAGAGCATAAATGATGAATTATGAGTAACATAAGCAAACACCACTCCAATAGGATAGTAAAAATATGCCATTAGAATAAGAAAACATTAGCAATATTCATGAATCTTGAGTTGGCTAAGTAAAAAACTCTGTATTAGCTGAAACACAGTCACTTACAATAAACATTGTATTTTTTCTAAAAGTGTCGAACCCCTACATATTCAACTTCTTGATATTTTATAGATCATTTATAATATAGGTTAACCTTATCCGTAGCTGGATACATCGGATTCATATTGTTTGACACCTTTCCTAACCATATAACATGGTATTTATTACAAAATGATAGTTGCAAACCTAATGAACAGTCTTATTAAAAATAGGACTCGAACTCCTTAACTCTACTCATAAAAACCTTATATAAACTAGATTACATCATTTTACAACTATATTCCCATAAGGTTGAATCCAGATGATAAGCTCCAACACTTTATGACCTTAATGTTGATCTCCTGCAAACTAGGAAATTGTCCCCTGTTTTTTAGGCTTAGGATTCTTTGTGTTCTTGAGACACTATAACGACTATGAACCCATGACTTCGAGGTTATTTATAGTCAGGAATTGAAATAAAATATGTCCAAAATCATTCTTAAGTGCCAGATGTACAAAATCACCATCAAAATTTCCAAAGTAGCAGAAACAGATCTACGCTACGAAAACAGCACAGTTTCGTAGTGCTTTTCATAGCATGATCTTTTAACCCATTTGCCCTCAAAATTTTGGTTTCTTTCCTCCAGGGTTATCTTCATATTCACTTAACACAACTTCCCTAGTAATTTCAGGTCATAATACACACATTTTCCCTCCAAAAATTTATGAGAAAGGGTGAAAAAAGGTGTTACAACAGTTTCTTACTGCTTTTCACCCTTTTTGCACTGTTTGTGCTACAAAAATGCTGAGTGAGTAGTTTTGTCCATATTTCTTCAAAATTAAAACCAAAAATATGCCAAAACTTCATAATACCACTAGTTTAATTAAAAAAATAGTCATATGAACTAAAAACCCAAATTTCATGATATTTATTCTTCATTTTCCCTTTGAGTTAGCCTTTGACCTTTTACTAATTTTTCATTCTGCACCTTTGTTTTTTAGTTCATCCCGAGTTAGTTTCAGCTATAGCTCAAAATCCTCCACTTGGTCTCTTAGTCTTCTATTACTGGCTCTCAAGTGAGTATTGATCACTCTAAAAAATTTTGCTTCCTTGATGGCTGGAACTGTCCATGTATAAAATTGTTCTGCATTGCTTCGAATCTCAGACCTAGAACTAGATTGGCCTTCCCATACTGCCTTCATTCTTTTGAACTCTTTTTTATCAACACTATTATTTCTGGCCCTCTTCCTCATCATAGAAATCTCTTGATTTGATAACCTCAATTTCTCCTCAAGATGTTGACACTCTGTCACCTCTTCTTTTTCCTTCATTTTTCTGCTAGTTGCATGCTCCACTATTGGTGATGAAAGGTCAACCACCTCTTCAGGGTCTTTGACTATATCAATAGTTTCTTGGACCTCCTTGCTGCCTTCCTTGAGCTTCTTAGCACGCTTAGTTAAAGGTTTCCTTGCTTGAAAGATAAAGGCTGCATTTTCACCCTCAAATTCAAGTTTCTTTGCTGACTTAACCCTTTTATGTTTGTGTTCATCTACTCCAATGAAATCAGCTTACACAATGGGTGACTCTTCTATATCAATTGCATGAAGTATGTCATATAATTTTCCCTTTACCACTGGGCTGTCCTCTGTACCTGAAACAATTGTTTTTCCTTTTGATGCCTCTACTTGGCTTCTTGTCACTCTCTTCATTTCCTGCTTGCTGGCCACTTGCTTTTGTTTAGCCTCTTTGACACTTTTTGACCTCTGTTTTGTAGGTGATGGAGTTGCTGAAAAAAAAAAAATTTCTTCTCTGTCCTTTTCTCAACTTGTTTCCTTGGTTTCAACTTTACAAACCTCTTTTCTTTTGTAA
This sequence comes from Pinus albicaulis, assembly GCA_034641835.2. Lineage (NCBI taxonomy): Eukaryota > Viridiplantae > Streptophyta > Pinopsida > Pinales > Pinaceae > Pinus > Pinus albicaulis. Next base: position 1,001,428,106 of record CM076579.1, read on the forward strand.
CCACAGGTTGACTAGACTCTGCTACTGGTGGTGAAGGAGTCCCTTTAGTTTTAAGGTTTCTAGCCAGGGTTAGGGTTTCCGGTTCAAATCCATTCGTAAATAAAAAGGAAGACCAATCTCTGCTTATTTTCTAAAGCGTATTCAAAACCAAGAACTTTATCAAACCATGGTGAAACAAAGATGTTTCACAACCATCAGATTTGGATTGTACTTTATCAGACATTTTGGCAAGGCTCCTATGCAAGTAAAAGGAAAAATCTAGTGATATCATACATGTGAAATGTAGAAGTAGCTTGAAATGATAAGTATAAAATTTATGGTACCTACCTTCACATGTAGAGTATCTTTGAATGTTGAAAAACAACTTAGCATAGGTTTCTTTGATACAGCTTCTAGGTATTGCATTATTCAAGTCCATATCTGCATACTCAGGTTTCATACATTCCTTGCATGGTTCCATGTAAAACTTACAACCTTTAAACCAAGTCTCTTTCCCTCTTGGTATTTCTATCACAAAATCAATGATCTCAGGTGTGATTGGCACATTTAACATCCCAATTTTGGTAGTCATTCCACTGAAGTGTAAGGAAAAATCTTTAGACACTTGTGTGTGGCAACCTTGCAGCTTTTCACAAAACCGAAGACAACTTGCTTTGGTAAAAGCCTCCATCACTGTTTGATCTTCAATTATAGCCTTCACATTTTCAAGCTCATATCTTAAGCAATGTCCCCCTCTGTGGACTTTCTTCTACTCTGCCATGATTCTTTAGAAAAACTTGTCAGCTTCTCCTAAATCTCTAAAACAACCTCGCTTGAATATATGATCAGCCTCGCTTGAGAATATTAAACAACCTCGCTTGATAATGGAACAACCTCACTTGAGAATATGGAAGATAGCCTTTGTATAGAACACCCACAAGCTTAGCTTGACAACTTCAGAGCTTAGACACTCATATGGAAGCAAATGAAAATGGGAATGACCAAATTAGGCAAGATTTTGAATTTAAGTTGTCATCTCATAACTGAATGATGCTTCACTCATGCCCTATCATGACAATGATGACTATGAGACAGGTAAGTACATTTAATCTGATCTCTAACTGACTCACCATACCCCTATCCTATCATTCCCCAATCGATTCCGACATATTTTGGCTTAATTGACAAGACAGTTAAGAAACTGCGCTATTGTAGTGCCCACAATGTATTTTTCACAGTTTGCGCTATGAAAGTATCAGTGCTTTCATAGTGCAAATCCTATTTTTTGAACTAGTGGCGCTACGAAATGGAGGATTCTTGGCTAATTGCATAAATTTAACCCGAAACCTTATGAAATGATCCCTAAATGAAAAATGTGAGTATTTGATCATGGAATGGACCTCTAAAGACTTTATTTGAATTCAGTGGTGACCTTTAAACTTATAAAAACTATTAACGTATCCTTAACCAAAATCTAAAATGACTTTCAAACCCATTTTGAGACCATGATCAAAAACAGAGTTGACACAATGATGTTTTGAAAAATTTTGAGTGATAATAGTGGATCCACTTGGGATAGTGTGCCCCTGTGGTAGACTAAAGAACGAGTAGCTCAAGTGCCATCCATCTTCTTAGAAATAAAAACTCCGAAATTTTGCTAAATCTTCTTCAAACTCTTATGGCCTTCACCTGGGGCTCAAGCTTGATGATCACTGCAGAAGAAACAAACCTGTACCTAATGAAAGGATGCTCAGTCAACTTTGAGATTATTCACACACTCCTACCCACCCTATCAGCTTCAATCTCCATTTTTAACTCAAGCAACATGAAACTTCCAATGAAGCCAGTCATTGATCTGATATGATACCTAAATTTCTTGACTGCACTTGAACCAAAAACAAACAAGATACTATAATGACCAAGGCAACATAAGATGCATCTGATCTTCATAATGAAAATATAACTAGAAATCTGGATTGTAGAACCTTTCCATGTAGTCATCTATAGGATCAAAGAATACATGACCTGTTTGATGCTTCTCATGACATTCTGCAGCTTTGGACAACTCATCCATGTTTTGATCAACCACATAAGACTTTAGTTATGTGCTACTACTTTTCAAACTGATTTTCAAAAACAATGTATTCTTCCTCAAACTCAAAGGAGAAAGGTGGTAGCACCCTCTCTTTGTTTTCTGGCATAAAAATCATTTGAAAAGACTGATTTTGATCATGAATATTATGAGATTGAACTTTATCTTCTAAAAATTCAATATATTTTTCATGGTTCTTAGCAACTTCATCCACAAATTGAATCTTAACTTCTGACTTGCACTCAAATGATTTTAGATTAGAAGACAAGGATAAAGAAAAAATTTCACCCACTTCTTCATTAATATAATCATCATTTGATGTAGGCTGATGCAATAAATGACACGAAGAATCAAATTTTTCTTGTACCTGAGGATTGTAGCAAGCATTCTCCAATATTTCCTCTTGCTGTTTGAAATGATTCTCATACTCCTGATGATCAAAGGATTGAAAATTCTGTAGCATATTTTCCTCAAACTCAAAGGATGTAACATAATTTTCATAAATAATCTCCTCCTGGGTTTCATTTTCATCCAAGGGAGAGGTTATACTTTCTTCTTGGTGATGAAATGGGTTGTTATGAAGGGCCCCTAAAATTTCCTCATCCATGAACTCGTCATCTTCATAACAATTCTCCAAATATTCAATAAAACTCACACAATGTTTACAACAGTCTTTAACCATCAATAAGGAGGGATGATACTCTTCATACATCTCATAAAATGCAACATGGAAATCAGCAAGAGAATATAATGAACCATTTGGAAAGCTTTCATACCAAGACCATGCTTTTCCTCCTAAAGTGGCCATAAACATCTTCATGAGACAATCCTCAGCGAATTGAACCTTAAGACTGTGTACATGCATATGGAATCTAACCAAATGAAGAGGATCATTGTATTTCTTTTGATCTTTAAATATAGGAATAACAGTTAACCATTCGACTTTTGGCATAGGATTTGGAAAGCAAGGGATATGAGACCAATTCATAGGGGCATAAATGGAATTTATTCTCGCAATGAAACTCATCTTGAAACTTCATCAAGCTACTGATCTTCAAGCAGTGGAGTCACCTTCAAATTGATTATTTGATGTATAGAGTTGCCAGAGCAGAAATACAGCCAATATGTGCCTAAGTATCTACTGCTCTAAGACCTTATAACTGAAGCTTTTTCATTCTTCCCAGGGAAAATTTACACCTTTTGTCTCCCAGCAGACGCACCAAAATGTTATCACAAAATCAGACCTGATAGGTTGCCAATCAAATCAATATCATGTAACTATTTCAAACCAACCTTTTAATTCAGGCTTAGCCTCCTCAACCTAAGAGGGCTCTCTCAAGGGTTAATGATATTTGATAAAAATATAGATGGCTAACTCTATGTGGGATAATAGGCATATAAAAATGGATATTGGTTGTAAATCACATTAGGAAGTGCACATTGGGCTTATGGAGTCATAATAGCTTTAGTAAAACCAGACAATCTACTTAGCATGGAAGTCAAGGCATATCAGAGTTCTAGTCCAGAGATATACATGTGAAACTGTAAAACACTAGTCAGTTTGTCTATGAAGGAAGTCAGAGCATCAATGATGAATTCTGAGTAACATAAGCAAACACACTGCAATAGGATAGGAAAAAGATGCCATTAGAACAAGAAAACACTAGAACTCTTCATGAATCTTGAGTTGGCTAAGTAAAAAAATCTGTATTAGCTGAGACACAATCACTTACAATAAACATGGTCTTTTTGCTAAAAGTGTCCAACCCCTTGATCTTTTATAGATCATTTACAATATAGGACAACCTTATCCTCAGCTAGATACATTGAATTCCTACTGTTTGACACCTTTCCTAACCATGTAACATGGTATTTATTACAGAATGGCAGCTGCAAACCTAATGAACGTTCCTATTACAAATAGGACTCAAACTTCTTAACTCTACTCATAACAACCTTATCTAAACTAGATTACTTCATTTGCCAACTGTATTCCAATAAGGTCGAATCTAGATGATAAGCTCCAACATTTTATGACCTTAATGATGATCTCCTACAAACTAGGAAACTGTCCCCTGTTTTCTAGGCTTGGGATTCTTTGAGTTATTGAGACACTCTGACCACTATGAACCCATGACATTGAGGTTATTTGTTGTTAGGAACTGAAATAACATATATCCAAAATCATCCTTGTTAGTATGAATCTTAATTGCAAGTGTGCGAAAAAATACCACTTTAGCTGCACATAACAAACAACCCTAACAACAAAATATGGTTGCTAATATCTTATGATTTGCAGTTATTTGATCAAGATAAATGCTAAAAAAATCTAGATCTATGCATCAAAAGACATTAAGCAGTAAATAAAATGAGATTTAATCCATGCATCCAATAGACAAGACAAGAATATGTTGAATGAATTTTATATTAAGGGCACCTGGGAGGAAAACATAGAAGGATGTTACCAGTTCTCCTCAATGGGATGGGTTCTTGTATTTCCTCAGCACTTCAGATCTAAAATTTCTCTCTCTTGATGGTGTAAAAAACCCAGACCAAAAGTATAGATCTAGAGTGATCTTAGGCAACAAAAGGTGATGAAAGAATGGAAAAACCCTTCTATTCATAACAAAATATTGAGTTAGTCTAGATATTGGTGCATAATTAATATATTATTAACCAAATCAAGATCCAAATTTTATGGAATATTTTATTATTTTTGTTGGAGGGAAAAATAATTTGACTTGGGTCAAATCCCTTTATTTGTAAATAATAAATAAATAAATGATTTATTTATCATTTTAAGGATGTGGTTGAGTAATAATTAAATAAATAATGATTTATTTAACTATTTATGAGTGATTTAGTCAAATTTAACAAGGAATATTATTTAAATAAGGTTTAAATAATTATTCTAGAAAATAATAAGATAAATAATAATTTATCGAATTAATTTTCCTGTTTTGGGTTAAATATGACTAGGAATATTAATTAAACTGTTGTTTAACTAATTATTCCTTGAGGAAAATCAAACAAATGTGGATTTATTTAATATTTCCTCATGGGGTTTCCTGTTTAGACCATAAGCAACTTAATAAAGGTGTTTTACTAAGCTATTTTTCATAGTGAAAGAAATTTTACTTAGGGTAAAATTGGTCTTACATGGTGTACTTAGGTCCATCTAATAGTAATAGGTTAGATGACCAAAAAATGGTGTAACAGATTTCTCCCCAACGTGCGAGTGTTAGGAGCTAATCATATGACTGAAGTACGTTGTAAGAACTCAATCACTAGACACCAAAGGGGATGGAAAAGAGATATAAATGTAAGATAGACCGAAGCGCTAAATGACTAGACCCTGAGGAGGGGAAACTTACAGGTGCGACAAGTCTCTTTTATGAGTGAGTACATGTGCTATAGGCAGTGGGGGAGGCATACCTATGCCCGCCAAGACAAATACATCCAATAATCCTTCGTATTCATTCATTCATCAACCTTTCCTTACAATTCGCTTCCCAACCTGTGCACACAGCAGCAGGGTCCGCACACAGCTAACATGAGTCCATTCCCCCAAAAACCCAAACAAATAGCTTACACAACAGATCACATCAATATCTCATCGAATCCTATCTCTTACAATTCAAAATTCCTCTCTATTTATAATAATCTAGCTTCAAAATTCCTATGGTCCGCAACCCATGGTTTTCGAACCCCTATTTTACCCTTTGACCCATTACAATGTGTTTGGGGCTTTGACCCACCCCAAAACCCCTGTGCTATACTAAATATAATCAAAATTAACCAAAATGGACCAGTTTCGTGGCTTGTTAGGAGACCCCATTCCAACAGCTACAGTGAGACCTCTAGAAGGTTTCAAGATGAAGAAGAAGACCTATGCACTTCCTATTCTCATAGAGGGAGTGAAGAGTAAGAAGACCACTTAGAACATGAGATCCTAAGTGGATATTTGGCAGAGTACAAGTGCCAACCTAGGGGTTTCAAAGAGACTCTAGATCTTCCTCAGTTTATCCAACTGAGAGAAGAAAGAAGGCCATGCAGCAATAGGATGATAAGGGGCAATAGATTCCTATTGTCTACGTTTAATGGATCACCCTTATGTACAACAAAATCTTGGGTGATGAAGTTAGAAGCATTTTTCCTACTACGTCCAGTAGTGGAAAAAGAGGTTGTGGAGGTCTCAGCGTTACACTTGGAGGGTAAGGGAAGCACCTGGTGGTTCAGCCATGTGATTCATGTAAGAGTATCCACTTTTGCAAATTTCACTCACTGGGTAATCAGAAGATTTGACAGTAGAAGATCTGAGAAGGAGGAGTCCTCTTCTCCACTTGAGGAGCCTTGTACCAGTGTTGTCACAATCATGGAGGGGCAGCCATCTGTATCAAAAGTTGGATCAGCCAACACAATGGAGGAAGGAACTCTTGCAGCCATTCAAGATGTTCCCAAGGCTCACCAAGGTATGCATGGATTTCCATTTTTTAACCTTTCAAGAAATATTATGGGAAATCTTGGGGAGTTTTCTCCACATGGTCAAATATCAAAACACATTGCTGAGGTGGGGCAACAAGCTTGCACAACGTTGTGCAACTTTGGTTTGATCCAAGAAGGGATAAAAATTCATTTCTTTGCACCTTTATTGAGTTGCATGCAACATGAAGGGTTAAGGTGAGATATTTTGGAGGGAATAATGAGTGTTGTGCCACTTTCTGATGATGTTTTGTGTTCAGCACATTTGGATGATTTTGGATTCAAGAGGATTATTGATGAGAGGTCTTCTCTAGGAGATCTCCAAGGGGTTACATCTCAACTTCCCATGAGGTGTGAGGAGAGAGATCTGTTTTGGGAGATTGGTAGACTTAATTGGGAAGATATCAAAGGAGAGAACGATTGGAGGCATCCACATTTGGATGAATGGAGGTGGATGGAGAGAAAGAGGTTGTGAGCCACTTGAAAATCTATGACATAGGGTAGCAATAAGAAAATCTATGTTGGCTACTCTTGAGAGAGTTTTTCCATCTTGAATCATGCCCTTTTTCAAGAGGTATGTGGTGGATGGAGGCATGGCATGGCACCCATATGATAGAACAATAGAATTTTTTTTTGTATGGGGCATCATACAAGACAACCATCATGATATTACTCTATGGCTTGGATGAGGGAGAGATGAGGGAGCAGCAAGAGTTGTTGTTGCTGTGGTTACACTTGGGAGAGTATGGGCAGAAATTTTCCCATACTTCTCATGATAGTTCCAGAGAGAAGGAAGAAACCTACAAGGTGTAAGGAGGCTACCCTTCAGCATTGGAGGATTCTGAGAGGCTTACATGTAGGAAGAATATCTTCTCACATAGCAACATGATGGTGGATGGCTTTGGAATATGGAATGTCAAAGGGAGAAGTCATGGAGCCTTATTACTAAGGCCTACAACGTTGTCACATGGGGGTATGTTCTTATTGATGGAGTGTTCCAAGGAGAGTGTGTATCCATTCTTTTTGCAGATTCTTATGGGGATATTATCAGGGGAGGACTCATTCGTGGGAATCACTTTTAGCCTAATCACTATGTATGGTAGTAAATGCATTTCTGTACTTGTTAATTACTCCATTGAGTATTTGTATCTTCTCACCATATATGAACAGTGCATTGCTCCACAAGAGAGAAAGAGTATTTTTGGGTTTCATGGTCACTTTAGGGCCAATCTTTGCAATGCTAGTAGCCCATTTATACATGATTTCGAGAAAGTGTATTGTTATTTTGATTATGTACAACTTATTAATTGTTGCTTACTACCCCATGGTGGAGGAGAAAACATGCACAACTTGTAACTCTTTAAAAAACCACTTGCCACATGATATTCTTAGACAACAGTTGGGGAGATTATGAAGTATCCACTTGGAAAACCATTTGTACCATCCAAATTTGCACACAACCTTCAGAAAATTTCTGATTTGGGTGCCATATGGTGATTATGTGCCATTCATCTTGTATGGGATGGTTGGGGTTGGCATGGCTCGTGACATTGGAGAGAGGATCCTTGGAGACTCAATCCTCTTCTTGCCATTTGAGGGAAATCATGTTGCCGCCCAAGATCAGCATGCCCTATACACTTATCATAAGTGGAGAGGTGGATAGCGTGGGATAGGCCATCTTGCCTATTATGTGCATCTATTCAGCCTACCTACACTTCATGAGCCAAAGGTGGAGGAAATTCTTCATGAGTTGCCATGTTGGAGGGTGACTCATTTTATATGGGTGATAGCTTGGGGGTGGGGGTTTTACTTGGGAATGAAAGTTTCCCATGCATTTCAAACTCCATGTCTTGAGAGGACCTCTAGACAGCACATAGTTGTCTCCTTGAGTCTTTTAATTTGCATGATGATAGCCATTTGGGATGTATACCAAGTGCTAACTTTTATGCTTGGGAGAGACATTATGGAGTTTCATTGTTGAGACAACATCTTGTTCTTTGGGAGATCTCATCATATAAGGATTCTACAGGAAGAGGGGAAGAGACTTTCCATTTCTATCCTTGCAGTTTCTTGAGGACAAGAAACATTTGGGAGGGGAGGACTGTAATATTCCTAAAATTAGCATGCAGCTAATGGGAATATTAAATTTTGTTTCTTGCACTTAATAGGTGAATAAATGGGGAAAAGAGACCCATACTTGTCTTGTATTAGCATAAAATCCCTCTTGGTGTGAAAAGGGGATATCTTAGTGGCTGAATTTTTCACTTTCCATGTATGAACAGAAAAATAATCATGTTGATTTAGTCAAGTTGACCAAGTCAAGAACGCAGTACGGAGGAGCAGTCTTGATAGAGCTACAATGTAGTTTTGGAGGGAAAGTGTTCACATAGTGTTGGAAACCCTAATAGGTGGGACCCAAGGTGAGGAGGCTCACAAACCTTATAAGGAGGAAGATAGCAGACATTTAGGGTTATCTTATGGATTATTGATTTTTGTTTTCTTAGACTCTTGAGCATTCTTCAGCTGTTGAGTTGAGGATGCAGTGTTGCTCAACACAAGGCATTCCTGCTTAGGGATTCCTTCTCCTTCATTGAGTGATATTTTGGAGGAGTTTTGTTCTTCAATTTTACACATCTAGCCTTGAGGCCAAGCATCCTCCTTCATCCACAACGTTATTCCTGTATTAGGGGATGTTGTGTTGCAGGGTGTTGTAATGGGAGGCTTACAACACTAGCTCCTGAGATTATATTTCAGAGGAGGGAGCTCCCCTTGCTTTGAAATATCTGTACAGGAGATTCCAGGGCATATTTGACATCTTGGCATGTGGCCAAATCATTTCCCATCCTCTATAGTGCAGTTATTTGTAGAAACTTTGTCATCTTCTAGAGTGTTGCAGTAGTAGGGTTTGAACCCTTGCTTGTTAGCTTGTTCCTTGGAGGAAGGGCCAACCCTTCTCCCGAAAAGCTCTGTATATTATTATCCTTATGTAATTTGTATATTTCAGCTACATTTATTCAGTGCTACAGTAAAACTGCGTTTTTCAGATCAAGATCTGCAAATCTGTATTTTTATACATTGTACTCTCATGAAACCCTTGTCGGGTTAACCTTTTTTTGTATAAAAAGGGAGGAATCTCCATTTTCTCAGCCATTGGATGATTGTAGTCTCCAGATCTATTATTTCTCATTACTTGTTGCATAAACCCCCATTAAAATAACGCTATACTTGCTTCAGTATTTTCTGCATGAGTTGAGTTATGGGGTTTGGGCTTATTTGAGTCATATTGACTTGAGGAGATTTGTTTATGTGGGCTAGAGAGATTTTTTTCAGCTTCAATTATGTATGTGAGTTGCATATATATACTCTAAGGGATCCAAGTCCCATTTCTCACAGGAATAGCGTTATTTTCTGAAGACAGCTATTTTATGCCCTATATTACTGAATTCCCCACTTTGGAAGGAGTGTATAGGCCATATTCTTGTTGTTGTGCTCTCATTTATTGGTGAGATGTTCTCTTACATCTTATGAGCAGATCTACAATGCGATGATCATGATTTTTTGAAGCTCCAACTTAATAATATCTTAAGATATTCTAATTGTTGTAGAAATTATCTATTTTGGGATATTACATACATCAAGTCGAGCTCCAAATGACATATATGTTCTGGATGAAGCAACTAAACCACATCTCCTAGCTAAAGAGGATGATATAATATTTTGTAGGAATGATGATCGACTAAGTAGGAACTTTCCTACAAATATGCCGAGTGAGTTCGAGATGTCTTTACTTGGTGAACTGACACACTTCTTAGGGCTTCAAATATCTTAGCAAGAGAAAGGAATAGTTATATGTCAAGCCAAGTGCATCAAGAAAATGCTCAAGAAATTCAAAATGGAAGATTGAAAACCCATCCTTACTCTGATTGTAACTGGTTGAAAATTGAGCATAGACGACTCATCTAAGGATGTGGATCAGAGGTTGTACAGATCTATGATTGGTAGTCTTCTATATGTAACAGCCTCCCGGCCAGATGTTATGCAAGCAGTTGGACAAGAAGCAAGATTCCGAGCAGCACCAAAAAAATCACATATTTTTTCCGTCAAAATAATTCTTCGATATCTAAAGGGAAAAAAGAATATGGCTTGTGGTATCCCAAGGGTAACAATCTCATTATTCAAGACTTTACAGATGTAGATTGGGAAGGAAGTGTTGATGGTCATAAGATTACTCATGAAGCATTTCAGTATCTTCGCCAAAAGCTTGGGATTCTCCCATGTTCTCATTAGATTTTCCTTATTTAGAATACAAAGGGGGAGTGGAAGTATGCATAGGTCTGCAGGATGGTTGTGTGTCAGGGGGAGTTACCATTTTCCATTTATGTCAAAGGGGGAAAGAATGTTGTAGGAAGAGGTGTCATGATCGCAGGGGGAGTATTTGTGCTAGTATTAATGCCAAAGGGGGAGATTTTTTATCAGTGGTTGTCATTGATGTCAACCCAACCAGCACCAGGGGCTACCTTGATCTTACATGGTTTTTGACCTACCAAAATTAGAAGCCGAGGTATTTGAATCCTTTATTTTTTCTTTTATTTTTTAATTTCTTGAAGCATTTCTTTTCTTTTGAGTTTACATCACTTATGTTCGGACGTTTTTCTGTGAAATTCCCAACCTCACCACAGCCGAAACATATCAATGGAAGTGTACCCTTGAATTTCTCCTTACCAATTTTTAGATTTCTTGTAAAGTAAGCATATTCTCCATCTGAAAGATCTTCTTCATCATATTCCTTTTCTTCACACTTACAGGTGCAGGTCTGTGCCTTTGAAGGTTGTTTCTCTTTATTGGCTTTATTAGATGCAATGAATCCAGTTTCTAGATGAAAAGTACCCTCCTCTTCATCAAGTCCCATTTCATATGCTATGAGAAATCCATTTAATTCCTCTTTGTTGATTTTGTTCATATTTGCACTATATTCTAAGACTGATACCTTTGGGTTGAATCTCCCTGGTAATGTTGTAAGAATATTTTTTATAATAGTCTTCTCGTCAACAGGCTCTCCCAATCCTTCCAGAGTGTTGGTTATTTCATCAACGTGTTGGAAGTATGCAGCAATTTTGTTATCTTATTTCATTCTGAGTTGTTCAAATTTTTCTCTGTAGATTTGATGCTTTTCTTCTTTAACATTTGAGTCACATGCATATATATTCTCAAGCTTGTCCCATACATTTTTTTCGGTTTGACAACCGAACACCTTATGATAAGAAGATTCAATAAGTCCATTGATAATTATATTCTTTGCTTTTGCATAATTTACCAAATTATTCTTACCTTGTTCATCTGCGGTTGATGTATATCCATTTTGAATAGTGTCCCATACTTCGTAACCTTGTGCCAAGAGATATACCTCCATTCTTCCTTTCCAGAGTGCATAATTATTTTTCATTGAGCCGAGGTACACCATTATTGGTATGCTCCATGACCTCCTTCCAGCTGTTAAAATGCTATTGAAGGAATGGAAAACTCTGATACCAATTGAAGATTAACTAATGCTCTGAAAGATTAATAATAATACTAATCGAAAGGAATATTGATTCACCCTGCCTCTCAGTATTTCCAACATGTTGTGCTTGTCCCGCCTAAACCAATGTTGTGTTTTACTTGCAAAAACTGGAGACCAAATTTCGGAGGGGGGTATGAACAGTTTGTGGTATTGGATGTGGGGGTGAAAAATCACTACAGGCTACCATGTATTACTAGAGATGGTATCAAAACCAGCCATTTCGGACAACCCCCCCCCCCCCCCCCCCCCGAGTGTTATCCTTCGTAAGGTGAGAAGGGGGCCGAAAAAAATCATGAGCCGTTGGATGCAAGATATGGAGCAGAGATGAGGGGAGCATGGCAGAAGTGATAATGGAGTTAGTGGGCTCCTTAACACTGAAAAGAGCAAAAAAAAAGTTGTGGAAGGGCTACTGATGACGTGGAAAGGAGGTGGGACCCAAAAATATATCGCATATCGCAGATAGGAGGTTTTACATATGAGCAGTGAAGGGTAAATGTTAAGAATTGCAATGTGCGAAGTGCGATGAGTGTAGGAGTGATGTGGTAGGACAGAGGTGGGGCCGCCCGAACATCACAGATTGAAATTTTTAGTTATAAGCATCAGAAGGTAAGTGCTATATTTTGTAGGGAGCGATGTGCGGGGAGAGGGGAATGGATGACGTGGCAAGGAAGGTGGGGCCCAAACTCATATCGCATATCCCAAATCGAAGGTTTTATATATGAGAAGTGAAGGGTAAACGTTAAGGATTGTGATGTGTGAAGTGTGATGTATGGAGGAGTGACATGGTAGGACGGAGGTGGGGCCACCCGAACATCGCAGATCGCAAGTTTTAGTTATGAGCAGTGGAAGGTAAGAGCAATATTCTGCAGGGAGCGATGTGCGGGGAGCGGGGAATGGATGATGTGGCAAGGAAGGTGGGGCCTTAGCTCATATTGAAAATCAAAATTGGAAGATTTTAGTTATGATTAACGGGAGGTAAGTGTTATGATCTGTGGGGAGCGAAGTGTGATGAGCGGAAGTGGAAGGTGATGTGGCAGATGGATGGTAGTCCTACTTTGTATCACAATTCGGGTTCAGGAGCGGTCAGATATATGATATGCAAATGGAAATTATGGAATTCCGATGCGATATAGGTAAGGCGTTAAGTCCAGTAAGTGATATTACATATAATACATGTAATATGTAATACATGTAATGGTTTGTGGGATGCAGCAATTAACACACTTTGGATCATAATACCTTGACTACAACACTTTTCTCTTTTGACTGCGGGGCTTTCTACCCAACCTCCACTTGAATAGCTTGGCCTTCCCCTTAAACATTCATGCCTTTGCCTTGTGATTCCCTTATAGGGACCACTTCTCCATGTTATGTGTGGTCATAGGCCAACATTGGCTCCATTTGGGGACAATATGTTGTTCTAAAAGTGTTGAGAACCTGCAAACCTGAACGCTTGTGATTCATTGGGCTCATGGAGTCGTAAATGCATATTTTAAGCCTAAATTGAAACTACAATTGAGCTATGCACTTCTAATTATATAAATAAAAAATCATTGCTGCACCTTGAAAATCTTGAATGTTGAAATATGAACTATGCTGAAACTAGAAAATGAAACACACTTGAAGTGAAAACTACAAAGCAATCTGAAACTAAACTGGAAATATGCTCATGGCACTGAGCTTATTTGAACACCTACCTACCCTAATCTACTGGAATTACTACTATTCTAAATGATACAATAATGCAAGTGTAACCAAGAAAGCAATTGCTCTAATAGTTTTGTTCTTTCACTATTTTTCACCAGACTCAAGAACAAACTTGTTAATGGTATTTGATAGGAATTCCCACCCTGATATTCATTGCATGGATCTTGGTAAACCTGAACAACAAAATAAATGTTGAAAAGGTATGGTGGCTTTTTGATGAATAGTTTCTCAATATAGACAGCCACCTGATCAAGATACACTTGACCTATTTCTGAATATCCTGACCCAATCGATCCAACCTCACAACTTGGTACTTCACATGTGTTCTCCATGTCTTCAGACAACTCAGAATATGTTTTTGTTTTATTTGATGAATTATGGCATAATGGTGGATAATCAAACTAGATCAATTCTTCCTCTGTTTTAAACTTTTCCTCTCTCTTCAGCATGTTCATCTCCACATCAACTACAATATTTTTCATTTATTCAAAGGTTGCAGTGTCCCTTCCTCTTAATTGGAATTCCATCCCTAGATTAAAGGCATTTGGGTGGTGCCATAGAGCTAATCTTGGGGGTGGCCTTATATCAGTAGGCATTGAAGGATACACCTTATTGAACCTAGCTGAAAAATACTATACTGTCTCCCCAGGCCGTATTTTTAAATTTCCATACTCTTCTATGATAAGAAATACATTTCCCATGATTAACCATTGACTTAAGAAAACTTTCATGAATTGATGAAAATTTCTCATGCTAGCAGCTAAAACAATCTCAGAACAATTTTTAACTTTGCCTTGCCATGGTGGAACAGACATCCTGATACATACCTCATATTCTTCCTTTACTAATGACTGCAATATAGTGACCAAGGAATCATGGTAAACATGAAACATAAGATATTCTAGAAGAGTTGTAATAGGAAAACCAACCTCATTCCAAATTGATTCTTTGCTGGTGTGTTGCAAGGGAACCAATTATCTTTCCTCACTATCCACAGTAGTCAAGTGATCCGAGTTTTTTTTATTTTTCTCTTTGTCACACAGAAGCTTGTAAGGGGGCTGCAAAATTTTGTTAATTTCGGGTGAAGAAACATGATTTGTAACAATATGTTGTACTACTGAGAGAGAATTTGAGAGATGGTCTTCATCATGCAAATATGAGTGGTCTTTAATCTTTGAGGGAAATGCTATTGGCTGAGGATGTTCTTGTGGATCTAGACCATTAAGCTCTACAGCCTTTGTTTCCAGGTCACCACATTGTTGTTGATTTTCAATGTTGTCCTCTAGGAAACACTCTAGCTCTTCCCCTTCTTCATGGAGGGTAAGCTCGCCTCCCTCTTCTTCAGAATAGGCTAGGAACTGGTTTTCTGAATGCGATCCAAAAACTACCATGGAACGTTCTTCTTGGAGCTTAAAGGGTGTGGTCCCTTTTAATATAATGGATTCTTTGAACAGCCCCTTAGGAGGGTCGAGCAGTTTCAAGGGTATAAGTGAGGGATTCTTATCTTTGGGGGGGTTCAACTTCTTGCTTTGTGAAAGTGGATGTAGTGGCTTTATGAGGGTTTGACTCTTCTAATGGATTCTTCCCTTTACTAGCAGGACTAGGAGGGGTTTGCTCTCTTGATATTGACTCTTCATTTTGTTATTGCTCTTGGGTTATCTTTCTAGAGGACCTAAGATCATACTTCTTTTGGAGTTGAGATTGTATGAAATCCACGAACTTCCTGTAGTCATTGTCAATATCTACGTCTTCTAAAGGTGCTTCCTTCTTTTCTTGCTCCCCTTGCAGGGTTAGTTCACCTTCCCCATCATCGAAGTAAGTGGTGAATTGATTCTCTTGGGTATCTGTGACTTACTCGGCCTGTACCTCCAGCTCTCCTTCCAAGTACAAAGGAGGTTGGATATGATATTGTTGTTCCTTCCTTTCACGTTGCAGCAATTGTACAGGGGCTTCCAATACTGGGGATTAAACCCATTTTTGGAAATAATTTGGTTAGAACGAGGAGGGGAATTTTTGGCTTCCAATTCAAGATTAACCAACTTATTTGAGAGGTTCTTGATCAGCTTATTCATTTCTTCAATTCTATACTCATGTGATTCCATCTCCTGATTAAAAGTAGAAGCTTCCTCCCTGCTCTTTATTCTAGCTTCATGTTCTGTCTTGTAGAAATTATATGCACTAAGCATGCATATGTCCTTGATTCACCTGATCTCACACTATTTAAATTTATGCAAAATATTGAATCAATTCCACTTGTTAATATTTTGCGGAAAAATTAATTGCACACACATGTGAAGCATAAACAAAAATAATAAATCACACATAACACAATTTTAACCGGGAAAACATGAAGCTGAAAACCCCAACTATATATTATGTATCATGGAATCATATGACAATCCTCATACAAATCTTATCAAGCTCTCAGTACAGTACAATCGTCATACACTAATCAGGACCAATCCTACAAATCCATGCACCTATCTCTACCTCCTGCTAGCCTACCTCCACTGCGCAATCCCTACTAAATAATAGCTCTGAATGAATTCAAATTACTCTTTCCTTGACTATGCAATCCTCATTGGCAGCTCGAATGTGTCTGTGATGCAATCAATGCATCATTATACTCACAAGAGATCGTCCATATTGCCCTTTCACCTATCTCTCCACTGGGTCTCCACTAGATTTGACATGCACTGTAGTTAACTGTTGTATTATTCAGTTGATTAATGAGTTATTATTTGTGCATTAATTAACTAATTAATTAACTCCACTCTCACTAGTATATAATTCAGTTATACTAGATACAACTAGCTCAACTGAGTCTAACTGAGTTAAACTAAATACAACTCCATAACTACTTCTTCCAACTGTGTCATAACTTTTCCACTTGAGTTCTAACTGGTTCCTCCATGCATTAGCTCCAGTAAACCCTTAGGAATTGCATAATTCCCTCAGTCCACTGATGTGCCACATATGTGCACTGAAACAAAGTGCTTCAAGAGAATATGTTGTTGTTTAGTGTCTGATTATCATTAAGAGCTAATAATAATCGACATGCATCTATTTTTAGATCAAATATTTATAAATAGACTTCGCCCAATATTATAAAAATAGAATTTCATATATTTTTCCAACTTGATCAACCATCCACAAATAGCATCCTGCAACTTCTAAAATATGATCATCATGTCTAAAAATAGACTTGCACCACAAATAGCCTGCGGGCCCACTTAGTGAAGGCGACTCTTTTCACTAAGCTCATCATCTTGTTGAATCTCAACACTCTCTCTCAACAAGATAAGGATTATTTTTCACCCCGATCTTGCTTCTATGGTATTCAAATTTTCTCCTGGTGAGCACCTTCGTTAGAATATCAGCATCCTGATCCTCCGTAGGAATGTACTGAAGCAACATGATCTTCCTCTACACACAATCTCTGATATGATGATATAAGATATCAATATGTTTATATCTATCATGAAACACAGGATTTACCGAGAGTTTAATGCAACTCTGATTATCACAATGTATCACCGTGGGATCTAAATGTGAACTGAACAAACCAACCATAATCTTCCTCATCCAGATAGCCTCACATGTAGCTTGACTTGCTGCCATGTATTCTACTTCTGCTGAACTGAGTGCCACGGATCTTTGTTTCCTACTATACCAAGAAACTTCCGTAGATCCAATACTGAAAATCCCTCATGATGTGCTCTTTTTTTCAGTTGGGCTTCCTGCCTAATCTGCATCCGTGAAGCCATGCAACTTCACCTCATCCGTCTGTCTGTACCATAAACCATACTCAGATGTGCCCCTGAGATATCTCAGGACATGCTTACATGCCTTCCAAAAGAGCCTAGTAGGCTTGACCATCGCTTGTGAAAGCTGATTCACCGCATAGCATATGTCCGGTTTTGTATTGACTAAATACATGAGCAAACCAACCAACTGTCAATAAACAGTGGCATCCACTACCTTTGCCGAGGTAACATCCTCTTTCTTCCAATTTCCTGGAAGAGGAGTGTCGATAGGCTTACAGCCTTGCATGTGAAACTTCTCCAGTATCTCCCGGGCATACTTGCCTTGAGACACAACCATTTCACCTTCCCGCTGCCATATTTCCAATCTAAGGAAATAATGAAGGAGGCCCAAATCATTCATCTTAAACTCCTTTACAATATCTGCCTTGCATGAGTGTATCAACTACTCATCACCTATTAGTATTAAATCATCAACATAAAGTACAATGATTAAAAACTTACTGTCAACCACAATCCAGTACAGGTTTTCATCTGCCTCACTCTTGGTGAAGGTAACTCCAGTGAAATAGTTTTCGATCCAAGTGTACCAAGCATGGGGTGCTTGTTTCAACCCATACAACGCTCTTTTGAGCCTGCACACATGTGACTCGCTGCTGAAGATCTCAAATCCTTCAGGCTAATCAATGTACACCTCTTCCTCAATGATCCCATTAAGGACTGCAGTCTTCACATCCATCTGATGAATGTACTAACCCATCTGTGCTGAGAGAGCAAGGATGGTCCATATGGAAGAATATAGTGTGACAGGTGCAAAAGTTTCTTCATAGTCAAACCCCTCGATCTATGAGAAGCCCCAGGCAACAAATATTGCCTTATACTTCTTGATGCTCCCATCAGCAGCTTGTTTTACCTTGTAGATCCATCTTGATCCTACAACTGATTTTCCCACTGACCTTGGAACAATCTCCCAAGCACTGTTTCTAACAATGGAGTCATACTCCTCCACCATGGCATCTACCCATGTGGGCTCCTGCACTACTTCTTCAAAACAATACACTTTCTCATAAGAGCCATGTATCTAGTAAATCAGTTAGGTGACTGTCTCTGTCTGCATTGTGATGTAGGGACTCTTACATTCTGTGCCGCATCAAGCTTCAGTCTCTCAACTTCTGTGGTATGCTTTCTGCCTTGTCTGATGTTTGGTTCTGCATGAGTAGCCTCCTCCACTCCATGAATCTCCTCTTGTGGCTGATCCACATCTAGAGGCTCATCTTTGGGAACAAGAAGTTCCTCCTCTGCATGCAAGTGTAGCTCCCTCTCAAGCGACAACTTCATGGCTTTTACCTCATTGAATTTTATATCCCGTCGCACAACAGTCATCTGACTGTCTAGAAAATACACATGATAATTATGGGGTGTTTCTGTGTACCCCACAAATATCCCAACTTCTCCAGTCAGCTCTATCTTCTTCCTAGCATCCTTTGTCACATGAATGTAAACATGTGAGCCAAAAATCTTCAAATGAGAAATATTAGACTTCTTACCAGTAAAAGATTCTTCAGGTGTACTCATGCCAAGTACTCTATGAGGACAACGGTTTTGCACATAAAATGCAGTGTTGCATGCTTCCGCCCACAAGTGCATCGGTAGGCCCTGGTCATGCAACATCGCTCATGCAACACCCATTATCATTTTGTTCTTCCTCTCTGTGACCCCATTCCGCTGTGTGTTATGAGGAACTATGAGTTCTCTTCGAATTCCTTCTTTGCTACAAAATTATTTGAATTCGCCTAAGATGTATTCACCACCATTATCGCTCCGTAGAGCTTTCACTTGCTTCCCCGACTCCTTCTCCACCAATTCCTTGAACTCACAGAACTTTGAGAACGTTTCAATCTTCTTCTACATGAAGAAGATCCAGCATCTACGAGAATATTCATCAAAAAATATAACATAATACCTGTGTTTTGCTGTTGAAGCAACTGAGAAAGGTCCACACACGTCTGTGTGAATTCTCTCTAGGATCACCGAAGCACAGTTCTCCTTCTCATGAAAGATGGTATTCACAAACTTACCAATAGTACATCCCTTGCACTGATCTGACTGCACAAGAGTACCCTTGGGAAGTACAGTAGAAATTTGCTGCAAAATCTTCAAAGCGCCATGGTGAAGATGGCCCAATCTCATGTGCCATAATTCGCCCTCATCCCGGCTCACCACTTCTTCTACTTTTCCCACCATTGCAGCGCAACCATCTACCTCCAGCTTGTAGAGATTATTAATTCAAACCCCTATATTCTTGGTTTGACCTGTTTTTTTATGTCAAAGGAAGGCTTCTCCCTCACTGAAAACAACATCATAACCCTTGTCTTCCAGCGTTGCGACTGAGACCAATTTCTTCTTCATACTTAGAACATGCATAACATTCTTCAACAAGAATGGATTACCTGAATCCCTCTCAAAGTTAATGGTCCCAATGCCAGTCGCACTATACCGACCATCGTCACCCATTTCTATATGCATGTAGAGGTCCTTCTCCTCCAAGTCACTAAACAACTCCTTGTCTCCCATCATATGGAAAGACGCACCACTATCAAGATACCACACCGATCCCATGCAGCTTGAAACCAAGCATGCGATCAAGGAGAAATCAAGCTAAAATTGCGAGGCTAAGGCCTCTCCAGCTAAAGATCCAGCAGCCTTATTGTTCTTCTTCTTATGTGGACAGTTTGTGGTGAAATGCCTATGTTCGTGATAGTGAAAACACTTCACTTTGGACAAATCTTGCTTCTTTAGGTATTTTTGAATACCTCACTGTCATGAACATGAGGTATTTTGTAGCAGTGACAAACTTCGTGAGGTATTTTGGAATATTATCGCCCTTCTTCATTTTTATTTTTTTGAGCTTGTCTTTAAGCACCAACTTCCTCTGGTCACTTCTGCTTTGGAACAAGTCTTTCAAAGCCTCCACATTAAGAATGGAGTGGCTTTCCCATGAAGGCTAGACACAATATGGTCCTTCACACCTTCCAATAGAATTCTCCTTGTCTTTTTTGTCTTCTTTTTCCATGCGTCAAGTAATGCATCATCGCTAGATCCCAGCTTAGGAACATCACTATCGATTAAATCCTTCAGCCCATTATCCTCTAGCACCACCTCCTTCCTGTCCTTCCAGGCTATGTAATTTGAGCTCCCATCAAGGGCATACTCAAATTGAAACCCATTGAAAGACATTTCAATGTATACTCAACTTCACCAATAATCTTCTGTGGAAAATTCCAATTGTCCACCAACACAAACTCACTTCACAACTGCAATATTCAATCAACAATGCTTTGATACCATGTAGAAATTATATGCACTAAGCATGCATATTTCCTTGATTCACCTGATCTCACACTATTTAAATTTATGCAAAATACTAAATCAATTCCACTTGTTAATCTTTTGTGGAAAAATTAATTGCACACACATGTGAAGCATAAAAAAAAATAATCAATCGAACATAACACCGTTTTAACCAGGAAATCATAAAGCTGAAAACCCCAAATATATATTATGTATCATGGAATCATATTAAAATCCTCATACAAAGCTTATCAAGCTCTCAGTACAGTACAATCGTCATACACTAATCAAGACCAATCTTGCAAATCCATGCACCGATCTCTGCCTCCTGCTAGCCTGCCTCCACTACGCAATCCCTACTGAAGAATATATCTGAATGAATTCGAATTACTCTTTCCTTGACTGCGCAATCCTCATTGGAAACTCCAATGTGTTTGTGATGCAATCAATGCATCATTATAGTCACAACATATATTCCATCTTGCCCTTTCACCTATCTCTCAACTAGGTCTCCACTAGATCTGATATGCACTGTAGTTAACTGATGTATTGTTCAGTTGATTAATGAGTTATTATTTGTGAATTAATTAACTAATTAATTCACTCCACTCTCACTAGTGTATCATTTAGTTAGACTAGATACAACTAGCTCAACTGAGTCTAACTGAGTTAAACTGAATACAACTCCATAACTACTTCTTCCAACCGTGTCATAACTCTGCCACTTGAGTTCTAGCTGAGTCTTCCATGCATTAGCTGCAGTAAACCCTTGGGAATTATGTAATTCCCTCAGTCATCTGATGTGCCACATCTGTGCACTGAACTAAAGTGCTCCAAGAGAATAAGTTGTTGTTTAGAGTCTGATTATTATTAAGAGCTAATAATAATTAACATGCATCTATTTTTAGATCAGCGATCTATAAATAGACTTCGCCCAATATTCTAAAATATAATTTCATATATTTTTCCAACTTGATCAACCCACAACAGTATCTTGCAACTTTGAAATATGATCATCATGTCTAAAAATAGACATGTTTCAAAATAGACTGTTGCAAGAGTCACAAATCTAATTTAGTGGTATACCTTTCAATTAAGTCTATCATCTGTTGAATCTCAACATGTATTCCTTTGACTCTACTTCAAGAGAAGAAAAAGTTTCTTCTACCTCCAATGCATCAGTTTGGATCTGATCCAGAGATGTGGACTTCCTTTCCCTTAAGGTGAACCCAAATTTTGGTTCGAAAGCTCCTCCGAAGACCACCTTAGTAGCTTCTTGGGGTTGCTTTATTTCAGTAGGAAGATTATTATAGAGCTTATTGAACCTCTTTATGAATTATGTTACATCCTCATTGTGTCTCTTATTTAGAGCATTGAACTCTGCCAGAACGTATCCATGGTCCCTCTTTTCTCCCCATTTTAATGTGAAGAAATTTTCCATTTCTTCCCTGGTGTGGATTATGTTGTCATGAGAATTGAACCATTTCTCGGGGCTTCTCCTCCAAGGATTGGGAATTTAAAAGACTGCATACCACATTTAAGTTCTCACATTTATGTTCTGAAGTGTTTTAGAAGGTTTCCAATATACCCCTATGCAGAAGCATTATCTCTCTCCTAGAACTGAGGTAACCGCTCTAGATAAATTTTAAGTATTATTAATATCTGGGAGAGGTTTGCAGGAGAGCCAAGGGGGTATAATTTTTCAAAATGAAACTGGCACACCCATATAATTTGGGAGGTGGGGTGTAGATGGATCCGAATCTGGGTGTGAGGCCTAGTGAAATCCAAGATTACTTCAGAATTTATTTTGCAGTGGAGCTCGCCAAGGCCATGATATGCAACTCTCAAACTCTCTTGCTCACTTGTTCAAGGGGATTTGTGTCATCTGCAGAAAATATTTTCAAATTCGTATCCCTGGAAATGACACCAAAAAGATGTTGTAGCTCCCAGAGACAACCTTGATTTGCAAAAGACCAGTACCTAGGACATCTTAAAATCAGAGGTTAAATGTGGAAAAATATATGGATGCCTCTGACATAATATGAATTAAGAGAAATAATGATTTTGTTGGTTCAGGAATGGAGAGGATCTTGGAGTCTGATTCATGTGAATTTCCCTATACTATGAGAGGGCTCAAGAGGTTGAATGGTTGGATGACTTTCAAATGGGCCAAGTATGAAACAATGAGCAGAGGCTTTCAAATCATGTAGAGGTGCTGAGGAAGAACGAAGGAGGAATCCGCAAAAGATAGGCTTAATATCCTTAAGAATATGTCTCCTGTGAACTCAGAAGAAGCAGATTCAAGTGAAATATGACTAACAATAGAGATTTGTGGAGCGCGAATTAAGGAAGTGCAACAAGTTTAACACATGAGCGTTATACATAAAATGAATTCATGAATAAAAATGCATACTATCGGCAACTACATTACACGAATCATCCATAGCAGTAGAGCATGAAAAGATGATTATACATAAACAAGAGGTTACTGATAAACAAAGGTAATACAGATACATACTACTCATTTCCCCATCTGGAATCCAAATAAACAACACTGTATCATATTAAGTTCAAAACAACTCTCCCAAATATGTATCTTAGATCACATGGAGCACAATTATACGGAACTACAACAAATTTCTCCAAAATTAAAAACCTTTCTTTCATCTTAGAACTCACTACATATAGAGTTATCCTTCAGGGTTTACAATCAAATATTATTTCATGATCGAACCACACATGTGAAAACCAAAATATCCTAACAAACTAGTAGAGCATGCATCAAGGAACCGCTCCTATAACAGTAAATCAAAATAGAATTAGGTGAAATCAAGATTTCACTAGCAAAACATCACTATATAATAGTAAAAGTAAACAAAAATAGTTGGCCATGGAGGCCAAATTCCAAAATCTTCAAAAGGAGTGGCGAGAAGTGGGTAAGAACAGGTGGGCGGTCTGGCCTTCATCATATGGTTCCATCTGATGTTTGAAATCCTCCACTCTCTAATTCTCATTATTTCCACTTACCATTGTGGAAAGACCTTTTGTGTCACGTCTGCCTTGCTCTTTAGTGGGGATTTCCCAGAAAAACTGAATATACCTCTGTTGTGCTTATCCTACCTAAACCAATGTTATGTTTGACTTGCAAAAACTGGAGACTAGATTTTGGAGGGGGGCATGAACGGTTTGTGGTATTGTATGGGGGGGTGCAAAATCACTAGAGGCTACCACGTAGTACCAGAGGTGGTATCAAAACTGGTCATTTTGAACCTTGACCCCCCCCTGATGTTATCCTTTAGAAGGTGAGAAGGGGGGCGAAACATATCGTCAGTCGTTGGATGGAGGATATGGAGCGGAGATGAGGGGAGAATGGCAGAAGCGATAGTGGAGTTAGTCGACTCCTTAAAACTGAAAAGAGCAGAAAAAAAGTTGTGGAAGGGCTACTAATGACATGGCAAGGAGGTGGGACCCAATCTCATATCACATATCGCAGGTCGGAGGTTTTACATATGAGCAGCAAAGGGTAAACATTAAGAATTGCAATGTGAAAAGTGCGATGGGTGGAGGAGTGACGTGCCAGGACAGAGGTGGGGGCAACTACACATCGCAAGTTGCAAGTTTTAGTTATGAGCAGTGGAAGGTAAGAGCTATATTCTATAGGGAGCGATGTGTGGGGAGCGGGGAATGGATGTGGCAAGCAAGGTGGGGCCTAAATTCATATCACATATCGTAGATCGGAGGTTTTACATATCAGTAGCGAAGGGTAATCATTAAGAATTGTGATGTCTGAAGTGAAATGGGCAGAGGAGTGATGTGGTAGGATGGAGGTGGGGCCGCTCTCACATCGTAGATCGCAAGTTTTAGTTATGAGCAGCGAAAGGTAAGAGCTATATTCTGCGGGGAGCGATGTGCGGGGTGTTAGCCACCAATAAAATTTGTCATATCAAATGATGGCTAAAACATTTTTGGAGCCTTCCAGGAACAAGTTTTATTATAAAAAATGTTATCTCTTGAAGACTCATGAAGACATCATGCCCTTGGTTCAATCTTCATTGTTGTTTCCATTTTAAACTCAGAAATTCTATTGATTCCATAAGAGAAAATACTGTTGCAAAATTCATTTTTTCCCTCCCTCCACTTCAAAACTAACCTTCATTTTTACCCTTTTATTCTTCATAAAATTCCTCCATTTCCATTTTTCCCATTCCCCCTTTATAAAATCCCCATTGCAGAGTTTAAAACTCCTTTTTTAACTCTGCTGAAACCCCCAAATCCATCAAAAAACTCTGAAAAATTCATAAAAATACACCTTTTTGTATTAAGGGTTTAAGCCCCTTTGGGCGAAATCCTAAACCACTTCCCCACATGTGCCCTAGTGCTGGAACAAAGAGCTAATCCCTTTCGATGCTCATCGCATTGGAAAAATCATAGTATGTAAGTCTGTTGGCCATGTTAAAACCTCCGATTGCGATTATCCCTTTGATTATAATCCCCAGGTCTTTCACCGCTTCATATAACCCTTAGGCCCACGTCCGGTGCTTAAAACTTGTGAATAAACCATTCCCGATGCTCATTTTCCTTTGTAAATAAAAAAACCCACTTTTTCCTAAGTTTGGTCTAAATGCGCCCATGCAATGTTTTTTAATGTAAATGGGTAGATTGAAAAGTCCGCATCAAAGTTCTAATGCGATTGGGCCCCATTTGTATAAACCCCACTTTACTCCATATAATGTACGCTTGAGACCAAGAGTCAAAAGTCCCGAAGTGCTAATCTCATTGGAGAAAATCAGAATGGTTAGATTGAATGACCCGCACCAAAGTCCCGATGTGATTGGCCCTTATACATAAAGCCCCGGGCCTATGGCTTTCCATATAGACCATCGGCCCCGCAGACAGGCACCAAGCCATATCAATATATATCCCGCCCCAACCATAAAACCTTTGATTTTTATAAAAACTTTGGGTTTTCAAGTATTAAAGGGTTTCCGCTGGTTCATTATTTGAAGAAATCTCGACCTTTGATCTTAAGCCGATCAACGATCAGCACAACATCGCATCGGAAATTTTCAAAGGGCGCATTTCACGTGTGTTATTTACTCTCCCCGATTGGCTATCCCCTGATCAATCGTGAGCCGTTGATCTCCTCCCTACCTTTCTAGATCTAACGGCCCTCATTTGCTCTGATCATTTACCTTTCCTCTACCTTTGAACCCCTCCGATTCACTCCCCACCGTCGATCTTATCTGCAGATCGATGGTTAGCACTCAATCGCATCAGCGTTGTACAAGTTATTTCCCCCTGCCGATCGCCGAGCCCCGATTGCATTTGGGCCATCCACATGTCTAGATCGCATCTCCCGACTTTGGTTAAAAACATGCAGCCCCACTCATTATGTTTCTCAGCCAATCGTAGTCGTTGATCTCTGCAGATAAACAGCCCTCATTAACCCTTCTCTGCCCTTGTATTATTTTCGTTCATACCCTCCATATCTAATCTCTACCATTGATCCCCTGATCAGACAGCCCATAATAAAACCACCCTCCTCGCTATCTGTTCGCGTATCTATCTCATATCGTGTTCACTTCCCCACCGTTAGATCTGAGGCCCCAAATCTAACGGTCCACGTTCCATATCGCGTAACTTTCAGCGTGAAGGATAATTTCCTGAGGCCCGCGCGATATAGGTGGTTTTGAAAAGCCACGTGTTAGGCGGGAATGCATATTGCGTTCAAAAAGGCAAAACCACCTCCTTGCCTTTTTCTCACGCGAAAACAGTGGTTTTACCTCCCGAAACCGCTTCCCCTCTTTTCCATTGTGATTCATCGCGCGCGACTCCCGCCGTTGATCTCATGGGCCGATCTCATCTGATGGCCCACGATCATCCTGAACCCCCAACTCTATTTTTTACCATATTTCCTTCGAAACAAAGGTTTTAACCCCATTTCTTTGCATTTCTTCTATTTTCCAAACAATGTGACTCCTTCACACTATTGAATCACAACCAATCCTGACCGTTGATCTTTGCGCAATCAACGGCTTTGACTTAATTGACCCTATTGTTCTTTCCAAACAGTCTCTATTCGATCTCCACCGTTGGATGATGCCATCCAACGACCATGCTCCTCCCCTCAACCTCCTAAGCAGTTTTACCACCTAAACGGAGGATTTATTTATGTTTATTGTTTTATGCAGCTTTCTATGGTTTTTTCCATTATATTAAAGGAAAACCAAAGGCTGGGGATGATGATCCCTCAGGCCTTTTTGCATATATAAAGATCATACCGCAGGGTTCGAATTCATGTTTCATCAGTGCTTCATGGGCATTGATGCCATATGAGCCTTGTGCGGACCTGCACATAAACAAGACACAGTGAATTAAATCAAAACAAAAGAGTATCAGTGTCTAAGACTTAAACACAGCAGAAACAGAGGATTGAAGACCATTTTTGCAGTTTTGGGGATTACGGCTAAGATCGAAAATCAAAAGCCTAATCTTACAAATTAAAACGGAATTAAAAGAAAAATCAAAAGATTTATCAGTCATGAAGGGCCTCCACCGCCACATCAGAGGCAAATTGATTCCTCTCAGCTACCACAGTGCCACCTATAGCTTCAAAGCACTCAAACAAAAGGCCAAGTAATGACCAACAGAAGATATTTGCCTCACCGCAACTGAATATTCAGTTCTGCCAATAGAACTTAATGCAAAAAATATCAGTAGAGTTAATTATATCATGAAACAGAGCCTTAAAAGTCAACAAAAGCTCCCACTGAGCTTAATCCTTTAATGTAAATCAATTAATATAGTGAAAATATATGTACTCTTCTCCGTTAAGCCCCTCAAAGGCCGAGAAGTCATTAATTTGTATTAATTAACTTGGGAGATATTTTATCCTCTCCCACCTCCTCATTTCTTCTATAAATACTCCTGTAGAAGATGAGAAAATGTTGGTTGCAGAACTTTGAAATATACTTGTGCTCGAAACTTCTGATTGTAAATAGTGTCCAAAGGCTCTTGAAGCTCTGCTTGTGATATAATAGTTAGGCGGAGAAGTGAAGATGATTGCTAACCTGAAACACTGGACTTCAAGCTGTAACTGGTTTGAAGCATCAATACAAGCTGATTTATGGGATCCTGGTCTATGTCGACAGTGATGTTTTTCTTATTATAAATCATTATTTTATTTCTGTTTTCACTTTGTACATCTTCTCTGATAAAGAACAGCAAGCATAGAGTTAGGATTTACTGAATATCAAAACCTTCTCTGACTGATAAGATTTATCTATATGTTTTCTTCCAATTTGTATTATTTAGGAATGATTTAATTCAGTTCAAGCAGTTAGGAATGTTGGCGTTCCCTCATCCTACTGTCTTATCTAATTTTTATTCTTAAATTTTATTTTAAGTTTATGTTAAGTAGAGATGAACTAAGGAAGATATGGTGAGCCCTGGTCCTAGTTTTATCTCCAAAGAATATCTTAAAGTTTCCCTAAGAGTGTGTTGAAAGCTGGCTAGTTTCAAAGTACTTACCAGATCTTAGACCATTCTTTGTTATTGTTTGTTTTCCCTCTGTGTTTAAATATTTTCTATTGAAAGTGTATCAAAGGCTGGCTAGTTTCGAAGTACTTACCAAATCCTGGATTGCTTTTATGTCTTTCTTAAGTGTATGTCAAAATCTGGCTAGTTTCAAAGTACTTACCAGATCTTGGGCTGCTCTTTGTTCTTCATTTGTTTAATTCCCCTTCTTGTTGTATCATTTCATTCCATAAAATCAACTTTAAAGAGATCCTTAGACATAGATGACTTGCCCCATGGGCCACTCTTGAACCTGGTGTTTTCAATTAAATCCTATTATGAATCCATAGCCCAATGGACTAAAACCAGCATTACATCCATATTTTTAGCCAAAGCTTGCTCTATTTGCTTGCAACTTCACACCTTTGGAACTCTTTCCATTTAGAACTTTCCACTCAAATAATAATCATGCTCAACCATCCAAAACAAACAAAAACCCTCGACCTTCATAACTAGCCTACTATCATTACCCAAAAGCCTTTAAAGATAAATCCATCTTTGCACCTTATTTGAGAGATCCCTCTCCGAATTCAGGAGGGCTAGATCCTAGAATCCCAAAGTGGTTGAAAAGGTGTTTCTCCCTGTGGTCGGAATTTTTTCAATCTTGCTGATTACGGTGAGCTAACATTTCTGGTGGCTCCGCTTGGGAATTTTTAGTGTTTTTTCAGCCTAGGTACCTTTAAGACCTCAGAAGACCCTTCATTCAAGAACATTATGCAGTGAGTAAAAAGAAGCCTCTTCAAGCACTACCAAACGAATGGTAATCATGATGAAATTTGTTTGAATCAGTGACAAACTAGGCAAACCCTAGGATTCTCATAATTCTTTATCTAACCTTGAAAGATTAGCTAGCTTAGCCATAAGAGTAGACTATCTTTGTCTCATAACCGTAGCTAGGTTTTGAAACAAATTTAGGACACTCTTAACAACCACTAGGACTGAAAAATAACTCAGAAAACCCAAAAATATTTCAGATTGGTATTCAATAAACATGGTGGTGGACCATAAAACCTTTTACCTCCAAAAGAGCTAAAAAACTTCCATTTGGCGACTCCACAATCCTTAACAAACCTTAAGACTCCACTGAGAAGAACCATTATCATTGTAATATCATTTAAACTCAGTTAGAGGACTGTAGGATTTAAATTTGTAAAACATATTAGTTAACCTCTTAAAGACTGTCATATCTGGTTGAAATTTTCTTGTTTAGTAGGGTCCAAAAAACACAGCATAGTGGCTCCTAGAAAGATTCATACTTGAGCCTACCCTGACCCAGATCCACCTGAGATAGTTGATAACCCAGAAAGTATCCTTAGGAAGTATCCTAAAATAATTTTTTCAACTATTTTCAGATCACCCTTGAGAGCTAATTCAGTTCCTGAAAATCTTGCAGCTCTACAACAATCACAAGTAGACTTAAGAAAGCCATTTAGAACTAGGTCTCTTGATTATTTAGATCATATAGATTCAGAGTCTTCACTTTCATCTCCTAAGACAAGTGAACATCCTGGTAGTAGAGAAACAACACCACCTGATTCACATTTCCTTTTCAATTTAGGTGTCTCTCATCCAAGATCAGCTCAGCAATCTATTCCTGGTCCATCCACATGCATTCATACTACCTCCACTGTCCAAACCACTCCACTTCAACCCACTTTACCTTTTGTTAATCCACCTTTTGTAAATCCACCTCCACCACATACCATGGTAGCATGATATGCTCCCTTATTCCTTCCTGTACCATTGGTCAATCTTCGACAGG
Organism: Pinus albicaulis; assembly: GCA_034641835.2. Taxonomy (NCBI): domain Eukaryota; kingdom Viridiplantae; phylum Streptophyta; class Pinopsida; order Pinales; family Pinaceae; genus Pinus; species Pinus albicaulis. The sequence goes on from CM076579.1 coordinate 1,001,458,378, forward strand.
ACTCTTAGTCCAAAATACCATTATATGATGCTAGTAATGCTACTACTGCATCACAACACGTGGATAAGATGAATGAATACTTTGACAGAAATGAAATTGATGATGATTCTGTCAAACTAAGACTATTTAATCAGAGTCTGGGAGGAGAAGTAAGAAAATGGTTTAAAGGCTTAACTCCCCATAGTATCAATGATCTCCAAGCCTTCCATCAGAAATTCTTAAACAAATGGGAAGTGAAGAATAATCCTCTCCAAGTCCTTTCTGATTACAAGAACCTCCATAGAAACACCGGGGAAAGTGTCCAAGATTACTGCACTAGATTTAACAGTGTATATAATGCACTTTCCCCAGATCTAAAACCTCCACAAGGCTCAGCTCTAAACAATTTTCCTGAAGGGTTTGACCTTGAGATGGCCTATCAGCTGAGAGAGAGAGATCCTGCAACTCTTGAGGATATGCAAAAAGGAGCTCTTACTGTGGAATTTAATTTGATGGAGAAGAGAGTAAGAATGAAAAATGAGAAGAGAGTATCCTTCAGAGAGGAATATACCCCTTCCACTTCCAGCTCAAAAATGGAGAAAATGATGGAGGAAACGATGAATAAAATGAGCATTCTTGAGAGAGCACAAGCGAGTCAAAATAAAACTGCTCCTTAAAACAGAAACCAGAACCAAAATCAGAATTTTAGAAGGAACCAACCTCCAAACAGACCTAGGGATGATGATCAACAGATCACTCCTCCCTTTCATCAAAACTATGTGAGTGAGGTTGAGGAAACAGATGAAATAACAGAGGAAGATGATATCAACATGCTAGGAGTAGATAATGATGACTTCGAGATTCATTATGATAGAAAACAAGGTCTTTGCACACCCTATGATGACAAAAGATATGATGATGAAAGTTATTATCAAGACATGGAAAATGTTATCATAGAATCTCAAAGGGAATATGACCTTAGAAGTAAAACTAATCAAGAGACTCCCAACACCAAAACCTTTGACAAATCTTCACAAAACAACACTGTAAAGAAGCCTAAAGTTGTCAAACAGAGGAACAAATCAGTAGCTGTGAGTTCTAATAAAGATAAAGAGAAAGGCACTCACAACGTTACAAAATAGAGTGTAGACCTTGGCAGTACTAACAATTCAGCTAGTACTCCTGTTAAAACCATTTTGTAAAATATAAATAGAACAAATCAGCAAGCTAATATTGCCGATAGAGTTGCAGCTAGTAAGGCTGAGACGAGTACTTCTAAGAATCAAACACCTTTAAGCCTAGAGCAAGAAATTTCCAAAATTAAAATCTCTGTTCCCTTGACTAAGTTAGCTACCCAGAATGTATATAGGTCTCAATTTTTGAAGGCTTTAAACATTGAAGAGAATAATGAAACATTCAATCTTAACGATGACCAGCCAGAGCTTATTTTTGTTCCAAAGATTGAAGGTAAGTATCAAGGGGACCTGTTTCTCCATTTTATGTAAGTTTAAACGTTCATGACAATATTTTGCACAACACTATGCATGATTCCGGGGCCTCTCATAATTTAATTCCTAAAGCTATAATGGAGAGCCTTGGTCTAGAAATCACCAAACCTTATAAGTACCTTTACTCCTTTGACTCGAGCAGAGTAAAATGTTTAGGATTGATAAAAGACCTCTGCGTTAACTTAGCACAGATTCCAGCCAAATGCTTGGTTATGGATATTGTTGTGGCTGATGTGCCCCCAAAGTATGGAATGCTACTATCTAGGTCCTTGGGGGCTAAGTTACAAGGAACTATGCAGATGGAAATGACCTATGCGACCATCCCTGTTTTCAATCAGACAAGAAGATTTTACAGGGAGTCCCATATGAAATACACGGTTACAAGTCAAGACAGACCACAAAAATCTCCTCTGTATTCTGTAAATATAGGCCTCAATTCTTTTATCTTGTTTAACGATGAATATTTCACTGAACAGGTGAATTTAACTGAACTGATGGCCGATAGAGAGGAAGAAGAACACAACGTAGAAGTGTCAAAAAATTTTGCTACATTTGAAAACTTTAGCAAACCCAGCACAGGTCTTGAGCTTCAAGTCATGCGTCCTTTGCTTTTAAACCTTGATAGTAAAGAACGTAACCCTCAACGTAGTGAAAAATATAAGTAGTCAAAACAAATTCAACTAAGTGCTGATACTCATGAATAATTAGAGAACACGCTAGTCGAAGAGGACAGTACCCAAGATAAACCTGAATCTAGTCATCTGTGGAGTATGAAATTTGATGGGTCATGCACTAGAACTAACGCTGGTGCAGGTGTCTGGATTTGCAACACTAAGAACAACCACACAGAAAGCATTTCCTGTAGATTAAACTTCTAGTTTTCAAATAACATAGCGGAATATGAATCCTTTCTTTTAGGCTTAAAATTGTTAAAAAAATTAGGAGCCAAAAGAATCAAAGTGCATGGGGATTCAGAATTAATCATTAGCTGGCAAGTCAACGGGGAACACAATGAAAATCACCCAAGACTTAGGGCCTAATGAAATGATGTCGTGGATCTTTTAAAAAATTTCGATGAGTCCCAATTAATTTTTGTCCCAAGGAAAAGAAATATTGCGGCCCACAGTTTAGCCTTTGCAACTAGAACATGCTTAACGCCATACGAAACCAAATAATGCACAACTCATATTAAATTCAGACCTTCCATTCCTGATAACGAAAAATATTAGTAGGTGTTTGACGGAGACAAACAAATAGAAGACTTCATGCAATTCAGTAATGAATTCGAACTACACAGTTTGGACTCAGATTATGAAACAAATTGCAATAGTGAAGAAAATTTTCTTAGTGAAGAAGAACCGTCTCCTGAACTTGCTAATATAAATCTGTTGACTAGAAAACCTGAAAATAAAACAGAACTAACTACAGAGTTAGAAACGGAGGAGTTAGAAACCCTGCAGTCCAAATATTAGAGTTTGCCTAAGGGTTTGGCCCCTTTAAAAAAGTTGTTTGATTTTAACGATGTGGCCAAGAAGCGAAAACTAGAGCCTGTAGAGACTGAAGTTGAGGAGTGCAATATAGGTAGTGAACTTAAACCAATGATGATTAAACTATCTAAGACTTTACCAGCTCACATTAAACTCAAATACATAGAGTTGTTCAAATAATTTTCTGATGTTTTTGCGTGGAGTTACAAAGATCTTAAATCCTATGACACTAAAATAATACAGCACAAAATCCCTATCAAGGAAAACCAAAAACCATTCAAATAGAAGTTGCGCATAATAAACCCCATTCAGCTCCCTTTGGTTGAGAAGGAAATAAAGAAAATGTATGAAGCTGGTATTATTGTCCCTATTATATATTCTCATTGGGTGTCTAATCTGGTGTTAGTTAGGAAGAAAACAAGAGAGATCAAGCTTTGTATAGACTTTAGAGACTTAAACAAAGCTTGATTGAAAGACAACTACCCTTTACCTAAGATGGATCATATTTTACAAAGGGTGGTAGGGTCTAAAAGAATTTATTTGCTGGATGGCTATTCAGGGTACAATCAGATCTTAGTTCACCCTGATGATCAATTAAAGACAGCTTTTACTATGCCATGGGGCACTTTCATGTACGTGAAAATGCCCTTTGGTCTAATGAATGTTGGAGCAACTTTTCAAAGAGCCATGGACATAGCATTCTCAGAAGAACTAGGCTACTTCATCATTATATACCTTGATGATGTTACTGTTTTTTCAAAGACAGATGAAGAGCACTTAGAACATTTAAGAATAGTCTTTGAGAGATGCAGAAAGTTTGGGATATCTTTGAACCCTAAGAAAACACTTTTCGGTCTCCAAGAAGGTAAGCTTCTTGGGCACATTATTTCAGAAGAGGGTATTAAGATAGATCCAAAGAGGATTGAGGCCATATTGGAAATCTCTCATCCTCAAAACATCAAGGAGTTGCAATCTTTCATTGGAAAGATTAACTTTTTGAGAAGTTTCATCCCCAACTTAGCTGAGCTCCTTAGAAATATTAAAAACATGTTAAAGAAGGAGCAAGGGGTAAAATGGACCTTGGAAGCAAAGAATTCCTTTGAGCTGGTGAAACAAGCATTAACCAAAACACTGGTTCTAATAAGTCTTTATTTTTCAAAATATTTTTATATTTTTTCATTTGCATCAGAGCATACAATAGCTGCTATCCTTCTACAGAAAAATCCACAAGAACAAGAGTAGCCTATTGAATTCTTTAGCAAGGCTTTGAGGGATGCCCCTCTGAAGTATAACATTATAGAAAAGCAAGCTTTTGATTTGGTTAAAGCTTTAAAAGACTTCAGAGTATACATCTTGCACTCACACATCATTGCCTTTGTCTCAAATTCAGTTGTCAAAGACATTGTAACACAGGACCTAGACGGTAAGAGAGGTAAGTGGATTGCTGTTATTCTTGAATATGATTTAGAGATAAATCCCACTAAAATCATCAAAGGCCAAGGTCTAGCTAGATTAATGGCTGAATCCAATTTTGAAGTTCTTGATATTAATATGATTAATTCTTTGGATGAACAAGAGGAAATCTCAACTCCCATTGTTGAAGACTATTTTATGAATTCCTCTTGGTATGCTGATATTCTTTATGTTTTGCTTAAATTGAATACACCTCTTGGTTTGACAAAAACAAAGGCAAGGTTTTTGAAATTGAAAGCTGTAAATTATTACATTATAGATAAATGTCTTTATTGGAAAAATGCAAGTGGTATATTGCTTAAATGTTTGCCTGAGTATGATGCAGAGAAGGTTAAGCACGAGTTCCATGAAGGAGAGTGTGGAGGCCATTTATACTGGAAGACAACAGCCAACAAGATCTTGAGGGCTCGTTCTTATTGGCCTACTCTCTTTCTTGATGTACACAAGATGATAATTTCCTGTCATAAATGTCAGCTTTTTGAAGGCAAAAGGAAGTTTCTACCCTTACCTCTACATCCAATCACTGTTGAAGCCCCTTTTCAACAGTGGGGACTTGACTTCATAGGTGAAATCCATCTACCATCCTCTTCTCAGCATAGATGGATTCTCACTGCCACAGACTACTTCACTGAATGGATAGAAGAAATTCCTTGTAGGCAAGCCAATGATTCTGTTATTATAAATTTCATGGAGAATAATATTCTCTCTAGATTTGGATGTCCTACCAAGATCATCACTGATAATGCAGCAACATTTGGATCAAAGAAGATGGTTGAATTCTGTCACAAGTATCAGATAACATTGGGGCATTCCACGACCTATTACCCACAAGGTAATGGACTTGTAAAATCTTCAAAAAAGAGTTTAGTGAACATAATCAAGAAGTTGTTGGAAGACAACAAAAAGTATTGGCACACAAAGCTTGTGCACGCACTTTGGGCTGACATATTGACTTTGAAGAAATCTATTGGCATGTCACCCTACCAGCTTGTGTATGGCACTGATGCAATTTTTCCAACCAGCCTTGGTGTGCCAGTTATGAATTTGATTCAAGAGGTTCAGTCTGAAGATAATGACATGATCAGAAGGATAAATCAGACTATTCATCTTTAGCAAACCAGAGAGGAGGTTTATAAAAAATCATTGCAAAAGCAAGACAACATTAAAAATATTTTTGACAGAAGAACAAAGGCCAGCAATTTTAATATTGGGGACAAAGTTTTAAAGTGGGACTCAAGGAGAGAAGACAAGGGCAAGCACGGAAAATTTGACAACTTATGGCTTGGCCCTTACTTCATTCTTTCTGCTGCTAGTAATAATGCCTTTTTCTTACAAGATTTTAATGGAGCAGAATTGTTTGGGGGTCCTGTCAATGGCAGGATGCTTAAACATTACTTCTCTTGATCCATGTCATGTTCTGAAAGCATTTTTATATTTTTTCTCATTATAAATATTTCATCCACCATTGCATTCAAAGTTAGAAAAATCTAAAATACAAAAACAATGAAAGAAAGAAAAAAGGGCTGGTTGTAAAAACAATAAAGGTACAGCCCCATACCAAAAAAGAGAAACAAATCTGAAAGTGTGCAAGCTTAAATGCCATTTCTGAAAAACACACTCCTAATTAGTCAAACAACCTAATCTTGACTAATTAGTTTTAAAGTTACTGCTGATAGGATAGTGAATTCGATTTTCCAAACAGTTTAATCTTGGCTTATCAGTAGGTAGATTAGGCTAGAAATTAAAGGTTCAAACATAATCAAAATCTGAACCTAAGTGTCCAAAGAGAGATGACTCAAATTTGTTTATTTCTTGAGTCAAGAAAAGAGCTAAAAACTGGTTCTAATCAGCTCAAAATATTAACCAGATTATAAGGAAAGAACAACTCAAACAGAAGTAAAAACAAAGTTGTAAAAAGATGAAGGAAGTGCTTTGAAATTTCAGATCTTAAGCCTTCCATTTTGATTTAATTTTTCTGCAAAATAATATCTATGTGCAGCTTGTTTTTTATGCCATAGATCAGCATCAAGTTAGACTGTTCAATCCTGATTTGCATGCTTTTTAATTTTTTTTTTTAGAAATTAGAGAATAAAAATCTGTTAGACTGTTTAATCCTAATAGATTGGTAGATTAGGTAGAGAAGCATGTGGACTCAACTGTTTAATCTGAGTTCATGGAAAAATAAGGAGTAGAATTAGATTAGTTTTACGCTTTCAAAAGAATAAAATGTTGTGAAAAGAGTTTTCCAATCCAAGTGCACTCTAAAGAAGAAAAAATGTTAGATCAGTAGGATTGGGTAGGTAGAAAGCTTGTATTGATGAAGTTCCATTGTTTTCCATGGCTGCTAACATTTTTCAAAAGAAAAAAGATCATCCAAGTAAAGAAAGGCAGCCCAATGGATGATGCACTGATTAGCCTCCTAGAGAATGCAAGTCTAAAGTTCTTGATGCCTTCAAGAAGGCACCATCCCCAAGTGGAGCCACTGTTAGCCACCAATAAAATTTGTCATATCAAATGGTGGCTAAAACATTTTTGGAGCCTTCAAGAAACAATTTTTATTATAAAAAATATTATCTCTTGGAGACTCATGAAGACATCATGCCCTTGGTTCAATCTTCATTACTGTTTCCATTTTAAACTCAGAAATTTTGCTGATTCCATAAGAGAAAATACTGTTGCAAAATCCATTTTTTCTCTCCCTCCACTTCAAAACTAACCTTCATTTTTACCCTTTTCTTCCTCATGAAATTCCTCCATTTTCCATTTTTCCCATTCCCCTTTTATAAAATCCCCATTAAAGAGTTTAAAACTCCATTTTTAACTCTACTGAAACCCCTAAATCCATCAGAAAACTTTGAAAATTTCATAAAAATACACCTTTTTTGTATTAAGGGTTTAAGCCCCTTTGGGCTAAATCCTAAACCACTTCCCCACATGTGCCCTAGTGCTGGAACCAAGAGCTAAGCCCTTTCAACGCTCATCTCATCAGAAAAATCGGAGTATGTAAGTCTGTTGGCCATGTTAAAACCTCCGATTGCGATTAGCCCTTTGATTATAAGCCCCAGGTCTTTCACCGCTTCATATAACCCTTAGGCCCACATCCAGTGCTTAAAACTTGTGAATAAACCATTCCCGATGCTCATTTTCCTCTGTAAATAAAAAAACCCACTTTTTCCTAAGTTTGCTCTAAACGCACCCATGCAATGTTTTTTAATGTAAATGGGTAGATTGAAAAGCCCACATCAAAGTTCCGATGCGATTGGGCCCCATTTGTATAAACCCCGCTTTACTCCATATAACTTACACCTGGGACCAAGAGTCAAAAGTCTCGAAGCACTAATCACATCAGAGAAAATCAGAATGGTTAGATTGAAAGACCCGCACCAAAGTCTCGATGCGATTGGCCCTTATACATAAAGCCCCAGGACTATGGCTTTCCATATAGACCATCGGCCCCGCAGACGGGAGCGAAGCCATATCATATATATATCCCGCCCCAACCATAAAACCTTTTCTTTTGATAAAAAATTTGGGTTTTCAAGTATTAAAGGGTTTCCTCTGGTTCATTATTTGAAGAAATCTCGACCGTTGATCTTAAGCTGATCAACGATCAGCGCAACATCGCATCGAAAATTTTCAAAGGGTGCATTTCACGTGTGTTATTTCCTCTCCCCGATTGGCTATCCCTCGATCAATCATGAGCCATTGATCTCCTCCCTACCTTTCCAGATCTAATAGCCCTCATTTTCTCCTATCGTTTACCTTTCCTCCACCTTTGAACCCCTCCGATTCACTCCCCACCGTCGATCTGATCTGCAGATCAACAGTCAGCGCTCAATTGCATCGGCGCTATACAAGTTCTTTCCCACCGCCGATCGCCGAGCCCCAATTGCATCTGGGTCGTCCACGTGTCTAGATCGGACAGTCTAGATCGCATCTCCCAACTTTGGTTAAAAACATGTAGCCTCGCTCATTATGTTTCTTGGCCAATCGCAGCCGTTGATCTCTACAGATCAACAGCCTTCATTAACCCTTCTCTGCCCTTGTATTATTTTTTTTCATACCCTCCAGATCTAATCTCCACTGTCGATCCCCTGATCGTACGGCCCATAATAAAACCGCCCTCCTTGATATCTGTCCGCGCATCTATCTAATATCGTGTTCACTTCCCCACCGTTAGATCTGCGGCCCCAGATCTAACGGTCCACGTTCCATATCGCGTAACTTTCAGCGCAAAGGATATTTTCCTAAGGCCCGCACGATATAGGTGGTTTTGAAAAGCCATGTGTTGGGTGGGAACACATATCGTGTTCAAAAAGGAAAAACTTCCTCCCCGCCTTTTTCTCACTCGAAAACAGTTGTTTTACCTCCCGAAACCACTTCCCCTCTTTTACATTGTGATTCATCGTGCACGACTCCCGCCGTTGATCTCATGGGCTGATCTCATTCAACGGCCCACGATCATCCCAAACCCCCAACTCTATTTTTTACCATATTTCCTCCGAAACAAAGGTTTTAACCCCATTTCTTCGCTTTATTCTATTTTCCAAACAATGTGACTCCTTCACAGTGTTAAATCACAACCAATACCGACCATTGATCTTTGCGCAATCAACGGATTTGACTTAATTGACCCCATTGTTCTTTCTGAATACTCTCCATTCGATCTCCACCATTGGATGATGTCATCCAATGGCCACACTCCTCCCCTCAACCTCCTAAGAAGTTTTACCACCTAAACGCAGGATTTATTTATGTTTATTGTTTTATGTAGGTTTCTATGGTTTTTTCCATTATATTAAAGGAAAACCAAAGGCTGGGGATGACGATCCCTCAGGCCTTTGTGCATACAGAAAGATCATTTCGTAGGGTTTGAATTCATGTTTCATCAGTGCTTCATGGGCATTGATGCCATATGAGCCCTGTGCGGAACTGCACATCAACAAGACACAGTGAATTAAATCAAAACAAAAGAGTATCAGTGTCGAAGACTTAAACACAGTAGAAACAGAGGATTGAAGACCATTTTCACATTTTTGGGGATTACGGATAAGATGAAAAATCAAAAGCCTCATCCTCCAAATTAAAACGGAATTAAAAGAAAAATCAAAATATTTATCAGTCATGAAGGGCCTCCATCGCCACATCAGAGGAAAATTGATTCCTCTCAGCTACCACAGTGCCACTTGTATCTTCAAAGCACTCAAACAGAAGGCCAAGTAATGACCAATAGAAGATATTTGCATCAACGTAGCCGAATAGTTAATTTTTCCAACAGAACTTAATGCAAAAAATATCAGTAGAGTTAATTATATCATGAAATAGAGCCTTAAAAGTCAACAAAAGTTCCCACCGAGCTTAATCCTGTAATGTAAATCAATTAATATAGTGAAAATATCTGTACTCTTCTCCGTTAAGCCCCTCAAAGGTCGAGAAAACCTTAATCTATATTAATTAACTTGGGAGATCTTTTATCCTCTCCCACCTCCTCATTTCTTCTATAAATACTCCTATAGAAGACGAGAAAATGTTGGTTGCAGAACTTTGAAATATACTTGTGCTCGAAACTTCTGATTGTAAATAGTGTCCAAAGGCTCTTGAAGCTCTGCTTGTGATAGAACAGTTAGGTTGAGAAGTGAAGATTATTGCTAACCTGAAACACTGGACTTCAAGCTGTAACTGGTTTGAAGCATCAATACAAGCTGATTTATGGGATCGTGGTCTATGTCGACGGTGATGTTTTTATTATTGTAAATCATTATTTTATTTCTGTTTTCACTTTGTCCATCTTCTCTGATAAAGAACATCAAGCATAGAGTTAGGATTTAATTAATATCAGTACCCTTCTCTGACTGATAAGCTTTATCTATATGTTTTCTTCCAATTTGTATTATTTAGAAATGATTTAATTCAGTTCAAGCAGTTAGGAATGCTGGCATTCCCTCGTTCTACTGTCTTAGCTAATTGTTATTCTTAAATGTTATTTTCAGTTTATGTTAAGTAGAAATGAACTAAGGAAGATATGGTGAGCCCTAGTCCTAGTTTTATCTCCAAAGACTATCTAAAAGTTTCCCTAAGAGTGTGTTGAAAGTTGGCTAGTTCCAAAGTACTTACCAGATCTTAGACCATTCTTTGTTATCGTTTGTTTTCCCTCTATGTTTAAATGTTTTCTATTAAAAGTGTATCAAAGGCTGGCTAGTTTCGAAGTACTTACCAGATCCTAGATTGCTTTTATGTCTTTCTTAAGTGTATGTCAAAATATGGCTAGTTTCAACGTACTTACTAGATCTTGGGATACTTTTTGTTCTTCATTTGTTTAATTCCCCTTCTTGTTGTATCATTTCATTCCATAAAATCAACTTTAAAGAGATCCTTAGAAATAGATGACTTTCCCCATGGACCACTCTTGAACCTGGTGTTTTCAATTAAATCCTATTATGACTCCATAGCCCAATGGACTAAAACCCGCATTACATCCATCTTTTTAGCCAAAGCTTGTTCTATTTTCTTGCAACTTCACACCTTTGGAACTCTTTCCATTTAGAACTTTCCACTCAAATAATAATCATGCTCAACCATCCAAAACAAACAAAAACCCTCGGCCTTCATAACTAGCCTAATATCATTACCCAAAAGCCTTTAAAGATAAATCCATCTTTGCACCTTATTGGAGAGATCCCTCTCCGGATTCAGGAGGGCTAGATCCTAGAATCCCAAAGTGGTTGAAACGGTGTTTCTCCCCACGGTTGGACTTTTTCCAATCTTGCTGATTACGGGGAGCTAACATGGGTGAGGATTGGATGACGTGGCAAGGAAGGTGGGGCCCTAGCTCATATCGCAAATCACAATAGAAAGATTTTAGTTATGATTAGCAGTAGGTAAGTGTTATGATCTATGGGGAGTGAAGTGGGATGAGAGGAAAGTGGAAGGTGACGTGTCGGATGGATGGCAGTCCTACTTTATATCACATTTTTTGGTTTGGGAGCAGTCAGATATATGATATACAAATGGAAATTGCAGAATGTTGATGCGATATAGGTAGGGATTTAAGTGCGGTAAGTGATATTACATATATTATGTGTAATATATAATACATGTAATGGCTTGTGGGATGCGGAAATTAACACAATTTTGATCATAATCCCTTGACCACAATACTTTTCTCTTTTGATTATGAGGCTTTTCACTCAACTTGCACTTGAATAGCTTGGCCTTCCCCTCAAACATTCATGCCTCTACCTTGTAATTTCCTTATAGGGACCACTTCTCCATGTTATGTGTGATCACAAGCCAACACCATGCATGTGACTTAATCCCTCCAGTCTCTCCCATAATAAGGCATGTCATTGACTGTGGAATTTTTTAGATGGTCCTAAGCCAGCAACCCCAGCTTATGTGCCACTTTTTCAGGGCCAGGACTCAGGCCACTTCCTAGAGCTTCATGAAACCCTCAGAAATGATAAACAACAAGGAAATAAGCATACTAATGCAAGCATTGGTACAAGTACTTAATTGGACCCCTACTAGCCATGATAAGCAGTTTGTCAAACATATCACAAATACACATTCTACAGGTCATGACAATATATCTGAGCATAGGGGTCTCATACTTATCTAAGAATCATTAAGAAGAATTTATGCCTTATCAAAATACATGCACTATCAACTATTACGTCATATATTAATTTTTCATTTATTTTATAATCAAAACATGATGAGAGGCATACATCATCATTGTTATAAAACATATTCATAACTAGCATATAAACAACATAAATAGCAAGGATATAATAGACATATAAACCACACAATAACTAGTAAATTTACCCATCAAATATAAGATAAAAAGAGTTCTTGTTGACATATGGAAAATGCAACCAAGTGTGGTACTTCCACAAACCATCCCACCATAGATTGGGCTAAACCAAATATTTCTATCATCCAGTCACCCCCGTGCCATATTCCAAGCATGAATGTGGGATCTCATGGATAAATCCAAGAAAAACCAAACTAGGGCTTCCAGAGTCGAAACCACCTCAACCCTCAACTAGTGATTCCACCTCATAGTCATACATTACTAACCATCACCAGATTGGTCTCTACCCAAGTTTTCTAGGGCTCTAGAACATTTGTTCCAACCAAGGCTTCTAGGACTAGTAACTCAACCCATCGTTGTTGTCGGGCTTCCAGAGCATTTGTCCAACCAGGGTTTCCAAGACTTGTAAATTTACCCACCAAGGGCTTCCATATTTTTTTTCCAACCAAGGCTTCCAGGAATAGTAACTCAACCCTAGTTGTTACAAGGATTTTAAAGATTTTTTTCAACCAAGGCTTCCATCAACTAGTAACTCAACCGAAAACCATAAGGAACATGAGAACCAACCAGAAAAATAAAAGGAAAGGAACCCACAAAAACATGTCTATCAAGGAAATGTAAAGTCTAGGAAAACCCATTATCAATCCAGGAAATCCTCCATGGCAATTACATATCATAACCAAGAAACCACATGCATATGCCATGCATGTCAAAACTAGTAAGGAACTCATACACGAAACTTGGTACCTGCAAGAAAAACTCGTTGTCATTGTTGATCCCAATGTCCTCTTTCGCTTTCCCGCTCTTCCTTTTCCTTCCTACTCCAAATCCTAAGTATTCCAAACTCCTCCAATAGTGCTCCAAGAAAATCTAAGTGTCCAAGAGTATGAGAGACAAAGAGAGTAGAAAGTGAAAGATCCTAAACTGAATTGACAAAAAAATACAAATTGATCCTCATGAGCCTTTTTATTAATGAAGCCTCTATTTTATTCAATTTATTTTCCTTCATTTCTCTCCTCACATGAAACCTGTGACCTTTCACCTCTCTTTTCTCCTATTTTCCATTATTTTCATAAATAAATCCCAATAAATTCCACTTTTCCTTTGCCATTAATTAATCACTAATGATCCCCATCACTATGTTTTTTCCCAACATTTAGCTTGGAATACGTGCCCCATGACCTTGGTTATTATTTTTGTTTTATTAACTTTATTAAATATATTTTTGACCAGGGTTGTTACATAATTGATTTTCTGTTATGCAACCAACTCAAAAAATAGAAGAAAATATAGATCAATGACTTAGAAATTAGCCCCTTCAAGGGGAAATGTCATTTAAATTACATAAATGAACAATTATTGGATGATTCAAATGAAAAAACGTCCTTTCTATATATAGGAGTATAAGGGGTCACAATATAATTAGAGCCTACGTAACAATAATAATGTAATGGCACAACAATGAAAATAATGGGCTTCTATGGGGCACAATAATAACAATATGGGGACTACATGGGCACAAAAATAACAATAAAGGGGTTACACTAAAAAAAAACAATAAGGGGATACACTATTATTATAGGCACCTAACATGCCCTTCTCCTTACTAAAATTCATGTCCTCAATGCTTGAGTAGTTTTGGATGCTTTTGTATAAAATTATCATCCTCCCATGTGGAATGTTCAGCGGGTAAGTTCTTCCACTTGATGAGATACTCTGAAATTGATCAATTTCGTAGTTGTCAAGTTCTTGTTTTTGTGACTACTTCAGGTTCCAATATGATTTTTCCTTCCTCTTCAAGTTCTAGAAATATTTTTTGAACTGGGAGCTTGTCACCTATAACCTTCTTTTAGCATGAAACATGGAAAACTGGGTGCACTCGGGAAGATGTAGGAAGACCCAATTTGTATGCCATAGTACCAATATTTTTCAACACTTTTCAAGGACCATAGTAATTTGGAGATAATTTATTATCCTTCTTATCCTGCTTGAGGGACATTTTTTGTATGGTTGTAGTCGTAAAAATACTCAGTTGCCCACATCAAAACTTATTTTGTTGTGATGTTGATCTATTGTTACTTCATTCAATTCTGTGCCAAAGTGAGGTTATACTTTAAGAGTTGGAGAACTTGTTGTTGATGCTTGAAGTGATCTTCCACTGCTTAAACCATATAATTTTCTGTTGAAGATTATGTGATATATGGTGGATGATATCCATAAAGTGCCATAAATGGGGTCATTTTTGCTATAGTATGGAAGGAAGTGTTATACCACCATTCAGCCAGAGGTAACCACTTTACCCATTGTATTTTTTTATCATATACAAAGAAATGAAGATATCCTTCCAAAAATTTGTTACAGTGAAAATGGGATCTTTGTCACTTACAATAATATTTGTGTTTCCATGTAGCTTTTGAATTGTTTCCATAAATGCAGTAGCAATTATACTAGCTTTAAATGGATGAGATAATGCACAAAAGTCTGGATACCTAGTAATTATATCAACTACCACCATGATGACACTCTTTCCTTCGGACTTGGGTAAGCCTATGATAAAATCCATTGAAACCTCTTCCCAATGTTGACTTGGAATGGATAAAAGTTGAAGTAGACGAAGGGTCTTAATTGTCTCAAATTTATTTTGGTTGCGGGCCAAATTTTCCACCACAAAATTTTGAATATCAAATTTAAGGCCATCCCAAAAAATTTGCTTCTCAACCCTGTGGTAAGTTTTTAAAAATCCTGAGTTTCCTCCTAAGGGAGGTTTGTGGAATTCCAAAAGAATATTTTATTTTAGTTGTGAATTCTTACAAATATATAAGATATATTTGTACTGTAATGAATCATTTTTCTAGAAAAATGTATCATATGTACTAGGATCTTGCTGCAACTTTTGAATGAGTGTCCACACTTCCTCATCATTGTGCCATTCCTCCCTTTCTTCAGTTATCCAATATGTAATATCCCCAAAAGGGAAGATTTAGAAATACTTGCTAGAATAACGCATTTTTCAGAAGTATGTGCACTGAAATGAGTTTGCAACTCTTGGATCCCTTTGATATGGAGATCTAGCATCTAAATCCAATAGGAGAGAAAAAAAATCAAACTAGGTGAGGTAAACAAACCTCTCTCACCTATTATGGCTGGAAAATACCCAAGAATGGGGTTGCAGCAATATGCAACAATACTGCAGGAAAATAACGCAGTTTTTCTGAGAAACATCAGGAGACCAATAAGAAGGCTCAAAATTCATATATACAACAATAAATCAGATCCATATTGAGGCCCATAGAATGTATGAAAGAATGTAGAAGACAAGAATAGAAGAAACTCCTCAAAAAGAGGGGTTGCAACACATCTATTGACTGAAAAATAGCTTGACAAAGTTATTTTTAAGAGCTGAAGCAATTGTATATTACACTCTAGATATGGATTAGATATGTGTACAAAATATTAGATCCATATCAGATCTGTACACTAGAAGAACTCCTTTACAAATTCCCCTTGGGGTTTTGAGCAAAACATGAGACACAAAGAGTAGATCTGAGATCTAAGTTGCAGATCTGCAGTAGTATTCATAATTTCTGAAGTAAATTACAATAGAAGTAGATCAGATCTGAACAGAACATGGATTATAAGCATAATCCATGAATCACCATAGTGAAGGGCAGAACCCCAACACCAGAGATCTCTCCTCCAAATGTGTGTCAAAACACCCTGCAACTGTACACTTGCAAATAAGACAATCCTGGAAGGTAAAGTGAATTGTAGGCTCTAGCACTGGTTTGGCTTGATGCCAAGATCAGAAAATTCAACTCCAAAGATCTAATACTCTCTTATCAAGGGGATATATGGCTTTCCCACTGAAAATAGGCACTAGATTGGCCTAGATATGAGTAGATCTAGCCTCCACTTGCTGCAACTTAAAAGTACAACCAAACCCTCAATAGGATTTGCGTTGTAGTTAGAAGATGAGCTTTGCCAAATGCCTGATAGTAAACAATATCAACAAGAATCCTCCAAGAGCTACTCAATGGAAGAGGTGGGATTCCCAATCAAGAACACCCTAGTGCTAAACAACACTAATCTTAGCTAAACAACAAGAGAATGATATATGTCTAAACACACAATATATTTAGAAATATACTCAATCAACAACTTTGTTCTGATATCCTCCCCTTCCTTTTATAAGATGAAAACCCTACCAAACCCTAAACCATCTCAATGATTTAGCTCCTTTCACATGTGGAGCCTCCAACTAAAACAACGTTGTGCATCTAGGAGATTATGTAATGTTCCAAATGGGGAAGAATAAGCTCAGTAGGGAATATCTTAAGATATTCCACTATGGGTTCATAACAATATGGAAACACACCAACAATTCTAAACCAGATATAGACTGAAGGGGCTTTTACTGGATGTGTCACCTCTAAAGAGAGGGTGAGATCCAAAGGCTACCTGGCCCGTTTCAGACTCTGTCTGTAGAAAATAGTTGCAACACAGAAAGGGTGAAAATAACACACTCTTGTTGGATTTTTCAACCCTTGGTATCCTTATATATACAAATCTAAAGATAGGATCCAAAAGAGGAGAAAAAACCAAACAAGCAAGGAGCGGGAAATTTCTACTTCAGGAAAATCTGCAATGGGCTCAAGTGAAACGCTGTATAAGAAAACCAGTGCAAAAATAACGTAGACCAGGGCTGGATTACCCTAGCTTAAGTTGTGTGCAACCTCCATGCTGAATTTTAGCAAAAACAAATAAGTTTAGAGGCCTTAAACAGATCTCCCACAAAGATGACTAGCTAAAAATCAGTTAAAGAGAGAGGCTGTAAACAAGGAAAAAACCCCACTACAGAAACTGTGCAGTTTTGCCAAATAATCAGAGGAGGTCAACTTAAAATGTCCAAGTTTTAGAAATATACATAAGAACAGAAATATAAATGGTCCTTCCTTCAACCTACTGCAATTTACATGAATAATAGAGAAGAAATTCTTCAGAAAAGACAACTCCGGCATATGTAAGATTGCAGAAATGAATGAACAACGTCCCTCTAAGTGTGCTTCAGCAGTTAAAAAATGGAGCTCAGATCTATGGAAGAAATATGGCTGTAAAATCAGATCCATACCAGATCTGGAAACTACTCAACCTCTTTTACAAGTCCCCCTTGGGGTTTTAACAAAATATTGCACAAGAAGATGTAGATCTGATTTTTTACATACGGAACTGAAAAAAATTCCAAGATTTGTTGAAGATGATTTATATTAAAGTAAATATCATATCTGAACAAGAATGGAATAGCAATCTACTTTATGAAACTTCAAGGTGAGAGGCAAGCCTCAATCACCAAAGATCTATTGCAAAGAAGTGATTTTAAATACAATAAACCCTTGCATGAAAATAATGCAGTTCCTCAAGGAGACTGCGCAGTAGCTATATCAGAATGTATCAACATATATAAATTACATATCTGAAGTAAAAGTACAATGGATACCCTCTTCCGGGTGGTTACAAGACACCCTCCCTGAGAGGAGACTCCACAAACTACTAGATCTTTGCAGATCTAGTTCACCACTTGTTGCAACTCACATCAGCTGCAAAACCCTCAATAGGATCAGCGCTGCTAATAGAGGTAGAGCTTAGCCAAAAATGCTGGATAGTGGGAAATGCAGTACAATCTCTTCCAAGAGCTTCTCAAGGAAGGAGGGAGGATTCCTAAACAGGAAACCCTCTCTTTCTCTTGCTAAACAACGGAGAGAAAGGAGTTGCCCTAGCAAACTCGAAATTACAAATATGATCAACAACCCTTACAAGAGCCTTCTCCTTCCTTTTATAACTTGAAGGTGTGCACAAACCCTAAACCACCTCAATTGAGTTAACCCCTTTCACATTGGATCCTTCTTCTAGAACTGCATTGGGTCTTCAAAGTGGTTCAATTCCTGTTCACACACAAGCGAATTTTATTAAGAAAGCCCTGATTTGTCTCTGTTTACACTGGGCACTAATTTATTTTTGAGTTTTAGGAGTTTTTCATGTCCTCCTTTCCATTTTATTCATCAATACATAAAATTAAGACAAAATGAAATATTCCTATTAGCTTGGGCTAATTAGGAATATTACAGTCCTCCCCTCCAAAATTGTTGCTTGACCTCAAGCAACTGCAAGGTGAGTGCTGCAAAGTCCCCTCCTTGGTGACACCATCATAAGATAAGTTCCCTCCATAACCAAGTGCTCACCCATCCATCCATGCATGTCTTGTTCCTGCAAGGTTCTCATGGGATATAAACAGCTCATCCCATAAGGAGACAGTACATCATATGAAACAAACATGGTTTGCCCCATGCTCTCTCTGGAATATGAAACAAAAAATATATGGAGAGTGGTCCTCTCATGAGGCACATGCCATCCTTCATTCTTGCTGCCCATGCCACATCATCATGGCTGAAAGTGTGATGCATGTTTGGTGCTTTGGGGAAGCACCCATCTCTTTGCAAAAATCTCCCTTTCCTCTCAAGGGAATGGCCCAATTCAGAAAATTTTTGGGCCGAAGATTGGCCAAGAGCCTCACATGATATAACATTAATCCTTGGGGTTATGGCATGCAAAAAACATGGTGTAAGAATGCATGAAATCGGAAATAAAAACATGTGAAAACATGATCATGTTCTTCACCAATGATCTTCCTCCAATTAAGGGAGAGGTGCATGGTTCTATTCCCTCCCTCCATAGAAGGAAGAGTGGGCTGATTCAATTCTCCCAAAGAGTCATGTTGCTGATCCACTTCTACAATGCCCATGCCTCTTTGACAATGTTGATGTAGCCCTCTTTCAGAGCCCTTCCACCAATAGCTTCTCAAGGTGTATGTTGGAAGGCTCCCCTTCCCATGCTGCTCGAAGTCATGGTATAATAAGTGGCCATCCCACCACCTATTTTCTGCAATGAGCTTCTTCAAAGCTTGAGAATAGTGTAGGATAATAGGTGTTGGCTAAATATGAATCAAACAACACATGTCATGCCCCAAATTTTCTCATGTGAAGGAATTATCTTCATGCAATACATGGCCTTTTGTGAAAAGAGACAAGGTATACAATGTCGTAGCCATGTAGTGTTTCATCCTCTTCTTGGAGTATGCATAGATATGGGAGGCTTCTTTTCCCAAGGACACATTCACCCAATGTGTCATCCTTCCTCTCATGCTTGCAAAAAGGGTTGGAGCATCAAAAGCATGATATGAACAAGTCTCCTTATGCCAACTCATGAGAAGGTCACAATCTCTCTCAAGCCCAAGTACATACATGTCTATGAAATATATTCTAGACAAAAATACATGCACATACATTATGGATACAAGTAGGTGTATGGACATGGAATCCAACATGGTGTGTCCATACTCCCTCTTCCTCAACCAAAATAAACATGCCTTTTCCTTATGTGTTATTTTCTAAAAATACAAGGCATGATACAAGAAAATCAAAAACCTTAGGTGGTACCCAAACTCACCCAATAGAAACCAGCGCAGGTGATCTCCTTCCTGCTTCAGATGTAGATGTGGTAAGTGTTTTGCATGCCACTTAATTTCTGCCCCCATCATCCCACCATGGTTTTAGGTTAAATGTGTATTTGGTGCTTTAGAGAAGCACCCATCATGTTGCATCATCTCCCTTAGCCCATCGAGGGAGTGGCCATGTCTGAGAGTAATCTTGGCCCATAGTTGGCCATGAAGCTTGTAAGGTATCACACTCCTCTCAGGAGCTATGGCCTGCAAATATAAGGTAAGAAAATACATGCAATAATAAAATGAAATGTGATTCTCATAAGAATGCTTCTTACCCCAATTCTCCAGTGCTGTGATAGTTTCTCCCTTGACCCAAGGTGTCTTCAATGTATCAGGTGGAGAGAACACTTTGCTCTTCCTTTCATCAGGGGATTTCTATAATAGAATTCTTCCAAATGAGGAGACATCAAGGCATAGATCATAGTATAAAGGTGTATGGACTGATGTGTCCTTGCGTCTCTTACATATATCTTCTTGCCTTCTTGGTGCATCAATCTTCTGAGATAAAGAGGAGTAAATACTTCTTACCATATGAAACTTAGCCTCCTCTTTACATTCTGCAATGTTCAGGGTCTCACCAAATGATGGCACATGCTGCACATGGATTGAGCCATAATCTCTATATGTGATATTCTTAGGAACTCCTTGCAAAAATGCAAGAGCTTCTCTCCTTGGAGCAGTTGCTCCTCCTTCTTCTTCATGAAATGCCAAAGGGGCTCTTACTGTGACTACGCTGTCACCCCCAGTCTCTCCTCCAATGATGGAAAATTCCTCATCCTCAATAGGATACCCTAGATCTTGGTATTCTCTTGAAGGATGGATTCCCATGTCTGCTTCCTTCTCTTGAAACCTCATAAAGGTTTCACTACAGTTCTCCTCTCCTTGAAACCCTCTTGGAGTTCCACTGCATCTTTCTACCTCCAACTGTTCAACCCCCTTGGAGAGGCTCTCCTTGGAACTAAATATTTATGAGAGTAATCTCATCCTCTCCATACTTTCTTCTTTCTACTTTCTACTTCTCCTTAGCACTTCTCTAATAGCTTGATCTTACAGGTTGGGCCAGAGATCATGCTCTGATACCACTGTAATGTTCCAAATGGGGAAGAATAAGCTCAGTAGGGAATATCTTAAGATATTACACTATGGGTTCATAGCAATATGAAAACACACCAGAAATTCTAAACCAGAGATAGACTGAAGGGGCTTTTACTGGATGTGTCATCTCTAAAGAGAGGGTGAGATCCAGAGGCTACCTGGCCCATTTTAGACTCTGTCTATAGAAAATAGGTGCAACATAGAAAGGGTGAAAATAACACACTCCTGTTGGATTTTTCATCCCTTGGGATCCTTATATCTACATATCTAAAGAGAGGATCCAAAAGAGGAGCAAAAACCAAACAAGCAAGGAGTGGGAAATTTCTACTTCAGGAAAATCTACAATGGGCTCAAGGGAAACGTTGTATAAGAAAACCAGTGCAAAAATAACATAGAATAGTGTTGGGTTCCCATATCTTAGGCTGTTTGGGACCTCCATGCTGCATTTTAGCAAAAAAAAAAAAGTTTAGAGGCCTTAAACAGATCTCCCACAAAGATGACTAGCTAAAAATAAGCTAAAGAGAAAGGTTGTAAACAAGGAAAAAACCCCACTGCAGAAACTGCGCAGTTTTTCCAACTAATCATAGGATGTCAGCTTAAAATTTCCAAGGTTCATCAATATACATAAGAATAGAAATATAAATGGTTCGTCCTTCAACCTACTACAATTTACATGAATAATAGAGCATAAATTCTTTAGAAAAGACAACTCCGGCATATGTAAGATTGCATAAATGAATGAAAAGCGTCCCTATAAGTGTGCTTCAGAAGTTAAAAAATGGAGCTCATATATATGGCAGATATATGGTTGTAACATCAAATCCATACCAGATCTGGAAACTACTCAGCCTCTTTTACAAGTCCCCCTTGGGGTTTTAACAAAATATTGCACAAGAAGATGTAGATCTGACTTTCTACATACATAACTGCAGAAAATTCCAGGAATTACTGAATATGATTTCTATTAAAATAAATATCAGATCTGAACAATAATTTAATAGCAAGCTACTTTATGAAACTTCAAGGTGAGAGGCAAGCCTCAATCACCAAAGATCTATTGCAAAGAAGTGATTTTAAATACAGTAAACCCTTGCATGAAAATAATTCAGTTCCTCAAGGAGACTACGCAGTAGCTATATCAAAATGTATCAACAGATATAAATTACATATCTGAATTAAAAGTACAATGGAGACCCTCTTCTGGGTGGTCACAAGACACCCTCCCTGAGAGGAGACTCCACAAACTACTAGATCTTTGCAGATCTAGTTCACCACTTGCTGCAACTCATGGAAGTTGCAAAATCCTCAACAGGATCAACGCTGCTAATAGAGGTAGAGCTTGGCCAACAATGTTGGATGGTGGGAAATGCATTATAATCTCCTCCAAGAGCTTCTCAAGGAAGGAGGGAGGATTCCTAAACAAGAAACCCTCTCTTTCTCTGGCTAAACAGTGCAGAGAAAGGAGTTGCTCTAGCAAACTCGAAATTACAAATATGATCAACAACCCTTACAAGAGCCTTCTCCTTCCTTTTATAACTTGAAGGTGGGCACAAACCCTAAACCACCTCAATTGAGTTAACCCCTTTCACATTGGATCCTTCTTCTAGAACTATGTTGGGTCTTCAAAGTGGTTCAATTCCTGTTCACACACAAGTGGATTTTATTAAGAAAGCCCTGATTTGTCTCTATTCACACTGGGCACTGATTTATTTTTGAGTTTTATGAGCTTTTCATGTCCTCCTTTTCATTTTATTCATCAATACATAAAATTAAAACAAAATGAAATATTCCTATTAGCTTGGGCTAATTAGGAATATTACAGATTCACTATATCTAGATAGCACTGTTGATTTTGGTCCTGGTTGACTTGGTCAAATGATCCAGCCTCTTTCACACCTGAGTGTGCTTATGTAAATAGCCCATATTTGACTTTGTTCATATGTGGCATTGATTTATTTTTTTGTCTAGGAGTTTTATTGATCCTCCTTTACAATTTTATTCTTGAAACAGAAAAATGAAACAAAATTGTATATGCCCATTAACTGTGGCTAATTGGGAATATTACAGTCCTCCCCTCCAAAATGTTGCTTGTCCTCAAGAAACTGATAGGGTGAGTGCTGCACCACTTCTCCTCCTCCATTGGTGACACCATCAAAGATCAAGCTTTCTTCACAAGCTAAGTGTTCACCAATCTAAGCCTCCATGAATTGTTCATCCAAAGTCATCATGAGATGTACATAATCCATCCCACAAGTAGTCAAGAACTCAACCGAAACAAACATGGTTGATCCAATACCCTCTCTAAAACATGTAGCAAAAGGTAAATAGAGATTTTCCAACCCATTTAGTACATACAAACTTCCCATCCTCCCTCCATACAATCCCATAAAATGTACAACTATATCATCCAAGTATGGAAGCATAATTACATATATACAAACTGAAATTTGAGCATGAGGAGGTGGGTCATAGTCCCACATATGGTACTAGCACAGTGCATCTCCTACCTGCATCAGATCAAGGTATGGTAAGTGGTTTCCCCACCACTTACTTACTACACAAGTCATCTCACCATGGCTGAAAATGTGAGATATGTTTGGTGCCTTTGGGAAGCACCCATCATGAAAGAAAATCTCCCTTTGCACAACAAGTGGCCAGATTTAGAAATTTTAGTGGCACAGTGTTTGCCATGAGATTTATATGATACCACACTCCTCTTTAGAGTCATAGCCTACATAAACATGGCGAAATAATATGTCAAATCAGAAAATGAAACTTGCATTATATGATCAGATTTTTCACCAACAATGTCTCTCCTACACATGGAATTGTGCATATATTTTTCTCCCCTTTCAAGAGAAGGAAGAAATGGCTGAAATGACTCTTCTATAGGATCCTTTGGTTTCCCCAACTCCACATAGCTCTTGTATTCTATAAAATTCTGATGCAGCTCTCCTCCAAAGCCTTCCCATTCAAAGCATCTCATGATAGTGTTGTAAATCTTCATAGAATAGGTAGGACTAAAGAAAAACTCTTTGTAGGCCCTTTGTAGCATCCTATCCTTGAGCTTGGAGGCTCTAGGTAAGAATATAATATCATGATGACAGATGACTCCCTCATGGACTAGATAGCCCTCTTCATGTAGCTGGTCATCAAGCATCATACAAGTGTGAAGATCTTTGGAATAATCCACCAACAACTGGGATTTCCATTATAGATTTACACTCCCAAGCAATGAAAACATTGATGATGCATGAATAGGAATTCCTTCCATGTTTTTGATCTCCTCTTTGACATCTCCTATGCCAAAGGTACACGTAGGAAGGACATACCTTCCCTTATTCTCCTCCAATAGTGCAGAATCAGAAATGAAGGTGGGTGAGTCAGAAATGAATCAGAAACAATATTAGACCAATAAGAAGGCTCAAAATTCATATATACAACAATAAATCAGATCCATATGGAGGCCCATACAATGTATTACAAAATGTAGAAGACAAGAATAGAAGAAATTCCTCAAAAAGAGGGGCTGCAACACATGTATTGACTGAAAAATAGCTTGACAACATTATTTTTAGGAGATGCAGTAGCTGTATATTAGAATCCAGATCTAGAGCATATCATTGTACAAAATATGAGATCCATATCAAATCTGTACACTATAAGAGCTCCTTTACAAATTCCCCTTGGGGTTTTGAGAAAAACATGAGACACAAAGAGTAGATTTGAGATCTAAGTTGCAGATTTGCAGTAGTATTCAGAATTTTTGAAGTAAATTACAATAGAATTAGATCATATCTGAACAGAACATGGATCAGAAGCATAATCCATGGATCACCATAGTGAAGGGCAAGACCCCAACACCAGAGATATCTCCTCCAAATGTGTGTCAAAACACCCTGCAACTGTACACTTGTAAATAACGTAGTCCTGGAAGGTAAAATGTGTTGTATGATCTAGCACTAGTTTGGCCTAATGAAAAGATCTAAAAATACAGCTCCAAAGATCTAATACTCTCTTATCAAGGGGATAAATGTCTTTCCCACTGAAAAGAGGCACTAGATTGGACTGGATCTGAGTAGATCTAGCCTCCACTTGATGCAACTTACAAGGATAACCAAACCCTCAATAGGATTTGCATTGTATTTGGAAGATGAGCTTGGCCAAATGCCTGATAGTGGACAAGATCAGTAAGAATCCTCCAAGATCTACTCATGGAAGAGGTGGGATTCCCAATCAAGAACACGCTAGTGCTAAAAAACACTATTCTCAACTAAACAGCAAGAGAATGATATATGTCTAAACAGACAATATATTCAAAAATATACTCAATCAACAACCTTGTTTTGTTGTCCTCCTCTTCCTTTTATAATATGAAAGCCTTGCCAAACCCTAAACCATCTCAATGATTTAGCTCATTTCACATGTGGAGCCTCCAACTAAAACTGCGTTGTGCATCTAGGAGATTCATTGTATCTAGACAACGCTGCTGATTTGGTCCTGGTTGACTTGGTCAAATGATCTAGCCTCTTTCACACCTAAGTGTGCTTATGTAAATATCCCATATTTGACTTTTTTCATATGTGGAATTGATTTATTTTGCTTTCTAGGAGTTTTATTGATCCTCCTTTACAATTTTATTCTTGAAATAGAAAAATGAAACAAAATTGTATATTCCCATTAGCTGGGGCTAATTGGGAATATTGCACAATCTTTTTGGATAATATAAATTGCACAAAGCAATGCTTCTACATCCTCATCCATTCTTGAGAGTGCATCTGCAACAACATTTAGCTTCCCTTTTTCTGTAGATGATTTCAAATTCATAACCCAACATCTTGGTGACCCATTTTTTCTCATCTTTTGAAGATAATGTTTGTTCCAAAAATCATTTAAGGCTATCATGATTTTTTTCTACCTTGAAGGGTCTTCCCATTAGGTAAGGCCACCATTTATTTAGTGCATGTATTATTGCCAACATTTCCTTCTCATAAATAGGTTTCTGTAAGTACTTTCCTTTTATTGGATGGATTTCAAAATAAATGGGTCTTCCTTCTTACATTAAAACAATGACAATTCCATTTTCCTAGGCATCACATTCGATAATAAGGGTTTTTGTGAGGTCTGGCGTAGCTAAAGTGCTTGGTGCAATGCCACTTTAAGATGTTAAAAAGCCCTAGTTGCTTCCAAAATCAAATTAAATTCATATTTATTCGGTAATGTTTTTAGAGGTCTTTCTATTCTCCCATAATTCTTAAGAAAATTATGATAATACCCTTTAATCTGAGAGATATTTGCAGATGATTTATGTTTATGGCATTTTTCCATTCCTTAATGGCTTTAATTTTGTTCTGGTCTACCTTAACACCCTCATGAGATACAATATCACTGAGATATTCCACTTCATGTGCTCCAAAGAAACATTTGGAGGTTTTTTCATATAATTTTTTCTCCTCCAATAGTTTGAGTACCCCGTCAAAATGTTGAACATGATCCTTCCAATACTTGTTCTAGATTAGTATATCATCAAAAAATACTAACACAAATTTTCTAAGGGTTTGAAAATGGAATTCATCAACCCTTGAAATGTAGAAGGTGCATTGGTAAGGCCAGAAGGCATAACCAAAAATTCATAATGAACCTCATGAGTTCTAAATTTTGTTTTCATAATGTCTTCAGTATTCAATCTAATTTGATGATATCCTGAACGAAGATCCAACTTGGTGAAGTAAATAGATCCATGTAATTCATCCAATAATTCATCAATGACAAGAATTGGAAAATTATATTTAATAGTGAGCTTGTAGATCTCCGTATAATCTGGAAACATGTTCAATGATCCATCCTTGTTGTGCACCAATACCGGCTTGGAGTAGAGAAATAACTCAACTAGGTTGAATTATACCGGCCTCTAGCATTTCTGAAATTACGTTCCATTTCTCTCTTTTAGACATAAGGATATTTGTAAGGTTTTATGTTGGAGGAACACTTCCTGGAATCAAATGAATATCATGATCATCATCACGAATAGGTGGGAGGCCTTTGGGAGTGTCAAATACATTGGAATTATTGGCCAATACTTTCTGGATATCTGGAGAAAGAAGATTTTGATGTTTGAAACTCTAGTGAGCATAATTTTCCAATTACGCCTTGTTGCTATTTATTTAAAATATTTGTCATGAAATCAGATCTGATTATATTTCATGGTTTCCCTATGATACCCATTAATTCAACTTTCTTTCCTTCCAAAACAAATTCAGGAAAAGTTCTTGAAAATTAAAAGCTATCATATTTAATTATTGTAACCATTGAACTCCTAGTACAAAATCAGCACCACCCATTGGAATGGAAATCATTGGGTTATTCAATACATATCCCCCCATGGTTAGCTTGATATTATGGCACTTTCCATAGAACTTTATAGTTCCTAAATTTTCAACCATCACTTGAAACTCTGGTGTCGGATATAGGAGGAAATTCCATTCCTTAGCTATCTTACAACGAATAAAATTATCGGTACTACTCAAACCTTTTTCCTTTTGATATGTCATTCTACCTTGATAGTTTGAGGAGTGGTAATTCCTACCAATGAATTACAATATATGGTTAGATTCATTTAATCTTTCTTTAATGTCAGTTCCTAGTGTATATCCTCTTCTTTTGAAGCTTCTTGTTCCTTTTCTTCCTCCTCTTCACAATCTATGTAAAATAATTTATTTTCAGCAAACTTATGACCTTTAGTGTATTTTCTATCAAACTTGTAACAAAGCCCTTTTGATATTTTTTCTTCCAATTTTTGCGGTGTCATCCTTGTAGGTTGTGGAATTCTAGTTCCACAAACACTTCCATATTTATAGTTGTGAGTGTTAGGCTTCCTTGCTGCCATAATTTTTCTTGCCAACCTGAATGCCTTCTCTAATGAATCAAGTTCCCAAAAGTGAACCTAATGTTGGATTTTACCCTTTAAACTCCCTATGAATACATCAATTGTATGCTCCTATGGAATATCATTTACCCTTATATTTAATTTTCGAAATTCCTCAATGTGTCCCACCATTGAAACCTCTTGGAGCAAGGTCCCCTAACCACATTTTTGGTCCAGTTTTGTAATATTTTGTAATATTTAGTACAACATAGGGGCTTTGGGGTGGGTCCAAGCCCCCAATGAATTTTAATGGGTCTGTTAGCCATCAGTAAATTTTTTCATAGCAAATGATGGCTAAAATAGGTATGGAGCCTTCAAGAGATTATTTTCATAAGAAAATTACACATTCTTGAAGTCTGTTGTTCCCTAAAGTGTTGTTCCCTAAAAGTGTTGTTCCTTAATAGTGTTGTCCCCTAAGTGCTATTCCTAAAAGTGTTTTTCCCTTCGAAATATTGTTTTTCCCTTAGAAGAAATCAACCAAGTTAAGCCTGTTGTTCCCAAAGAAAAATGTTTCCTAAAAAGCCACATTTTCATCATTTCATTCCCCCATTTTTTCCCCCCATATCATTCATTTTCCTTGTAAAATTCCCCTTTCCTCTCTCATTTATCCTTAATCCCCTCTAAAAAACCCTTTAAAACCACTTAACCCTTTCGTATTTGGTTTTAAAAATCCTTTTACTTCATCCGGAACACCAAAAACCCATAAAAAACACATAAAGCCCTCTTATTCCACTTTTTTGTTAACAAGCAGGCTTTAGACCCTTTTGGCTTAGCCCCCTACTCTTTCTCCATCATGTTATAAAGCTCGGTGACCAGGTGCTAGCGCTTATCGCATCGCAATGTTTTATATCACATCAGCGCTATTACATTTTATTACTTTGCTTCCCTTTCCCCTCCCCACCCCCGCCGATGCGATAAGCCCCCTTCTCCTCTACCACTGGTCACATACACCACCATGAGACCATACCTTAGCACCCACCCCTTAAGCCCCCATCGCATCGCACCATCGGAGTTCCTTTGTTCTTTCCCCTTGCCTTGTTATTAACATGTTTTGTGGTTTTTACGGGATTCGATGACTTTTTTACAGACCGAAGGCTTTCTCCTGATTCATAATGAAATATGGCCAGAAGATAAAGGTCCTCGTGGTCTAAATAGAGGCAAAAATCACGAAAAAATGAAGTTACAGGGTTTGTTTTCATAGTTTGACCAATGCTCCATGAGCGCTGGTTTTATTAAGAAACCCTCCCGCTTCGATGAAGCCTCCTGTCCACAGCAAAGGGAAAGACAGTAAAGGAATGCTGATAAAGACATCAAAAGCAAAGATTAAAGATTCAGAGGATTTAAATCCCTACAGTAAGGGATAAAGCATAGTTTGAAGGATTAAAAGGGTTAAACCCAGTTTCTTAAGGTTAAAACATAGTGTAAAGGTGAATACAGTCAGCATGAAAGACTCAAAAGCTCCGAGGATTATTAATCAGGGCATAAAGCAGAATCACGGTTATAATAATGTTTTAAAGCCACAAAAGAAAACATATTAGCAGAAGAGCCTCTGAACGCCACATCATGGAGGCTATTACTTCTCAAAATGCCACTTACCAGCTGATTTCACCTAAAAAGCATGCATATTAATTATACAGTCAGAGATATTTCTAAAGACAGCTCAAAATTAATTACCAGCCTACCAAAAACCCCCAAAGTCAACAAAAGTGACTGATGTTGATGAAATTTAATGTAATAATAAATTAGCAGAGTTAAAACATTGGGAAAATTCTCCATTTGGCCCTTCAAAGGCCGAGAAGCACTAACTCTGATTTAATTGAACAAATAGACCTTTCTTTCACTCCACCTCCTCATTCTTCTATAAATACTTCTCTAGAAGACAGTGTACAGGTTGGTCTTTGGATACTTGTTGAATGTAAATAGTTGTTTGAAGCATGTTGTAGCTCTGTTGGGAATTGAAGATACATAAGCTGAGATGAGAAGTTTGAAGCTGTAGAGACCCACTGGACTTTGAAGATTGTAATTGGTTTGAACATCAAATACAAATAGCTGATTTATGGGATCCTAGTCTACGTTAATGGTGATGTGTTTCTCATTGTAATTGTTATTTTCTTTATGTTTTCATTCTGTCCACTTTTCTCTGATAAATAACAACAAATATAGATTAGGATTTACTTCTAAAGTACCCTAAATCTCACTAATAAATCTTTATCCTTTATGTTTTCTTCTAAATGTGTTTTGAAGGTAATTCAATAGAGTATAACCAGTGAAAATGTTGGTAAGCCCATGTTTCCTGAGTACAACTTGAGATATTGTCTTTGAATATTCTTGATAAGTTTTCTAATTAAAGATTGAGCTAGATAATTCTATGGTTAGCCCTGTCCTCTAGTTTCTTCTCCAACAGTTGCTTTGAAAACATCCCTTAAGAGTATGTTGAAAGCAGGCTAGTTTAAAAGTACTTACCTGATCTTAGACTACTTTTTATGTTCATCATGAATGTCTTCCTTTGAGAATATGCTGAAAGCAGGCTAAGTTAAAAGTCTTTACCTGATCTTAAGCTATTTTTTGTTTTTAAATGTTTTGCTTTATAAAGTATATCAAAAGTAGGCTAGTTTAAAAGTACTTACCTGATCTTAGGTTTCTTTGTGTATTTCCTTTAAGTATGATGAAAGCAGGCTAGGTTAAAAGTCCTTACTTGATCTTAAGCTTCTCTTTGTTTCCTTATATGTTTGCTTCATCACTTTCTTAGAGTTTCATTCCATAAAATCAACTTAAAGAGATCCTTTGACATAGATGACTTGCCCCATGGACCACTCTTGAACCTTGTTGTGCAATTAAATCCTATTATGACTCCATAGCCCAATGGATTGATGATGTTCCTTTCTTATCTTATCAGCTGAACCATTCTTTCACTTACTCACACCTTCACCCTTCATACAGAATTCCTTCATCTTCATGTTATCCTGCCCAACCAAACAAACAAAACCTTGTTCTTCATAACTAGCCTAATATCATAAATAAGCCTTAAAGATCATATCTTTGAAAACACATATATAGAGAGATCCCTCTATAAATCTAGGATGGCTAGATCCTCAGATACAAAAGTGGTTTTGATGTAGGCTCTGCAGCATTTGTACTTGCCAATCTTGCAAACTACGGAGACCTAATAGGGTCAAAGGGTATACCAAGAGTCTGCAAACCACGGTTTGCATACCATAGAGTAGTGCAGGCTAATATGTTATAAATAGATGGATAAATCAAGTTTAGAGGTAGGAAAATTTGGGATTACATTTGGATACGAACTTGTAGATATTTTGTGTCGATTGTCTGGGTAAGGGCTCCTACTGGTTGTGTGCGAGAGCTGGTAGATAGAGTCTGTAAGTTGGATCTGGATATGAATGAATGAGAATACCTTTTGTGATATCTTCATGTTTCTGTGTTATGATTATCGACCATGCTTTATGTTATTTTGGAGATTCTACCTGCTCACTGAATACTGATGATATATAGATGTGCACGTGTATGTGATAGAATGAATGCATAGATATTGTTATGATTAGTCTCATTTCTTCAGTTAGCATATCATCCAATGGTTTATGAACTTTGCTTAAGCTAATTTGAAGATATATTGCTAAAGTTTTCTTTATTAGGGCTTCTCCTATGCAGGTCTGTTAGATATGAAGTGACCCACTTTCATTAACTTTCTCTCTCTCAGGGTGCAGAAACCTGCACAGGAGAAGACCTAATACAGGAACCCTCTAGCGCCCTCCCATACTACTTCAGGTGAGACCTCGACCTGCACAAGTAGGCCATTGCTGAAAAAGCCATTAGTACAGGGGTTTGTTGGGAAACCTTAAAACTAAACTTGGGTCAAGACCCCTCAAGCCAAAAAATGGTATTTTTACCAAGAATGGGAGCATTTTGAGAGCGATATCAGGTAATGCCATGGGGTAATTGGAAACCACTGAAGCCTGAACTTGAGGATTGGTTTGAAAGACAGATCTAAGAGTTTTCCTTAAAAGAGAATAGAAGTAAGAATTTATCTACTGAAGAGTGGAAGAACAAGTAAATCTTTACAGAAGTGCATGAAATATTCTTTGTATCCTTCGCACACAAATTACAGGAGTGGCTAGCATGAGTGGCAGAGTTCCAGACATGATGTAAGGACGATCGGGTCACGCAGTAGACACTTGAATTGATCCAAAAACTGGAAAATACCGATAACAAGATCACCAAGACTGTAGATCACCGGGTTGATAGTATTTTGGGAGGGTTTGTAATAGAATATGCAGTTGATCAGTTTGTATCATATTCAGAATCAGAGCAAATATTCTTCAAGGGATTTATAGATAAGTTCTTGTAAACCTTGCCATTTTTTATTAATATGCTATTGTGTGAAAAAGGTGTCTTGTGTGGCCACACCGAGTGAATGACCTCCAACTAGAGTGGAAGCATGACATGAAGCGGTAATTACTACTGGGTTAATCATGAAGGAGATAGATCGGTATATAGTCCCTTAAGGGAATCGTCTGATCTTAACCAGGACAGGGCTACGCACATTGAAAACAATCCCTTGGCTACACCATCATCAAACCCACGCAAGGGTAAGAATTATCCTACCCCACTTCTACCATCACCTGAAGATGATATGGTCGTGCACATGAAATTTCCTACCCTTAAGGGTGTAGGGGATGAGGATATGGATCGACTCTGGTTTGTAGCAGAGTCTGTATGGACTGCATAGAACATTAATAATGATGTTGTGAAGAGAGCGTAGCTAACCATAGCCTTTCCAGGAAGGGCCTTGGACTGGTTTATGGGATACATTGGTCAGCACGTGAATGCATTGATACAAAATATTAAGGATTCCCTGAAACAGTAGTTGCGAAAGCCTAAATCATACTCTCAATCTGTAGTTGATTTGAAGGACTTCAAACAGGGACCTACATAGTCCATCTGGGAAGCTGACCAACGACTGAAGAAGGTCATCGGTGATGGGGAATTTTTCTACAAGGAAAAATAGCAGAAGGAATTGTTTATAGCCATGATATTACCACATATGCAGGGACCTATGGGACAATAGAAGATTGAATCCTAGAAATAATCTCTATATATTTCCATGAAGTTAGAAGCTGCACCAAGAGATGATACTCAATTTGCGGCACTACATATCCAAGGCTAGCTAGAGGCGATTCACTTAGAAATACAAAACTTACGAAGGGATCAAGGTAAGGAAGCTAGCCCGGATGTCTGGTGTATCCGATGTAGTGTTTCAGGACACACTAAGGATCAGTGCCCATTATTATCAGATTATATGCAGGCTGGGGGGCCAAGCCCTCTATTCCCTATAGAAATGGCTAGACCCAGTACCCCCATTCTATGGTGTGCTGAATATCAGGTAGCAAGAAGACATGATACAGATCACCTCCCACGGTTAGGTTCCTATGTTCAAGAACTAAAACAACAGTGGTGTAGATTCTGCTCGTTTGTGGGTCACAACGAACAAAACTGTTGAACACTCGACCTCATGGTATATAGGGGAAACCTATATAGGGTGCAAGCTAACCCTCATCACCACTATCTCCCTCTGGGCAGGGCAGATCCATTGCAAGAGGAAGGGCAGGAGGGAGAGGGGGAAGTGCAGGTCAAAGGTGAGGGCAACTGATCTGCTACAACTGTGGGGATTTGGGAAGTTATGCAAGGCATTGCCCGAAACCTGCGTAATAATCCTCAAAATAGTGCAGGAAGTTCGACCATGTCATTGAGGACTGCCCGGTGCTAATAGAAAAAATGCAGCAAAACAACAGACGCCCACACAGAATGTACAATGGGTTAAGGCGAAACCTCGAGATTATGGGATAAGTATCAATGTGATCATGCGTAGCAACATTTCCACCGGAGGGGCTGGGGGAAAAATTACGGCTGAACCACTAATCAGGAGGGTTGTTGAGAAAAAGGAAAGCTTAGATCTGAAAAAGGAGAAAGAAACCTTCATGGAAGCTCAAGAGGAGATGGCCAAAGACGAAGCGTCCACCTCGAAGACTGCGGTAGATCCAAAAGTAGACGAAGCAGTTAATCCATTCCTTCAGGCATGTATGAAGCTGCTGCACAACCAGAAGGTAGTAGAGAATCTCCAAGCATTAATAGATAGATACATAGAAAAGGTTTCCACACAACCAGAGGTTAAAACTGTGAACAAGTTTTACAAGAACAAAAAAAAGACCAGGTGGGAGATGCGTATGACTGCACAGATTGGACACTATGAAATGGACCAAGTCATCCTTGAATTAGGATCCGATGCAAATTTCCTGCCAAAGAAAACCTAGTAAAGGATGGGAGAACCTAAGTTTGAGTGGTCCACTATTCAGTTACAGATCACTAATCAGCAAAAAATCATCACACTGGGGTGACTGCTAAAGGTTGTGGTAGACATCACAGGTGTTATAGTTTATGCTGATTTTGAAGCAATCCATATTGTGGATGATGCGGACCCTTACCCCATGCTCTTAGGTCTATATTAGGCTATTAACATGGGAGGTATCATTAACTTGAAAATGAGGAGTATGATATTTTAAAGCGAATGTACATGGGGGATGGTCCTTTTGGATCCAGTAGAAGGTGAGAGATACATTGAACTAGTACGTGAGGAGGAGGATGTTGATCACATCTACAAAATCACCGCCTGAGACAATGATTGGATCAACCCTGCAGCTGATGGCATCTTATGCTGGGAAAAATACAACGAATTATTCTTAGACTCAGATGGAGATATAGAAAATTGGATGAAGCGGTTGCTTGATGTATCTACATTGCAGTGCCTTAAGATCACAAAGAGCTTCCGATGCATCTCCTCAAAGGTAAGAAAACTACCCTACTTTGATGGTTCTGGTAGTCTTAAGGACTTTCTTTAAACAATTGAAGTATATGTCCCTGAAGAAAAAAGGTTTTGGGCTCTTGAGTTGGCTATGCGCGTAACCCTCGCACGATGGTGGGAAACCCATAAGCGAGCTTTTCAAGACTGGGGGGAATGCCAAAAAATGATGATCCTACGATTTTACCCTCTGGTCAATGTGCCCTTGGAACTCTTCTCAGGTCGAGGGGATCCATACAAGAACTTGGATCTCTTGATTGAAGTATGGAATGAAAACACATGGAATGAATGGGTGCAGATGTTTATTCACGCTTTAGGACTGATCCCTACCACCTGGTATTTGGATGCAGAACTACACCAATGCACTTGTCACTGGGGTACAATGACTAAGGATTTCATGGTGACGTTTGGTCTAGTGGGAGGAACTGAGAAACTTGATGAAGCCCTACAAGATATAGATGCTATGGTATTTAATGAGTCCCTCTCTAAGTAGGAATCTACTGCACCATCTTGGGATGCGCAGATGTAGGATATTGTCAACTATAGAAATTTATCAATAGAAGAATGTGATGAAGACCCCTATAATATCACTATCCCAGAATCAGAAATAGAACATGCCATTGCAAGACCTCTGCTACAGGCAGTTGATTTTACCAAACCATTTAAGCTGAAGGAAGTCAACATTGGCACGGAAGCGTAGCCCAAGATGGCCAATATTGGGGATTACTGGGATAGTGACATAGTTGGAAAGATTGTGGAGATGTTGACTAAATATCAAGATTTGTTCCCCAAAAAGTTCTCAAAACTCAAAGGGATCATCGGGGATATGGGTGTTATGAGGATTACCCTAAAGACAAATGTGCACCCTATCAAGCAGTGACCCTATCACCTGAACCCTAAATATAAACAGAAAGTCAAGGAGGAAATAGAGAAGATGGTAGTTGTAGGTATCATTGAACCAGTGGAATAGGTAGATTGGGAAAGCCCTATGGTGGTCCAGGAAAATAAGACTAAAGGATAGATAAGGACTTGCGTAGACCTATGCAAGTTAAATGATGCCTGCGTACATGATCCCTTCCCTACTCTATTCTTCGACGAAATTTTGGATAATGTGGGATGGTTGGAAGCATACTTGTTCACTGATGGGTTCTTAGGGTAGAATCAGATTTGCATATCACCTGAAGACCGCAGCAAGACAACCTTCACAACTGAATGGGGATCATTCTAATACACTATCATGTCATTTAGGCTGAAGAATGCCCCTACAATATTTTCACGCGTAGTTGTAGAATTATTCAAGGAATTCATTCATAAGTTTCTAGAATTCTACTTTGATGATTGGAAAATATTTGGATTCCTAAATAACCATGCGTCAAACCTGTGCATGATGATGGATGCCTGCAAGAAACACCAAATTTCTCTAAACATCAAGAAATGCATATTTTGTGTCCCATTTGGGATTTTATTGGGCACATGGTGTGTCAATAGGGATTGATGGTTGACACAGCCAAGATTGTGGTTATCATCAATTTGGCAGTCCCCACCATTGAGAAATAGTTGCGCTCCATCTTAGGCCACACCAGTTACTACAAGAATTTTATTCAAGGGTACGCTTTGATCACTGCACCAATGGAAAAGTTGCTAAAGAAGGATGTTTCCTTTTTTTGGGATGATGAGTGTCAGAAGAGCTTTGAGCTACTAAAGGAAAATATGGTAACTGCACCTGTTCTTATATTTCCCGACTGGTCAAAGGTATTTCATGTGCATATGGATGCATCAGGGATAGCAGTAGGAGTTGTCTTAGGGCAGCCCAGAGAAGGAGACATTGATAATTTGGTTGCATTTGCTAGCAGAAAACTCTCTAGTGCAGAGCATAAATATTCTACCACGGAGTGCGGAGGGTTGGCAAAGGTGTATGCCCTACATAAATACAGGCACTATTTATTAGGTGGAAACTTTGAGATGTTCATGGATAATTGAGCTTTAAAATACCTAGTCAATAAACCTATGTTGGGGGGGAATATTTGTAGTTGGTTACTATTTTTTTAGGAGTATGATTTTGAAATCATTGTGAAACCGGGGAGATTGAATGTCGATCCTGATCACTTTTCTCGGATCAAGAATGGGGAAGAGCCAACTAATCTAGAAGAAGGATTACCTGACGCGCAGCTATTTGCTATCAAGGTGGTTGACGAGAACTTTGCAGACATTGTTCATTTCTTAACCATATGTATGGCACTAATGGCTACTCAGTACCACAGAAAAAGGAATTGGTCACCCGCGCAGCCAATTTTACCATAATCACGGGACAACTCTACAAGCTAGGCGCAGATGAGGTGTTGTGGAGGTATGTATTGGAACACGAAAGACAAGATATCTTGGGTGAGGCTCGTGGAGGAGTTGCAAGAGGGCACTATGCCGGGAAATCCACTGCGCAGAAAGTATTGAGGGTTGGGTTATGGTGGCCCACATTGCATAACAATGCCCATGCATACTGTCGGGCCCGTGACGCATGCCAACGTATTGGGAAGCCCTCACGTCGAGATGAGATGCCCCTGAAACTATATATGGCTCTACAAGTGATCAACAAGTGGGCCATAGACTTTTTGGGACCCATCAATCCCCCAGGAAAAAATATGGGTGCTTGGTACATCATCACTGCCACTGATTATAACTAGGTAGGTGAAAGAAAAAGATGTCAAGGATTATATTGTGGATACTACTACACACTTTATTTTTGAACATAGTCTAACCAGGTTTGGTTTCCCAAGGATCCTAATGAGCGACAAAGGTATGCATTTTTTTAATGAAACTATTGCAGCCTTCACTGAGGAATTCCAGATCCACCATGCAAAGAGTACCCAATATCACCCACAAGAGAACGGGGCAGTAGAAGCCTTCAATAAAATTATGGAACACACACTCACTAAGGTTTGTAAAGTTGCCCGAAGCGATTAGGACGTGCGCATCCCCTCAGTACTCTAGGCCTATAGGACCACATGTAAGAAACTCATGGGAAAAACGCCCTTCAGAATCGTCCATGGAAAGGAAGCCATCATACCTATGGAATACATTGCTCCCATCTTGCGCATTTTAGCTTTTACAAACACGACAGAACCAGACATCATGGAGGAACGCTTGGCATAGTTGACAGCCCTGGAAGAAGATTGGTTCATTGCTTAGTTCCACCAGCAGATTTAGAAGGCTCATGAAAAATCTTGGCATGATCGACATATTCAGCAAAACATCTTTAAGGAGGATTAATTGGTATTACTTTACACCATTCTCGAACAACTCTAGGAGACAATGAAGACCCCATCGACGCTGTGACTCGGAACGAGTCACAATATTGCGTTGGTGGCCTGTTGGAGAAAGGTCCCCTAACCACATTTTTAGTCCATTTTTGTAATATTTTGTAATATTTAGTGCAAAACAGGGGCTTTGGGGTGGGTAAAAGCCCCTAATGAATTGTAATGGGTAAAATGGTAGGAAAATTTGGGATTATGTTTGGATAAGTACTGGTATATATTTTGTGTTGATTGTCTGGGTAAGGGCTCCGACTAGCTGTATGCATGGAGACCCTAAGTCCTACTGTGTCTAGACCCCACTGGTTGTTTGTGCGAGCTAGTATATAGAGTATATACATTGGATCTGGATATGAATGAATGAGAAGACCTTTTGTGATATCTACGTGTTTCTGTGTTATGATTATCAGCTATGATTTATGTTATTTCAGAGATTCTACCTACTCACTAAATACTGATGATCTATAGATGTGCACGTGGATGTGATAAAATGAATGCATAGATCTGGTTATGATTAGTCTCCTTGCTTCAGTTAGCATGTCATCTGATGGTTTATAATCTTTGCTTAAGATACTATGTTGATATATTTTTAAGGTTTTTTGTATTAGGGCTTCTCCTACACAGGTCTGTCAGCTCTAAAGGGACCCACTTTAATTAGCTTTCTTGCTCTCAGGTTGCAGAAATCTGGTTCCAGCACCCTCCCATACTCCTTTGGGTGAGACCTTGACCTGCGCAAGTAGGCCATTGATGAAAGGGCCAATAGTACAGTGGTTTGTTGGCAAACCTTAAAACCGAACCTGGGTCAAGACCACTTAGGCCAACAAAGCCTTTTGTTTGAGATGTATCAATTGGCTAAAGAAGGTGTTTCTTTGTGTATCCTTGTAATGTGTTATCATTTCCTCTGTAAAATTGACCAAGAGACAAGCTTTTTACGAGAAAAAATCCATTGATACCATACAAACTAATTGGATTCTAAATATAAAGTTTCAATGTGTACCTTTTGTGTGTTTTTCACTTTATGGAGATCAAAATATTTCTCCATCTGTAGTATCCATGTTACCAGATCCTTGCCATCAAACTTCCTCATAACGATCTTTGGAATATTGTGGGTCTTCAATCCCATATTAGAGTCTATGAAATCATGATTAACATTTCCTTTTTTTCTCATCACGAGTTTCATCTACTACATTTTCGCCATTAGGAACCATTTCTTGTAGCGACGTTTTCAAAATTTCCTTCAAACCTTTCGTGTTTGCTTTTAGACCATTCTTCATGTCT
This sequence comes from Pinus albicaulis, assembly GCA_034641835.2. NCBI lineage: Eukaryota > Viridiplantae > Streptophyta > Pinopsida > Pinales > Pinaceae > Pinus > Pinus albicaulis. The sequence goes on from CM076579.1 coordinate 1,001,497,670, forward strand.
TCCATGTTGTCTTTCAATTTTTAATCTATACCATTGATATTAGCTTCCATGCCATTCTTAAAACCATCCATGTCTTTATTTAAACCATCCATGTCTAAATTTAAACCATCCATCTGAGCTTCCATTTCATTTTTGGTTACTATTTGCGAGAGAAAAATTTGTTGAACTTGGTATGATAATTTTGATATATCATGTTTCACTTCTTCCTCTTCATGTGTCATAGTAGAGCTTTTTGAGGGCTTAATGGGTGTAGAATTATTTTTTTAGAGGTATTTTAGGACCAAGTATTAATATATATTCTTCAATATACCCTTTAAATCACTTCAAACTAATTCTTCAAACAAAACTTATGAAAAATTAAAAAATACACAACTTTTTCTAGCTTTTTAGGAGGTTTATATTGAAATGATTGTATCTCTATGATTTTGGATATACAATATCTGAAATTTGGTCCTATGGCAGATCTATGAATCTTCTTTCCAATGCTAGAAGTCAAACTAAATTTGGATTTTTCAATATAAATTTAGTCCTGATCTCCCACGATGACCTGATTATAGACTAGTTCAATAGATTGAATTTGTGCGGAGTGCCACATCCCATTGTTTCGACCTTTGGCTTTGAAATTACTACAAAAAAAACTACATTCTTTGCAATTTCAGCCACTTTTATAGAATTCAAATATGACTCCTTAAATGAAATTTATGATGATTTTCCCTAGGTCACCTTTTTTAGACTAAATTTTGGTGCTTGCATAAACCCTAACTTCCTCAGATCATATATCCGAAAATATAGAAAACCAAGATCTAAAATTTTTACACAAATTTAACCATGGTTTTAGCCCCGAGTGATAAATATTTCATCTTTCTAAATATTGTAGAAAAAAAATTATAGAAAAAATTCCAGGATGACCTATTTGAAGAGGAGAAACCCTATAATCCAAAGCTCTAATGCCAAATTCTAAAAAGTTCTACTAAATCTTGTAAAATTTTTAGAATTACAGAATTGAGTAGTTTAACTCAGCTTTACACATAGTGACAACCAATTATATATTAAATAATTATTGTACACATCAAGAAAACGTCACAGAAGGAGGAAAAGAATAAGTTAATGAGATCAAGTCATCTAATAAGTGAAATTTAAGTGCAAGTTGACTAAAGCTCAAGAACTAAAAATATCAGCCCAATTTCTTTTATAAGCCTAATAGAACAACCAAGTTGGTATTTTTTGGTGCAACAAGATTCATAATGTTAGCATGCATAAAGGGTGAGTTAGAGATCAATTTTTTTATCTGAAAGTTTTTTTAGAATGTAAAGGATGAATTGGTGATATTTTTTTCAATGGTGTTTTTGGTGTATGTAATAGAGGTCAAAAATCAGTGAATAATATTTTTTTGAGGTGTGTTTATGGTGCTTGAGGTGTTGAGAAAAGTGATTTGAGGTTGTTAAAATATGTAATAAGGAAGGTGGTGTTTTAGCATAACAGAAAAATGGTTTATCTATTGAAGGAAGGAATTGTGGTATAGGAATAAGGAAATTTTGTTTGAAGTAAGAAATTATTTTTGATATGAGTTGGAAAAATAATTAAAGATGGATTAGCATGGCTAGCAAGCGGTAGCTCCTTCCAATAGTTTGGTAAACAATCAGGGGTAGTAGATCCTTTCATTAGAAGCTGATAAATTGGGGAGTAGGAGTTTCTTTTCAATGGTAGCTGATAAATTATGGAGTGGGAGCTTCCTTTTAGTGGCAGCCAATAAATTAGGGAGTGGCGGTTTCCTTTGGGTGGTATCCTAACCTGCAAGTAGAAGCTTGTAGGGAAGTGATGTAAAACCTAGTTGTAGTTTTCTTTTAATGAGGAATAAAATATAATATTGATGCCTTTACATATTGCATATATGTATGACAATGAATAAGTTTATATTCCCTTCATATATTGTTTGTTTGTGATTCATATATGGTTTTTGAATTTTTTGAAAAAACAATTTGGAAATATTTGTATAATTTGGACACACTATTGATTCACTCTCCTCCCCTCTCAGTAGTGTCATGGTTTCTATCAATTAGTATTAGAGCATCAAGGATCATGAATAAGGTTAATGAACAATCGAAGGAGGAAATATTGAAATTATTTTCCAAGTAAGACCTTGAGAAAGTAATTTGTTGTGAGACTGCTAGAGATATACGAAATTTGTTGCAGTCCATATTTCATACTGACATACAAACTACATGTGATGCCAAGATCCTTTTCTAAAGAATGGAGCAATTCAAGATTTGAAGAGAATTCAAGATCTTGAATTAAAACAAGAATATGATTCCCCTATAACAAAAGGCCAAGTGGTTTATTTAAACTACAAGTAATTTTTTATTTTTTATTTATTGTAGAACAATAGGCCATTTATCTTCTAGTTTCTTAATTGCAAGTTTTGGTGAAAGAGAGAGGTTTTCATCTAGTAGTAATGAATAAGGAACTACTTTGGTAGCAGTAGTAGATCTAGATACTTCACTAGGATTAAATGGGTGCACCGGTGGTAGAAAAGAAGATAGAATATCTCATGTGTCTACAACAGAATCCCTAGACTCAAAAAGGGAACAAGATGTAAGTGAAATAGACACTAGTTGTGAATCTAGTAAATGCTCTATTGAGTTGGAACATCTTGAAGAAAAGATATATTTAAGAAGGAAAATCATATAAGCTATTGAGGAGATAAAGAAGCTTAAAACCTCAAATAAAAAAATAGAAGCAAAGATCATTATATTAAAATATCATCTATTGAAATCTTACAAGCATGAGAATAATTTTGAAGCTTTGGATGAAATTTGAAATAGCAAAATCCTCGCTTTTGTTAAGAAAATTTTGAACGCTGAAGGAGAATCAAGAAAAGAAACACTTGAGGAGAAAGGAAATCATGAAGCCAAAAGTAAACGTCCCCTTATGTGTTTTATTTGTAGAGCAAGAAATTATGCCTTTAAGTGTCTAGAGAATAAAAGATAGTTAATTCAGAAGAGGAGAAACATGTTGTTTCAACCACACCAAGAAAGTACTCAATTAAGTCATAAAAATAGGTACAAGCAAAGTTTTTTATTCCCTCAATGAAAAAGCCTACAAAGGCTCAATATAGGAAAGTGTGTATCAACCCAAGAAATTCATTGAACAAATTCCATCGTAAGAATGATAACTATTATGCCCCTTTTTTAAATCACGTTGAATGTTACGGGTGTGGATATTATGGGTACAAAGTAGTTATATGCAAGCTTGGAAATAATACACCTCCTTTCCAAAATAAGTCAAATGGAGGCATAAATTTTATTCAAGACTAGAAAAGATATAATCATATCACTAATTAAAATTTCATACCCAAAGAAGAAAGAATGCAACAAAATTCTGATTTCTATTTAAAGGAAATTAAGTTGCCTAAAATTTGTTAAAAAATCAGTATATCGGGGTCTGAAATTCATATGGTAAATCTCTCTTATACAAGCTACAATAGACAAAGACTCCAATTATATAAATAGATAAATAGGGTAATTGATTCTCCCACGTAAAACAAGTAAGAAATAAGTGCAAAATAAATGTTTACATTATCCCTAATTTTTAAGAAAAGGAGGAATGATGATTGGTACACATGCTCATATCATGGTAGAGGTTCCCTAAGTCTCTTAGAAAATATCATGGTGTTTCCCTAGTTAGGACCCAACATACTCAGGTGGAGTAGATCCATTTTTTCTCTTCATTGAAATGAAGAGGTTGGCTTCAAGAGAAGCTAGAAAGGATGAATGAACAAGAGGATAAAGAAACATGCCAAGTAATGCATCTAAAGGTTAACATAAATATGCTCCTTTATTTTTCTTTGGTTTATAAATTTGTTGAAATATAATAGTGTTGTTGAGTATTTTAGTTGATTGCAAAGCACTTAAGTAGTATTTTATTGGTTGATTTAATGTTGTTAATAAATAAATTGTCTGTGTGAGTATAGATGGTGATGACAAAACATATATTATGAATAATTTACTCTCTAAGTTTCCATGTCTTGTAAAATTATTTGTGTATATTTTTAATTCCAAAGAGGGAGGGGGGTACAGTCAAGTTAAAATTTGGGTATCATATTACTCAATTAACAATTGGTAACATCAATTGGTATCAGTGGTTTGATACTTAAATGTGCAAGTAAAAGGATGATGGTGTTCATGTTGTTCATGCATATTACCCTTGAATGATTATAATTTATGTTGCATATATGATGAATTCTATGACTATTGTGATGATTCCAAATAATTACATTAGTAATTGATTTCAAACATCAAATTTCTGGAGAGAATGAATATTGGTGAAAATAACATGGTCATAGAGGGAGAATGCACAATCAACAATTGTTCAAAAACTCATATCAGTGGTATAAATTAATCAATTGATATCATTTCTCTCAAAGGTGTTAATAATTGGTAACAATTATCAATTCGTATTAACTACCATTATATTCTTTTCAGAGTATGGAATTCATATTTTTACTAGGAGATTTTCAGTCCAAGTGTGGCTAAGAGAGTCTTGCTTTATATGCTTCTATTTTTTATGTTGAGTCAAATATCTATGGTGAGTTTGCTACCATTAGAATTCTATCAAGTGAAGTATATGTTGATTTTTTGATCTAGGCATGCATTGGTGACAATCCCTCTATGATTGTTATATAATTATTTTTAACTAGTGTACTTTGTTATTTACCATTTGACAAGTTGTTGGTGTCAGTCATACATAGGATATATTTTTTTTGTTGCTATAGACAAAGTGCATTAGTCCACTAAACATAAGCACATATATGAGTGTAAGCCTATATGAGACTTAGACTTGTAGGCATGATTTTTCTTATAGCTAAATTGTACATGTATGAGTTTTTTTAGAAATATATCCCTCTTAACTACTTAAGGTAGAGATGTTAGAAAGGTGCTCACTACTGAGGGGGTGGTGAATTAGTAGTGAAAATGTATTTTTTAAAATTATTTTCCAATTATTGATTCACAATCACACATTACACCATTATTATATATTATCATATTATGCATTAAACAAAAAATAAAATACCATGATCATCACATGAAAGCCATAAAACAATTAAACATTCACATGAAAAATGGACACAGTGATCTTTGGTGGAAAATCTCCCTTTGAGGAAAAAACCACCCTTTGATGTCATTGCTACTATGTTACTAATTTTATTAATCATGCAAATAAATTTACATAATCATAGTTGGATATGCCTACTAAGGAGTTTTTCATATGACATTGACTAAGTGAAATCCTATCCACTGGAGACTCCTATCCCCTAAAATCCTCACCCAATATCCATTGGACTATGAGAATAATACTTCCTCTTATTGGCTACCTCCAACCATAGTCAAGGAACCCCCATTCCTTATTCACCATGCTATCTCAATCTGTTGATCAATAGGGATAGATTTCATAATATTTCAAACTAGGACCCATGCACAAGACAAGAACAACTTCTTCTCTAATGAACTCAAGAATACAAAAACACCAATAAATAAAACAACTTCAAATATGCAAATACAATGGTTGCAACACAACACACATCACTACAATTTCTACTCAGAATCTCATTCCATATATACACTCATAATCATCCACATACCACTCCCAACATACATATACATAATACATTAGATGCAAGTAATCAACATGCAATATAAAATACACAACATAGACATGAAATATTGTTACAACTATGTGAAACAACTATTTTCCCTTGCATATAAAAATAAACAATCATAACCAAGGAGTTATTCTCTCTTGATATCTTTTGTCATTAATCTCTCAAAGTTTGTTATAGAATCATACCTTGAACACAAGCATTAGCCTCTGAAATACTTCTGCAACTCGACACTCGACCTCTAGGCTCTACACAGACTTCAACTCTACAATATGAGCACTCAGTAACCTCACAAATGGTAAAGGTGCTCCTATATTTAAAAAAATTCACCATATTATACACCAATCACCTGACTAATATGTTCACACCTCAAAAACTTGATTCTCCTATTCATTTATTCAATATAATCTTCTCCATGAATTTTAAATTAATTTCCTCAAAATAAAATCATGAAATGATTGAGGAGTGTGATAAATCTAGAGGCAATTTTCACTTACAAGCATAGACGCTTGCACAAAAAATTCTTAGAGAGACTAGGATGCCATAGTCTCTCCCATAGGCTTCCCTCGATGCGACTGGTGCTTAAAATCACTCCCACAAGCTTCTCTTCATGCGACTGGGCAGGGGATCCTTCGAAGAACCTTTCATTTCTCTCAATATAGACCTAATTTTGAAAAACTGCTTCTTGGAAAGCTAATGTGGTCCATTTAGTACAAAACCCATGTCTCATAATTTTCATATCCATCATCATTTTTCCATAAAATCCAATGTAAAATTGTCACTTCCATCTAAACACCATACAAAACAACTTGGCCGAGTCAGGTTACGTGGGGTGGCAGGTTTAAAGTACACATACGTTGTGGTGACCCTTTAGCTGAGATGGTGCTAAACCTTTGGGTTCTGCTTTTGGGCAAAAAATTCTTGGACACAAAACATGCGGCTCAAAAAACATGCCTTGTATGTTAACCTTAGTACCTAACCTCTTGAGGGCTAGGAAGTTAAACCAGTTACCTAACTTGTTGGTCTCTTGAGCAGAGTTAAGACTCGAGAGGTTACCACCTCAAAATTCTTTGTAACATCCCTACCATCAGTATGCAACTCCAATACATGTCAAACATCCTCTAACACCTTTACAAACATCTAAAGTATATAATGTGACATGTAGATCCTCCCGGTCCAAAAGTATAACACAACTTTAAACATCATCATGGGCATCAAGAACATCTCAACAACGACACTAAGAATATCAACCAACAATCAAGGTCATCACAACACAAGTAGCATTTACATGGACCCCTAGTTTACCAACCAACCAAAAAATCTATCCAAACACCTGAAACATCTATCAAAGAATCTAAGGTATACAACAAATACACAAACCAATTGTGCATCCAATGGACAAACCAAGTTTGCAACCAATGCACAAGTCAAGTATCTCTGTCTCACATCCTATAAGCAACCCACAACCACTGCAACCATGAACATAAACAACCAATTCATACCATCTCCAAACCAAATCTAGGTTGACATTAGTGCCGACCATCACTCATTGCAACACTCATCAACTATCACTTAAACAAAACATCAGTGCAACCTCCAAAACCATGCTACTAGGTTGACATCAATGACAACAAACAACTCATCACAACATTAATGAAAAAAAGATATTGGAGTGATTACTCACTCTCCTTTCAACTAAATCTTATCCACAAGAGAAAAAGGAATTTTCTTATATGATATTAAAGATACCGAATTTTTTCATCACACGAAGAAGTAGTTGACAGGGCCACAAGATTAGTAGGACCGGGGGAGATTGGTTGCATGGGTGCCTATTATTTTCTTTTCCATTGATCTCAAAGGGAGAAATGTACTCTAAGGGGGAGAAGTACATAGAAATAGGAGAAGTAACAGATGTACATTTTTTTTTCTATGACCTTTTTTTTGGTGTTTCCATCATTGAAAAAGGGGGGATATTGTTAAAATATGTTGTCATTGATGTAAAATGTGTTATTGGCATTGGGAGGATGTTGTAAAAGTATTTAGTTATTCACACAGGTGTTTTCATTGAGTTTCCACGATCATTGGTATCATTGACAAATTAATGGAAAATGCATTTATGGGTGCAAAAACATTGATAAAGAAAAAAGAATTTAAATTCATTTTTAATATAATAGTTTATCTCAAGTTATTTTGGAAACTAGTTAGATAGTTAGAGCTCTGGAAGATATTTCCAATGGTATATATAAGTTTAAAAATAGCCTCCCAGATTAGAGGTTATTTTCAGTCATAAGGGACAAGCCATAAATTAAAAGGTTGCAACTAAACATGGTGGTAGATTCAATTTAGTGTTATTTTTTGTAATATTCCAAATTTTTAGCCTTCAAGCTAAATGGAATATTAGAGTTGTTTTATCACTATGTAGGTGAATAAATGGGTAGGGAGGCCCATTAACCTCTTTAGAAGGATCAATAACACTTCTAATGTGAAAGGAGTAAGAATAAGCAGCTAATTTGAGCACCCTTGGGTGTGAACAGAGATGGGATCATGTTGATTCAATCAATTATGACCAAGTCAACAAAGTTGTTTAGATACATTGAACTTCCTTGATGGACAACGCAGTTTTTGTGGAGGACAACTTGCATGAGCTTGATGGAACATATGGATGGGACCCAATGTGAAGAGGTTCACTTGCTATATATGGAGAGGATCGGAGCCTTTTTTTGGGCATGCTTTTGATATGATCATTTGATCTTGTCTATTTAGACTTGGCTTCCTCTTGTTGTTTAGCAAGGTTGCAGTGTTGTTGAGCACAGGGTGTTCCCGAGCAGGAATCCCACCTCTTCCCTTGAGAGGCCTCTTGCAAGAGGTGTCCTGCATTTATCCACATCCAGGCTTGAGGCCAAGCACCATTCTTCAGCCTCAGTGTTATTTCTGTAGCAGAATATTGGTGTGTTGCAGGGTGTTGCAGTGGATGTTTATTAATACCACTTCCGGGTCTGTTTCTCAGTAGAGGGTGCCTTCCTTCTCTTGAGAGATCATCTATGAAGATTTCTAAGAAAATTTCATATCTTAGCAGTAGTCCAAATTATTCCTCATCTCCTACAGCGTAGTCCCTTGCAGGAACTGCATCATTTTGCACAAAGTTGTTGCAGTAGGGTTAAGACCCTTGTTTCTGAGCTAATTTCCTAAGGAAAGGGCCAACCCTTCTCCCGGAAAGCTAGAGGAAGGGATTCTCATCCCTATTTGTATTATTAAGCTATATTACTATAATTTTGTAGTCATACTACATTTTTTTGAGCTAAATATTCAGATCTGCTCTTTTTGTACTTGTGCTTTCAAGAAACCCTTACCGGGTTACCTTTATAATACATTAAGGAGGCCGGATCTCTATTCTCTTCACATATTGGTAAATAAAGTTCTAGATCCATTTTTTTCCATCATTATACTATAGAAACCTATATAAAATAATGCTATCATTTTCTTCAGTCTTTTTTGCATAACTTAAGTCATGGGATTTGGCTATTTTTAAGATGATATGAGGCCGGGAGGTCTGTTTAACATATCAAAAAGGATTTATTTATGATCCCCTTTTGTATGTGAGGGCCCAGTATCATATTTTAATTCAAACAAGTGTTATTTCATCCAGTTAAAATGTAGATCTTTAGAAATAACGTTTTCAGGGTCTAATTGTTGCATTTACGCCACTTGGGAATGTGTAGAAGTTCTTCTTTTGTTGTTGTTGCACTCATTTGATGGCTATGTGTTTTTAACACATCATATGAGTCTATTTATAACTTAACATCCACTATCATGTTAATGTGTTGTTGTAGCTCCAACTTTATAATATCATGAGATATTCTTATTGTTGTACAAATTCCCTATTTTGGGATATTATAGTGGTATCAAAGCATAGTCTTGGCTCAGCCTGTTGAACTCATCCATATAGATATCAAGAGAAGGGGATATGTAAGGAAAATAAAGGACTTCATGATGTGGAGAAAAGAAGTAAGATAGGCTTACAAAGCTACTTCCAAGATCTATACAGAGCTTTCAAGAAGATTTGATGAAAATAAGGATGGAGATGGAATCTCCAGAAGAGTATGGATCTAGAGCTAGATCTATATTTTCACATGGTGAGTGTGAGCATGCAACTACACTCCATGATGCACAGCGTATTCAGATTCCCATATCTATCATGAGATGGATGAAAGGAGCGAGAATGCCTAAGAGGAAAACTCTTAGTGATTTGTTGCAGGAGTATGAATCTCAAACTGAGAGGTTTAGAGATCATACCACTTTCCAAGAATTTTGCAAGATCCAGGTGAAGAGAAGCAATCAGAAGAATATGGATAGATTCCTTCTATCTACCTTTTATGGTTCACCTACATGTTCAGCCAAGGCTTGGGTGGGAAAGCTAGACACCTTTTTGCAGTAGCATCAAATTTCTAAAAATGAAGCCATCAAAGTAGCAGCGCTGCATTTTGGAGGTAAGGATTATGCATGGTGGATTTTTGAATCTTTTTCTTTGAGAAATTCAAATACTTTCCCTTATGCAATATTCATTAAAACATTGGTGAGAAGGTTTGATGGGAAACTTCCTAAGACACATGTATTGGAGCAAGAAAAAAATTAAGAAAACAAAACCCTTGCATGTAATGGAGGAAACTATAGACCTCACTTCACTTCAAAAAACCATGGGAGAGGCTAACATCTTTCATCATACATTGTTAGAGGCAAGACCTCTATCTCATATTCCTGAACAAGAGGGCATGGGGATCTCTTTTTCATAAGAGGATCCAATTATTGGAGGGTTTCCCATACACATTGATGAAGATGAGGGCAACAACACTGTCACATCTAGAGCACATCCAATACCTCATGCAGAGGAAGGAGGAGCACATGCTCCAACAGGAGGGATTCTTGTATCCTTGCAAGAAGTTCCCTAGGATCTCATGCATGGAGGTCAAAGCACAATCAATGAGCAGCATGATTGTGAAGCATTGCAAATGGAAAGAGAAAGTGGGAAGGAATAGTAGCATCACTTGATGAGAGGCACACACCATTCTCTATCTTAGAGAGCTAATTCAAAGGGGAGGTAGACTGTTTTGTGCTGTGAAGGCAAGGGAAAAGTTTCCCAACCATATGTACAGTCTACTCTTGACATTGATGTCTCACTACATGGAGACATTCCACCTGGGAGGCCACCCAATCTAGGATTTATGAAAGACATATTGTATTTGGATTCACCAATCTTAGATTTTGGAGAGGTGAAAATTTTGGAGGAAGACATTGGCATGGGGGATGTCAAAGTAGCAGGCAGCAGCATGAGGAGAGCTTCACATGCTAGACCACCAGCGCTGTCTCTTGGGGGGATTGATCCTTATTGGAGGTCTCAACTCTTGGTAGAGTACTCCAAAGATCTTGGTGCTTGCATGATTCTTGATGAACCTGATGGAGATGACAGATATATGGTGGATGATATGGTCATCTATTCTTATGGAAGAGTCTTCTTGACTAGAGCTTGTAAGCTCACGGAGAAGATGCTACATGCAGCACATGAGGACTTATTTTCCATGCATTTTGGTGAATATCTTTCCTTGGTAGAGGAGTTCATTTGGGAGGGCATCTAGCATGTAATATCCCAAAATAGGGAAAATAAGCAATATTGGAAATATCTTAAAATATTCCAAAAATGGCCTGCTCAGCAATGCATTCACAGAAAAACGCATTTCTAGAAATATATGCCATATAAATGAAAATTCTCACTTTTATCTATTATATATATCCATATAGCATCTAATTCCAAGAGGATATCAGAAATAAATGAAACTAGGTGAGGTAAACAAACCTCCCACCACCTAGTGCAGCTGAAAAACATAAAAACCCCAGAACACTGCTACTCAGAAATTATGCACAAGGAGGCAGTGCAGTCTTATGAGGGTTTCAACTCAGAAAATAGGAGAAAAATTATATCTACTCATATATTAATCAATAATGCTGAAGAATTGTGATCTAGTCTCCTTATACAAAATACAAGAGAACCCGGGAAGGGTTTCTTGTCATACACTCTCCATACAAATGTGATATTCAGAAAATTACTGAATAATCACTGCAAAACTAAAGAATAAGAGTGTATAAGGATTAAATATGTCTGATATGATGTATATCCCTCAAGGGATTCCTCCCATGAAAGGATGAATCTCTCAATCACAAGAAAACACTGCAATGGAGCCACTAGACCATCCACTGAAGTTGCCTCCAAAAATAACGCATTCCCTAGCTGGAACAACACTGGAAATGTGGGGAAATGTGTGGTCTGATACCATAGGTCTGAAATGAGCTCAAGACCTCTCCACAAATATCTCCCAATGGAAGGAAACCTCCCTCCTATGAGAAACTAGCTCAAAAAAGTGGGATTCCAATCCCTTCCACTGCTGCACCCTATAATGCTACACAATCACCTGCAGAAACTGTGTTGATGAAGTAGGCTGAAACTTGGCCTGAAAAGCTGATGTGGAAATTGAATGCAAACTCTCCCAAGAGGCTCCTCAAGGAAAGAGGTGGGATTCCCGCTCGTGAACACCCGGTGCTAAACAACACAACAACCCTGCTAAACAACAAGAGGAATTAAAAGTCTGAGCAGACCAAAAATAATTATCTAAAAAAATGATGAATAATACTGTAATCCTATTCCTTAAATAAAATTTTAGTTTTCTTTCCCTTGGCCCCACCCAATTAAGTCATTCCCATCAAGAGATTCATCTCCCTCCAAAACTACATTATTCCTTCCTTGATTCCTACTCCTCCACAACTGCGTTGTTGACTTAGTCAAAGTAGACTGAATCAACCTAAAATTATCCCTATTCACACATGGAGTTGTTTTATTAAGCTGCAAGGAGTGTCTCCCTTCACACTTGAAGTGTTTTTATTCCTCTTTAAGAGACTTATGGGCTTTTCTACGCATTTATTCACTGGCTAAAGATACTGCTAACTCTAATGTTCCATTTAGCTTTGAGGCTAAAATTTGGGAACATTACAGTCCTCCCCCCCAAAATCTTTGCTTGTCCTCAAGAAAATTTATAGGTAGAGCCAAATTTATCCCCTCATCCTCTTGTGGCCTCCCATCAATGGCCTCCATCACTGCATCAATATAATTTGCAATAGGACTGTCATCCAAAGTTTCTTCCCAAGTGTGCAAAACCAAATGGCCTACATCAATCAAAGGTAGAAAGTGTGAATGGAAACCTGCTTGCTGTCCCATGGCCTCCACAAAGTAGGAGTGATGAAAAACATGGTGAATGAGTGCCTCCCTCACCCATGCTATCATCCAAATGAAATGAGCCATCCTAGGTAGCTCATCAAAAGAATCATCAACCCCAATTTTATACAATGTGTTGGGGTTGCATGGAGAGATTGGATTCTACCATCCAAATGGTTTCTCTCTCCATTTATGGTAAACATGGGGTTGCCTCTGTCCTTGGGATGAAATAACATGGCCTTCAATAATTTCCCAAGCTCCCCCATCAAACAATTTATCCATGAAGTGCCTCATCAAGTTCTTCAAGTGGTTCCTCCCACAAGAAGGGAAAAAGTGTGATGTGGCAATCATGGTTTTCCCATGGCTTCTCCTGAAATGTACAACATGTAAAGTGGGGAGAATCACGCTCCCAATTGGCATCTCCAATACCTTCAGCACTCTCCAAAAAATGCTTTCCATGAATATAAAAATATCAGCAATAAATGGAAGCAAAATGCAATAAAAACAAAGTTGCCATATAATAACCAGAGAGTGGTTCATAGTTCCACCAATAGAACCAGTGCAGTGCATCCTTGGCCTACATCAAAACATAAATTAACAAGTGCTTACCTAGACACTTTTTTTCTACCACAGTCATCTCATAATATGGGAACATGAAGATACAATTTGGTGTCAATGGTGCACACCAAGAATCATGTGACTTCCCCCACAAACCACCAATAAGGTAGCCAAAATCAATGCTACAAGTAGCTACAAGTACATCATCGTACAATATGAAACAAGAGGTAATTCTTCTTGATACATCATGCTACTCAAACAAGGAAGAGAAGCACAATACAAAATGTGAAATTGTACCTCCTCCATCATGTACTTTAGATCTTGAGCTGAAATGGCTCAACTGGAGTCTTTCCCTCACCTCCAATGAGTAGGGAAGTGGTTGTGACCTCCAATCTATCACCATCCGAGCTATGCATCTCTCCATATGCTGGAATATGTCATGCTAGATGCCCTCCCAAGTGAAATCCTCTACCAAAGAAAGGTATGCATCATAATGCATTGAAAGGAAGTCCTCCTATGCTGCAAGTAGCAACTTCTCCTTGAGACTAGAAGCTCTAGTCAAGAAGACTCTTCCATGTGAATAGATGACCATATCATCCACCATATACTCATTCTCTCTATCTGGGTCATCAAGAATCATGCATGCACCAAGATCCTTGGAGTACTCTACTAAGAGCTGAGATCTCTAATAAGGATCAATCCTCCTAAGAGACAACGCTGATGATCTGGCATGTGAAGCTCTCCTCATGCTACTGCTTGCTACTTTGACATCCCCCATGCCAAATTTCTCCTCCAAACCCTTCACCCCTTCAAAATCCAAGAGTGGTGAATCCAAAGACAAGATGTCTTTCATCAATGCTAGATCTGGTGGCCTCCCAGGTGGAATGCATCCATGTAGTGAGACATCAATGCCAAGAGTGGACTGTATATATGGTTGGGCAACCTTGCCCTTGCCTTCACAATGTAGTACAGTCTACCTCCTCTTTGCATTAGCTCTCTGAAATACAGAAGGATGTGTGCCTCTCATCAAATGATGTTGCCCTTCATTCCTACCTTCTCCTTTCATCTACAATGCTTCACAATCATGTTGTTCACCGATTGTGCTTTGACCTCCATGTATGAGATCCTGGGGAACTTCTTGCAAGGATACAAGAATCCCTCCTGCTGGAGTGTGTGCTCCTCCTTCCTCTGCATGAGGTACTGGATGTGCTCTAGATGTGATAGCATTTTTTCCCTCATCTTCATCAATGTGTATGGGAAACATCTCAACAATTGAATCCTCTTGTGAAAAAGAGATCCCCATGCCCTCTTGTTTAGGAGTATGAACTAGAGGTCTTGCCTCTAACAATGTGTAATGCAAGATCTCAGCTTCTCCCATGGTTTTCTGAAGTGGAATCTCCTCCATCACATGCAAGGTTTTTTTTTCTCTCAAGTTTTTCTTGCTCATGTGTCTTAGGAAGTTTCCCATCAAACCTTCCCATCAATGTTTCAATGAATCTATTGGGGTTCCCATGTTTTGGCCAGATTGGCAAGACCAAAAGATGAGACAACATCAGAACTACTTTCATACCTCAGGATCTAGCCCTCCTGGGTCCAGAGAGGGATATCTCTATATAGGCAAAAGGTTTTATATCTTTGAAGCTCAAAATTAAGATATTAGGCTAGTTATAGGCATAGGGTTTGTTTGTTTGGTTGTTGGGAATCAGGAAAGAAGGGTTCAGTATAAGACAAGGCTGAGTAAAGAGGGTCTTAGGCAAAGGAGATATAATTCAGAGAAAATTTAAGACCATTGGGAAATGGAGTCAGGAAAGGGTTTACTTTCTATTCAATATGCAGGCTTTCAATTGGGCTAGTCATCTAAAGCATTGGATCTTAAAGATGATATTGTGGCATGAAATGGTAAGAGGAAAGGTGAAAGAAAGGAAAGCTTCAAGGTGACCTTTTAGAAATCAGATCTAGGGACAGGACATGCCATTGGACAACCTGTGATCCAAAACCTAAAAGGTTAACTCTTCTGACAAGGAAACATTAAAGGTTTAAACATAAAGATGAAAACTTGAGATCAGAGAGAGACTTTGAACTCTCAATGCTTTGGCATCCAACTTAAGGGAACTTAGAAAGGTTTAATTAATTGAAAAGGACCCTAGTGAGATAGAGAAACAGTTCTAAATTTCCCAGTATCCCAATTCATTCAATTAAAGCCTTTCAAGAACATTCATTAATCGATACATCAGCTAGCAGTATATCTGACCACTACACTAGTTAAATTAGCTTGAAATCAATCCTTAGATAATACATACAGTAGAAAAAATTTAAGGCAGGGAGAGCAGAAACATAGGGTACCTAACAAGGGTAAATCCTATGCCAGATTTCTGATGCATACCAGAAGAAATGAAATGAAATGTAAAACAAATACAGAGATAGAAAAACATCACCGCTACTTTAGATCAAGATCCAAATAAATGTGCTTGTCATATTAAAGAGAAACACCAGTCATGTACAACATTGTCAACAACTTGATATTCAGCCTAAAAATATCTTCCTCAGCCTATCTTACAACTTTACACAGAGACTATGTCTCAAAAGAAAACAACTTGCAATTCTCAGATATCCAATCAACAACCCTTACAATGAGTTTCCTCATGAATTTTTATAGCTGAAAAAGAGGCAGAAGAGGTAGATGGAAAAATAAATGTAGCATTAAACTCAGAAGAGGAAGAGGGCCGAGGCCCCATTCTGTTTTAAATTCTGGGCATTTATCTTCAGTACTCTTTGGATGAAAGAGTGGTCTTTGTCAGGCTGAAAATTACTCCAGGTATGTCTCTGATGTGTTCTCGGCTACAGTACTTGCGGTACTCTGGTGAATTAAACAAAAAGGTAGAATAATGATGCTAGGGTCTGCCATACTGTGAAACAAAATGCTCCGATAGCATCAGGACTATTGTCAGGGCAGAAAATCCCTCTAGAACACGGCATAGAATGAAAACTGTATGGGCACTTTGTCCTTTCATGGATAGGAACATTCTGCTGATGGTGACACTGATATATATCGTTTTGTGTGCCCTAGGCCTTCTGTGTGAATTATGAGGTCTTCAATCGGGTACCTTTCCTTTAAATTATTGGATTAAGGCTCAAAATCTTCAATTACAGGCCTTAAACTCTCTGTTGTTCCATGATTGCCTCTGTCCGCGAAATTTGAGCTTTAAATGATGTAGGAGAAGTTTACATGGTCGAACCTTGTACTTCGATGAAATTTTTCCTGCAAAGACCCCCCCGAACATTTTCTGCTAATATCAGGCTCGAACAATGGGCTTGTTTATGTTCTGTGTCACTTGAACAGTGATTGTGAATAGTGGAGGTTTTTTACCACCTATAACCCTGCAAAACATGAAAATACGTTAAGAAAACCATGCATGGGGTGGGTGGATGCAGTGGCGACGATGAGAATGAAAATGCAGCCTGGTGAAATGGTGGAACAATGCAGGGTGATGGTGAAAAATGCAATGAAACGGTGGAGAAAGGTCTAGTGAAAGTTGGCAGAATGCAACAAATTTAAATGCAAACATTGGACATTTGACCTTTGAACGAAATATATAGGGGATGGACGAAAATGTGACAAAACACGTGGAATGGGTGATGTGGTGGGACTCGATCAATGGCGAGGCATGCATTTAATTCTAATTGTCCGATCTCAGGAGGAGATCTACTGTGGAAAACACATCAAAGGGTGACAGATGGTGGGCCAGGGGTCACTTTTTGCTTTGGTTATCGCCCGAGAATATTCGTGGCGCGATCACCGTTGGATGGACAGCTTCAGATCAGACGGTGTATGTGCATATCGCACTAGGTCCACAGCCGAAATTTAACACGTGATGAGGGCGGTTTTGTAATAGTGCTCAGAGCCACGTGTTGCATGGTGAATGGCATCGCTACGAAATGAAAAATACCGCCGACCTTTCAAAGGTGGTGTGATAGAAACCGCCAGTTTTTTAATAGTGTTTGCCGCGGGGACCACCAGGGAAAATAAAATATGGACCGTCAATCTGCGGATCAGATTGACGATGGATATGCGATCAGAGTGGCGAATGGGAAATAACGGGTGCGATGAGACTTTGCGACAACCGTCAGATCTGAACAGATCGACAGCGGATATTTCACCCGACCATTTATTGATAAGTACTCTATGGCATAACACCTGGTTTAGTGCCTGGGTCTCATGGGGAAATGGTTTAGGGAGCTAAGTCAGATATATGTTCAAATGTGGATTTTCGGCCTTTTTAATGCAATTTAAGGCCAGGGAAAGGTTTCAGTAAAGGGAATAAGGGGTTTAAAACCAAACAAGGGGTGTGTGTATGGTTTAAAGGGGATTTTAGGATTGTTTAGAGGAACTAGGGGGGGAATTTTTGGGTAAAATGGGTTGAAATGGAGAATTCTGCAGGGGTACAAGGGGCAGATGAAGGCCCTTTTTTTAGCACAATTTTTATAGCCAGTGAGGTTCTTTTCAAGGGGAATGGACAAGGCACAAGGAGGCTTCAAGGATGATGTGTCTTCAGGGGAGATGCATTCCTTGAAGGCCTAACAAACAACTTAGCCCCCTGTTTGCCTGTCAAAAATTTATAGGGGGCTAACAGTGGCTCCACATGGGGATGGCTTCTTCTCGAAGAGTCAAGAATTCAGAGAATGATATTTGGAGTAGGCCAGATGCCTGATATTTGAGCCATCTTTCTTCTTTTGATTTCAGTAGTTACAAACATGATAAATCAGCAGGAGCACACCCAAAAAATATACCTACCCATCCTACAATCCTAGCATTTTTTCTTCCAGGGTGCATTTGGACTTGCAGGCCCTTTACATCATTTATTTTTACAAACATGAAAATAAACCTATTCTATTTCTACCCTTATTACTCCATGAGACTAGATTAAACTGTTGGCCTCATATGTTTCTCTACCTAATCTAACATCTGCTAGGATTAAACTGTCTTGCAGATTTCTTCTCTACATTCTACGACAGAAATTTAAAAACAATCAAACTAGGATTAGATAGTCTAGTTTGTTGTGGATCCAAGGCATAAAGACAGTTGCACATGGACAGAAACTTGCAGAAAACTGAAAACAAAATCTTGAAGGCTTGAAATCTAAAGTTTGAAGCATCCTTCTTTTCTTTGTGACTCAAGTTTTGAGCTTGTTAGAGTCACTTTCTCTTCTTCATTTCAACTCTAGTTTTGGGCTTGTTAGGGCTGACTCTTCTTCCTAATTTGCTGGTTCTGATTTTGAGCATGTTAGAACTAGCTATTTTATTTCTTTGGCTCAGGTTTTGATCACATTAGAGCCAATATTTTGCACCTCAAAGTTTCATGTTTTGAGCATGTCTGAACCTCTCCTTTCTCTCTTTTGAAACATTTTCTCTTTTTCTTTGGAAACATAACACAACAATGGTATTTACAATGGAGATGGAAACCGAAAATTGGAAATTAGCAGAAGTAGTGTTTGAGCATCCTGCCATTGACAAGACCCCCAAATAGCTCTATACCATCTAGATCTTGTAGAAAAAAGGCATTTGGACCAACAGTGGCCTGTATAATGTATGGACCCTGCCACAAACTATCAAAAGTTCCGTGCTTTCCTTTGTCTTTTCTCTTTGAGTCCCACTTCAGAACTTTATCTCCAATTTTGAAGTTGGAAGCTTTGGTTCTCTTGTCGAACAAATTCTTTATATTTTCCTGAACCTTCATAGCTTTGTTATAGACCTCTTCCCTTGTTTGTTGGAGATGAATTGTTTGGTTTATCCTCCTTACCATGCTGTCTTCTTATGTCTGAATTTCTTGGACAAGTTTGATCATTGGTACCCCAAGGCTGGTAGGAAAAACTGCTTCTGTTCTGTAGACAAGCTGATATGGTGACATGCCAATGGATTTCTTTTTTGTAAGCCTGTTAGCCCACAAAGCATGCACTAACTTGTTATGCCAAGACTTCTTGTTGTCTTCAAGCAGTTTTTTGATGATGGTTACTAAGCTCTTGTTTGAAGATTCAGCTAACCCATTACCTTGTGGGTAATAAGCAGTTGAATGACCAATTGCTATTTGATACCTGTGGTAAAAGTTAACCATTTTCTTTGATCCAAAAGTAGTAGCATTATCAATGATTATTTTTCTTGGGCAGCCAAACCAAGAGAGGATGTGGTCTTCTAGGAACCTAATGATGACTGAATCTGTGGCATTCCTAGTAGGTATGGCCTCTATCCACTTAGTGAAGTAGTCTGTGGCTGTTAAGATCCATTTGTGTTGTGCAGAAGAATTAGGGTGTATTTCTCCTATGAAATCTAGGCCCCATTGCATAAAGGGACCTTCAACAGTGATGGGTTGTAGAGGTAGAGGTAGGAGCTTTCTTTTTCCTTCAAAAATCTGGCATTTATGGCATGAAATTATCATCTTATGGATGTCATTGAAAAGTGTAGGCCAATAATAGCCAGCTCTGAGTATTTTTTTGCATTGGCTTTCTAGTTTAGGTGGCCTCCACACTCTCCTGCATGGAACTCTTGTTTAATCCTCTCTACTTCAGTTTCAGGCAAACATTTAAGAAATAGGCCATTTGTGTTTTTCAAGTATAAACATTCATTCAGTATGCAATAGTTTCTGGTTTTTAGCTTTAGAAATCTGGCCTTAGTCTTTGATAGTTCAAGGGGGGCATTGAGGTTTTTGAGCACATACAGAATGTCAGAATACCATGGCGAGTTTTGAAACTTTTCCTCAACAGTGGGATCAGGCAATCCATCCTGCTCATCCAAGGCATCTATCATGTTAATGTCAAGGGCTTGTAGATTTGATTCAACCACTAGTTGAGCTAGGCCTTGACCTTTGATCAGTTTTGTAGGTTTTATCTCAAGGTCATACTCCAGTATTACATCAATCCATTTGCCCCTCTTTCCATCAGGATCTTGGGACAAGATGTATTTTACCACTATGTTTGGTACGTAGGCTATAGTGTGAGAATGCAGTATGTACACCATAAAGTCTTTCAAGGCCTTTACTAAGGCATAGGCTTGTTTTTCCATTATGTTATATTTCAAGGGTGTATCCCTCAGAGCCTTGCTGAAGAAAGCGATGGGCTGTTCCATTCCCTCTGGATTTTTCTACAGCAGAACTGCAGCCACTATATGCTCGGAGGCAAATGAAAATATTAGGAAATATTTTGAGAAATCAAGGCTAACTAAGACTGGAGCCCAGGTGAGTGCAATTTTAACTGAATCAAAATATTTTTTAGCCTCAACAGTCCATTTAACTCCTACACCTTTCTTCAGCATGTTTTTCATATTCTTGAGGTGTTCAGCTAAGTTGGGAATAAACCTCCTTAAGAAGTTAATTTTCCCAACGAAATACTGTAACTCTTTAATGTTTCTTGGGTGTGTGATTTGTAGTATTCCCTCATCTCTTTGTGGGTCTATCCTAATTCCCTTCTCAGATATAATGTGGCTGAGGATTTTTCCTTCTTGCAGCCCAAACATAGTCTTTTTAGGATTCAATGACAAACCGAACCTTCTACATTTTTCAAACACTTTCCTCAGATGTTTTAGGTGTTCTTCATCATTCTTGGAATAGACCGTTATGTCATCCAGGTAGATGACAATGAAGTGTCCTATTTCATCCGAAAAAGCTATGTCCATTACTCGTTGGAAGGTTGCACCAGCATTCATCAGTCCAAAGGGCATTTTTACATACATAAAAGTGCCCCATGGAGTGGTGAAAGCAGTCTTGAGTTGGTCTTCTGGGAGTACTAAAACTTGGTTGTAACCTGAAAAACCATCTAATAGGGAGATCCTTTTTGAGCCTACTACTTTCTGAAGAATGTGTTCCATTTTTGGCAAAGAGTAATTGTCTTTAAGTGATGCTCTGTTAAGGTTCCTTAAATCTATGCACAGTCTGATCTCACCCATTTTTTTTCTCACAGCTACCAGGTTTGAGACCAAATCAGAGAATCTCACAGGAATTATTATGCCTGCCTCATACATCTTCTTTACTTCTTTTTCCACTGCAGGCAATTGTTTTTGGTTTATCCTGCGAAGTTTCTGTTTGAAGGGTTTCTGATTTTCTTTCAAAGGTATTTTGTGCTATATGATGTTTGTGTCATAAGCCTTTAAGTCCTCATAGCTCCAGGAAAAAACCTCAATGAATTCCTTGAATAAGTCAATATATTTCTTTTTCATGTCTACAGGTAGGGACTTAGCCAATTTAATAATATTGGGTTTATCTTCATTGCCTATGTTGCATTCCTCGACATCAGAGTCTGAGTATTCTATAGTGGGATTTTTCGCTACATCATTGAAGTCAAACAGGTCTTCTAAAGGTGCCAGACCTCGGGGTATGTTCTTATCTTTGGCCTGCAACACCTCTACTTCCTCACTATCGACGTTTTCACAATCTTCGTTTGGATTTCCAGGTTGTTCAGTTAAAATGTTTATTTCTATGTTACAGGGTGTTTCTTCCTTGTCTGGGGGTTCTTCACTTAGGCAACTATCATCAGATTTCGAGTCTGAGTCAGAAAATTCAAACTCGTTCCTGCCTACCAGGAAATCTTCAATCTGCTTATCGCCCTCAAAGACCTGCGAGTATTTTTCATTATCCGGCACTGCAGGTCTGAATTTGGTCTAAATGATGATTTTTTGGTCACTGGGAGGCTTGTGATACGAACTAGCCATGTAGGTTAATCCATTTGCAATTGCGTTCTGACTCCTAGGGACAAACACCAGTTCATATTCTACAAAGGTTTTTAATAAATCCATAGCGTCATTCATGTATGCTCTCAGCCTAGGATGTTTCGCTGTGTATTCACCATTCACTTGTTTTATGACCAACTCAGAGTCTCCATGCACAGCTATCCTACGGGCTCCTAATTTTCTCAACAGATTCAAGCCTATGATAAGAGCCTCATACTTTGCGATATTATTTGTACATTTGAAGTGCAGGTTACAAGCATGGCTCTCTACATAGTCACTCTCTGTATTATGTACCCACACTCCTGCTCCTACAGTTTTCTTGGTGCATGACCCATCGAAATTCATTTCTCATAAAGGTTTTCTCTCGGGCTTAGCATCGTTTCGTTCTTGGTGTGGTGTATGAGCTTGTGAAGGGTGACTAATCAATTGAATGAATTCTATTTCTTGTTCACTCTGAGTTTTGTTTTTGGTGCACTACCCATAGGTTTCTACATCATTTTCTTCTGAGTCTAGAGTAGCCATGATGTTAAAATTTATAGGCTCTATTTCATTTTTTGTATCTCTGTTTTTGAATTCTGGCCCCTCTAAGGGTTCATTATTGCAAAGGATAAAGGAGTCTAAATCTGTGTGCACAGAGTATAGAGGATAATTCTCAGGCTTTTCAAGGCTGCTGACCAGGAATTTCATTTGTGCCTCTCTATAGAGTCTTCGAAGTTGGCTAAAGACAGGGATTGTGGCATATGCCCCATCCATCTGCATTGTACCTTGCAGCTTGGCTCCCCATGATCTAGATAAAAACATGCCATACTTAGGTGGCACATCTGCCACTACAACATACATAACCATACATTTGGCTGGAATCTAGGTCAAGTTCACACACAGGTCTTTGATTAAGCCAAGGCATTTTACTCCGCTAGATTCAAATGAATATAAATCTTTGTAGGGTCGTGTTATCTCTAGGCCTAACTTTTCCATAACTACCTTAGGCATTAGGTTGTGTGATGCCCCAAAGTCATGCATTGCGTTGTGAAGGATCTTGTCATGGATATTGAGACTGATATAATAAGGGGGTACTACCCCTTCCTGAAACTTCCCTTCTATCTTTGGCCCAAAAAAAAGGGCAGGTTGATCATCACTCAGATTTACAGTGTCACTATTTTCCCCTAGTTTTAAAGCTCTCAAAATTTGTCCTTTATATATATCCTGAGTGGCTAGCTCAGAGAGTGGGACAGAGATTTTAATTTTAGCAATCTCACTCTCCAAATTGAAGAGTGATTGATTATTTGTAATGTTCAACTCTATTTTGTTATCCAATACTTTAGTAGCAGGCTCAGTGTGTTGATTCTCATTATGTACAGGGTTAGGAACTGTTTTATCAAGAGCACTAACTGTAGTGCTAGTGCTGCTAGTTGGTTGAATTTGTTTATTAGTGTTTTGGTTGTCTTTTTCTTAGTTCTTCCCAGAACCCTCATCTGTTGATTTATTACTTTCAACAATTACTTTAGAAGTTTTCTCTGGCCTTTTCTTAATGGTGATCTCAGAAATTTTGGGTTTGGAATTGTCTAAGCTCTTTTTTCTTCTAATTTCATACTATTCTCTGACCTGCATAATGGAATTTTCAAATCCAAGTCTGTAATCCTTAGATTCTAATATTTCCTCATCCCAATATGAGGGTGAGATTTGGTCTTCTTCTATGGAACAGTTGTGGATTGAGTTTCCTATTTCAAACATGTTTATTTTGGTTCCCTCAGACTCTTCTATGATTCCCTCATCTTCATCAAGGAAGTTCTCTTGAAATGGGGGAATAAATTGCTGATCTGATTCTCTTTGTCTATTGGGAGTAGTGTTGTTTCTTCTAAAGTTCTAGTTCTGGTTATGATTCTAGTTTTTGTTCTGATTGCTAACTGTGACAACCATTTTTTCCATCATTTGCTATAGCTTTTCCATGTTTTTAGATAGATGGTCATAATTGGGATCAGATGTGGAAGCTACAGTGTCATCTCTATATGTCACCCTTTTCTTAGCTCTCAATCTTGAATTTTTCTTAATCAAATTAGACTCTACACACACTTCTCCTTTTTTCATATCTTCCAATGTGTTGTAATCCCTCTCCCTAAGCTAGTAGGCCATGTCAGCATCAAAACCCTCAGGATATTTCACTAGAGCCATGCCTTGGGGAGGTTTCATGTGTGGAGGGAGAGCATTGTAAACATTGTTAAAACTTGTAGAGTGGTCATGGACACTGTCTCCTACATTTCTTTTCAGGTTCTTGTATTCTGCTAGGATTTGGAGGGGGTTGGCCTTAACTTCCCATTTGTTTATGAAGGTCTGATATAAAGAAGGAAGATCTTGGATACTATTAAGAGGTAGGCCTTTGAACCATTTCTTCACATCACCTCGTAGGCTTTCAACAAAGATTCTCATTTTGACTGTATCATCATCTATTTCCATGTAGTCAAAAGAATCTTCCATCCTATCTACATGGTGTTGAGCTGTGGTAGACTCTTTTGCAGTGAAGTGTGGGATATTTGATTGATAATCATTGGGTAAGGGTACTAGAGGCTGGGGTAAAACCAGAGGTGCATACCAGGCTGCCATGATGGTATTTTGATGAGGTAAAGGGTTGGCTTGAACAGCTGTTATATGGATGACAGGAATATTAGGCCCAGCAGAAGTCTGTTGAGTAGATTTAGGGTGGCAGAGCCCAAAGTTTTGAATGAAGTGAATATCAGGAGGTGTAGATGGAGGGGTCTCTCTGTCCCTGATGTGTTTACCACTTTGAGGTTGTGAAGCAGGAAGCTCAGGGTCTGGCTGGTTTAGAGCATTGAATGACCTAGTTCTAGGTAAACTGTTTTGAAAATCTAGGTCAAAAAAATGGGTCTGATAGAGCTGCAAAATCTTTTGGTGCAGAGTTAGATCTATGGATATGTCTAGAAATAGTTGGTATTTTAGGTGTAGGAGATTTCTTGAGGATGCTCTCAGGGTTGTCAACTATTTCCAGTGGGTTTGGGTTAGGAAAATCCCTTGTGTGAATGGTTCTTGAAGCCAGAATGTTGTTTTCCAACAAAGCAGCTTAACCCTACTTGTTACTTCTATTATGGCTGATGTTGTTATGGAGGCTGGTCTCCCAATGGAGTCTTTTGTAAAACCAGGATAATCAGCAGGCCTAATGATCACCAGTGGAGTCTTTGATCTTCAAGGCACTATGGAGTCACCAGGTGGAAGGTTTCTAGGAGGTAAATTGTCCACCACAGTGTTTATGTAATGTCCTTTTTAGGGAAATCCTTAAAACACAGCAAACTCTAACCAGAGATGGACTGGGAGGGCATTTACCAAATATTTCACCTCTAAAAGAGAGTGAGATATGGAGGCTATCTAGCCCTTTCCAGACTTTGTCTAAGAGTGTGGGGAGAAACACAACAAGTGGTGTAGAAAGTGAATTGCAAGTGGGAGTGTTTCACTGCCAACCTAACCAGAGATTCTGGATTTCTGAGGCACTTGTGATGTAGTGAGATGAAAAATACTCAGAAAGTTCCCCAGCGGAGTCGCCATTATGTTGGGGTTCCCATGTTTTGGCTAGATTGGAAAGAACAAAAGATGAGACAACATCAGAACCACTTTCAGACCTCAGGATCTAGCCCTCCTGGGTCCAGAGAGGGATCTCTCTATATAGGCAAAAGGTTTTATATCTTTAAAGCTCAAAATTAAGATATTAGGCTAGTTATAGGCACAGGGTTTGTTTGTTTGGTTTTTTGTTTGGTTGTTGGGAATCAGGAAAGAAGGGTTCAGTATAGGACAAGGCTGAGCAAAGAGGGTATTAGGCAGAGGAGATATAATTCTGAGAACATTTAAGACCATTGGGAAATGGAGTTAGGAAAGGGTTTAATTTCTATTCAATATGCAGGCTTTCAGTTGGGTTAGTCATCTAAAGTACTGGATCTTAAAGATGATAGTGTGGCATGAAATGGTAAGAGGGAAGGTGAAAGAAAGGAAACCTTCAAGGTGACCTTTTAGAAATCAGATCCAGGGACAGGACATGCCATTTGAAAACCTGTGATCCAAAACATAAAAGGTTAACTCTTCAGACAAGGAAACATTAAAGGTTCAAACATAAAGATGAAAACCTGAGATCAGAGAGAGACTTTGAAATCTCAATGCTTTGGCATCCAGCTTAAGGGAACTTATAAAGGTTTAATTAATTGAAAATGATCCTAGTGAGATAGAGACACAGTTATAAAACTCCCAATATCCCAATTCATTCAATTAAAGCCTTTCAAGAACATGTAAGAAACATACTTCATTAATCCATACATCAGCTAGCGGTATATCTGACCACTACACTAGTTAAATTAGCTTGAAATCAATCCTCAAATAACACATACAACAGAAAAAATTTAAGGTAGGGAGAGTAGAAACATAGGGTACCTAACAAGGGTAAATCCTATGCCAGATTTCTGATGCATACCAAAAGAAATGAAATGAAATGAACTACAAGGTAAAACAAATACAGAGATAGAAAAACATCACCGCTGCTTTAGATCAGGATCCAAAGAAATGTGCTTTTCATATTAAAAAGAAACACCAGTCATGTACAACATTTCCAACAGATTGATATTCAGCCTGAAAACATCTTCCTTAGCCTATCTTACAACTTTACATAGAGACTATGTCTCAAAAGAAAACAACTTGCAATTCTCAGATATCCAATCAACAACCCTTACAATGAGTTTCTTCATGAATTTTTATAGCTGAAAAAGAGGCAAAAGAGGTAGATGGAAAAATAAATGTAGCATTAAACTCAGAAGAGGAAGAGGGCCAAGGCCCCATTCTATTTTAATTTCTGGGCATTTATCTTCAGTACTCTTTGGATGAAAGAGTGGTCTTTGTTAGGCTGAAAATTACTACAGGTATGTCTCTGATGTGTTCTCGGCTGCAGTACTTGCGGTACTCTGGTGAATTAAAAAAAAAGGTAGAATAATGATGCTAGGGTCTGCCATACTATGAAACAAATGCTCCGATAGCATCAAGACTGTTGTCAGGGCAGAAAATCTCTCTAGAACACGGCATAGAATGAAAATTGTATAGGCATTTCGTCCTTTCATGGATAGGAACATTCTGCTGATGGTGACACTAATATATATCATTTTGTGTGCCCTAGGCCTTTTGTGTGATTTATGAGGTCTTCAATCGGGTACGTTGCCTTTAAATTATTGGATTAAGGCTCAAAATCTTCAATTACAGGCCTTAAACTCTCTGCTTTTTTACTGATACTCTCTGTCGTTCCATGATTGCATCTGTCTGCGAAATTTGAGCTTTAAATGATGTAGGAGAATTTTACAAGGTCGAACCTTGTACTTCGATGAAATATTTCCTGCAGAGACCCCCCTGAACATTTTCTGCTAATATCAGGCTCAAACAATGGCCTTGTTTGTGTTCTGTGTCACTTGAACAGTGATTGTGAATAGTGAAGGTTTTTAACCACCTGTAACCCTGCAAAACACGAAAATATGTTAAGAAAACCATGCATGGGGTGGGCGGATGCAGTGGCGACGATGAGAATGACAATGCAGCCTGGTGAAATGGCGGAACAGTGCAGGGTGATGGTGAAAAATGCAGCGAAACGGTGGAGAAAAGTCTGGTGAAAGTTGGCGGAATGCAGCAAATTTAAATGCAAACATTGGACATTTTACCTTTGAACGAAATATAAAGGGGATGGATGAAAATGCGAGAAAACACGTGGGATGTGTGACGTGGCAGGACCTGGTCAATGGCGGGGCATGCATTTAATTCTAACCGTCCGATCTCAGGAGGAGATATACGGTGGAAAACGCATCAGAGGGTGACAGATGGTGGGCCAGGGGTCACTTTTTTCTTTGGTTATCACCCGAGCATCTTCGTGGCGTGATCACCATTGGATGGAAAACTTCAGATCGGATGGTGTATGCGCATATCACGCTGGGTCCATAGCCGAACTTTAATGCACGATGAGGGCGGTTTTGTAATAGTGCTCAGAGCCACGTGTCGCATGGTGAATGGCATCGCTGCGAAATGAAAAATACCGCCCACCTTTCAAAGGCAGTGCGATAGAAACCGCTGGTTTTTGAACAGTTTTTGGCGTGGGGACCATCGAGGCGGATAAAATATGGACCGTCGATCTGCGGATCAGATCGACGCTAGATATGCGATCAGAGCGGCAAACGAGAAATAACGAGTGTGATGAGACTTTGCGACAACTGTCAGATCTGAACAGATCGACGGCGGATATTTCACCCAACCATTTATTGATAAGTGCTCTATGGCATAACACCTGGTTTAGCACCTGGGTCTCGTGGGGAAACGGTTTAGGGGTCTGGCCGAAGGGGGCTAAGCCAGATATATGTTCAAATGTGGGTTTTCGGCCTTTTTAATGCAATTTAAGGCCAGGGAAAGGTTTCGGTAAAGGTAATAAGGGGTTTTAAACCAAAAAAGGGGTGTGTGTATGATTTAAAGGGGATTCTAGGATTGTTTAGAGGAACTAGGGGGGGGATTTTGGGGTAAAAGGGATTGAAATGGAGAATTTTGCAGGGGTACAAGGAGCAGATGAAGGACCTTTTTTTAGCACAATTTTTATAGCCAGTGAGGTTCCTTTCAAGGGGAATGGAAAAGGCACAAGGAGGCTTCAAGGATTATGTGTATTCAGGGGAGATGCATTCCTTGAAGGCCTAAAAAACAACTTAGCCCCCTGTTTGCCTTTCAAAAATTTATAGGGGGCTAATAGAATCTTACATAAGAGGAAGTGTTTGCATTTTTCAAAGAACAAGATTCAAAAATCCACCATGCATGGGCCTTACCTCTGAAATGCAGTGTTGCAATTCTAATGGCTTCATTTTCAGAAATGTGGTGTTGCTGTAAATAGGAGTCTAGCTCCTTCACGCAAGCTCCAGTTGAACATGTAGGTGAGCCTTAAAAAGTGGATAGAAGGAATCTATTTGCATCCTGTTGCTTGCTCTCCTCTACCTGGATCTTGCAAAACTCTTGGAAATTGGTATGATCTCTAAACCTCTCAGTTTGAGATTCATACTCCTGCAACAAATCACTAAGAGTTCTCCTCTTAGGAATTCTCCCTCATTCCATCCATCTCAAGATAGATCTGGGCATTTGACTATGCTATGCATCATGGTGTGTAGCTGCATGCTCACACTCACCATGTGAAAATATAGATTCAGCTCTAGATCCAAACTCCTTTGGAGATCCCATCTCCATTCTTATTTTCTTCAGCTCTCCTTGAAAGCTCTACATAGATTTTGGAAGAAGCTTTATAATCCTATCTTCCTTTCTCCCTTCACATAATGGAGCCTTCTCTTTTCTATCCATCTCTCCTGAAAGTATAATTTCTTGAGATCCATAGGCTGAGCCAAGATTGAAGCTCTGATACCACTGTAATATCCCAAAATAGGGAAAATGAGCAGTGTTGGGAATATCTTAAAATATTCCAAATATGGGCTGCTCAATAATGTATTCACAAAAAAATGAATTTCCAAAAATATATGCCATATAAATGAAAATTATCACTTGGATCCATTAGATATATCCATCTAGCATCTAATTCCAAGAGGATATTATAAAGAAATGAAACTAGGTGAGGTAAATAGACCTCCCACCACCTAGTGCAGCTGAAAAACACTAAAACCCTAGAACACTGCTACTCAGAAATTATGCACAAGGAGACAACGCAGTATTATCAGGGTTTAAATTTATAAAATAGGAGAACAAGTAGATCCACTCATATATTAATCGATAATTCTGAATAACTTGGATCTAGTCTCCTTATACAAAATACAAGAGAACCCGTCAAGGGTTTCTTGTCATACACTCTGCATACAAATGTGATCTTTAGAAAATTACTGAATAATCACTACAAAACTGAAGAATAAGAGTGTATAAGGCTGAAATATTTCTTATCTTATTTAGATCCCTCAAGGGTTTCCTCCCATGAAAGGATGAACCTCTCAGTCACAAGAAAACACTGCAATGGAGCCACTAGACCATCCATTGAAGCTGCCTCCAAAAATAACACATTCCCTAGCTGGAACAACACTAGGAATGTGGGGAAATGTATGGTTTGATACCACAGGTCTGAAATTATCTCAATACCTCTCCAAACATATCTCCCAATGGAAGGAAACCTCCCTCCTATGAGAAACTAGCTCAGAAAAGTGGGATTCCAATCCCTTCCACTGTTGCACCCTGCAACACTGCATAATCACCTACAAAAATTGTGTTGATGAATTAGGATGAAGCTTGGCCTAAAAAAATGATGTGGAAATTGAATGCAAACTCTCCCAAGAGGATCCTCAAGGAAAGAGGTGGGATTCTTGCTCAAGAACACCCGGTGCTAAACAGCACAGCAACCCTGCTAAACAGTAAGATGAAGCAAAAGTCTGAGCAGACCAAAAATAATAATCTAAAAACATGAAGAATAATTATTTCATCCTATTCCTTAAATAAAATGCGTGCTTTCTTGCCCTTGGCCCCACCCAATTAGGTCATTCCCATCAAGAGATTCATCTCCCTCCAAAACTGCGTTATTCCTTCCTTGATTTCTGTTCCTCCAGAACTGCGATGTTAACTTAGTCAAAGTAGACTAAATCAAGTTGATATTATCCCTATTCACAGATGGAGTTTTTTTATTAAGCTACAAGGAGTGTCTCTCTTCACACTTGAAGTGTTTTTATTCCTCCTTAGGAGACTTATGGGCTTTTCTATCCATTTATTCTGGTTAAAGATACTGCTAACTTTACTGTTCCATTTAGCTTTGAGGTTAAAATTTTGGAACATTACACAACATGATATATTTCAGCATATGGAGAGATGCATAGCTTGGATGGTGATAGAGAGGATGTCATAGCCACTTCCCTACTCTTTGGAGGTGAGGGAGAATTTCCAGTTGAGCCATTTCAGCTCAATGTCCCAAGTACATGGTGAAGAATGTATAATTCCACATTATGTTCTGTACTTCTTTACTTTATATGAGCAACATGTTGTACCAAGGATGATTAACCCTTATTTCATATTGTATGATGATGTACTTGAAGCCATTTTTAGCATTGATATTAGCTATCTCAATGGTGGTTTGTGGGGAAAGCCACATGATTTTTAGTGTGCACCATTGACACCACTTTGTACTCTCATGTTTCTATCTTGTAAAATGATTGTGGCAGAAAACAAGTGGATGGAAAAGAAATTGTTTTTGTTTGATTTGATGCAGGCAAAGGATGCAGGTGTTGGTTCCTTGTGTGGGACCTTGATCCACTTTCCAGTTGTCATATGACAACTTGTTTCTATTGGTTTTTGCTTCCATGTATTGCTGATATTTCTATGTTCATGGGGAGCTTCGTTTGGAGAGTGGGATATGGGTTGGAGATGCCCATTGGGAGTATGACTCTCCCTAATTTGTATGATGCATTTTTTTAGGAGAAGCAATGGGCAGCCCATGATTTCCAAATTACATCTCCCTTCCTCATGTGGGAGGAGCCATTTGGAGAACTTGAGTTTTTGGAGGAGGCACTTCATGGTTTATTTTTTTGGTGGGGTAGCTTGGGCCACTCTTGGAGGTCATGACATTTCAGCCCAAGATCAGCAGCAGCCCCATAATTATCATAAATGGAGAGATAAACCACTTGGTTGGGAGGATCCAATCTCTCCATGCAGCCCCAACACATTGTATGAACTGGGGGTTGAGGATCTTTTTAAGCTAACTAGATTGGCTCATTTCATTTGGATGATAGCATGAGGGTGGAAGTCACTCAATGGGAATAATATTCCCCATGTTCATCATCAATCCTAGCTTGAGGAGTCCATTTGATAGCAAGGATGTTTCCACTTACATCTTCCACCTTTCTATGATGTAAGCCATATCGTTTTGCATGCTTGGGAGGAAACATTGGAGGACAGATTTGTAGCAGATCATTTTGAGCAGTGGTGGGGACTTTTGATGAGGAGGCCACAAGAAGAGGAGGGGAGGATTTTTTCTCTCCTTATACAATTGCTTGAGGACAAGCAACATTTTGGAGTGGAGGACTGTAATATTCCAAATTTTCAGCCTTCAAGCTAAATGGAATATTAGAGTTGTTTTATCACTAGGTAGGTGAATAAATGGGTAGGGAGGCCCATTAACCTCTTTAGAAGGATAAATAGCACTCCTAATGTGAAAGGAGTAAGAATAAGCAGATAATTTTAGCACCCTTGGTTGTGAACAGAGATGGGATAATGTTGATTCAGTCAATTTTGACCAAGTCAACAAAGTTGTCTAGATACATTGAACCCCCTTGATGGACAACGCAATTTTCGTGGAGGACAACTTGCATGAGCTTGATGGCACATATCGATGGGACCAAATGTGAAGAGGTTCACTTGATATATATGGAGAGGATGGTAGCCTTTTTTGGGCATGATTTTGATATGATCATTTGATCTTGTTTGTTTAGACTTGGCTTCCTCTTGCTATTTAGCAGGGTTGCACTGCTGCTTAGCACAGGGTGTTCCCGAGCAGGAATCCCACCTCTTCCCCTGCGAGGCCTCTTGGGAG
Organism: Pinus albicaulis; assembly: GCA_034641835.2. Taxonomy (NCBI): domain Eukaryota; kingdom Viridiplantae; phylum Streptophyta; class Pinopsida; order Pinales; family Pinaceae; genus Pinus; species Pinus albicaulis. Next base: position 1,001,530,421 of record CM076579.1, read on the forward strand.
AGCTTGTCCTGTATTGCTCCACATCCAGGCTTGAGGCCAAGCACCATTCTTCAGCCTCAGTTTTATTTTTGTAGCAGAATATTTCTGTGTTGCAGGTTGTTGCAGTGGAGGTTTTTTAACGCCACTTCTGAGTCTATTTCTCAGTAGAGGCTGCCTTCCTTCTTTTGAGAGATCAGCTAGGAAAATTTCTAAGCACATTTCATATCTTGGCAGCATGCCAAAGTATTCCTCATCTCCTACAGTGCAGTCCCTTGCAGGAACTACGTCATTTTGCACAGATTTGTTGCAGCAGGGTTAAGACCCTTGTTTCTAAGCTAGTTTCCTAGGGAAAGGGCCAACCCTTCCCCCAGAAAGCTAGAAGAAGGGATTTTCATCCCTCTTTGTATTATTCAGATATATTCCTATAATTTTTCAGTAAGACTACATTTTTCTGAGCTGAATATTCAGATCTGCTCTTTTTGTACTTGTGCTTTCAAGAAACCCTTGTCGGGTTACCTTTATAATACATTAAGGAGGCCAAATCTCTATTTTCTTGGCATATTTGTCAATAAAGTTACAGATCCATGTTTTTCCATCATTATACTATAGACACCCCTATAAAATAATGATGTCATTTTCTTCTGTCTTTTCTACATAACTTAAGTCATGGGATTTGGCTATTTTAAAGATGATATGAGGCCGTGAGGTCTGTTTAACATGTCAAAAGGGATTTATTTCTGATCCCCTTTTCTATGTGAGGGCCTAATATCATATGCTAAGGGATCCATGCACTATTTCATCAAATTAAAATGCAGATCTTCAAAAATAACGTTTTCAGGGTCTAATTGTTGCATTTTCCCCACTTGGGAATGTGTAGAAGTTCTTCTTTTATGAATTTTTCACTCATTTGATGGCTATGTGTTTTTAATACATCATATGAGTCTATTTATCACTGAACATCCATTATCATGTTCATGTGTTGTTGTAGCTCCAACTTTAGAATATCATAAGATATTCTTATTGTTGTAGAAATTCCCTATTTTGGGATATTATAGTTTTTGTGTTTTACCAAATTCGATGGAACAATTGGAGGAGAAAAATAATTCTAAATTATGTGAAAGCTTGAATTTGGATGAGCACCATGTGTCTTAGTTGTTCATTACGATAAAATAGGGAGTTTGTGCTCACTCTAAGGTTAACAACAAGAGAGGCCTTGTGTTGGGTATTATTTCCATACCATTTATTGGAGATCAATGGTCCATATCAAAGTGAGAACCCCCTCCCCTTTACCACGAAACCACTAAAGGGGGGTCTGTATAAAACCATAGTAGCAAATTAAGGTGAGTGGCAACTTTTAAAATATATAGAGGATGACACATGATGTTATTTAATTGGTTGGAAGAGGTTCAACGTGGATGCACAGGTGGATGATGATGTTAGCAATGATGTGGCACTTATGAGGGTATGACATGTGGCATGTGTTTTAGATTTTTTAGGTGTTAAAGTGGGCCAAATATGAGTGACACATGGCACCACTAAGAAGTTTCCACATCACACAAATGAAACAAGTATGATGTAAACCAGAATATATGGCAGTCAGGCAAGATGTCGTGTTTGGTTTCGTTTTTTTGTGTAATTGATTTTTTTAGAAATACAAAGAAATATAGTTGGAGGTTGGGACAATGGACCATTCGGGCCTCTAGGTAATCAAATGAAATTACCTACACACATTAGGGAATATAGGTTGAGCCCCTAGATCATACTAACTTGTGTTGAAATTTGTGCCAAGGTAAAAATTGGAATGTTCCAGCTAGGAGTGAAGAAGTCGACGGGGAAAGTCAAAATTGATAGATCTCCAACATTGTTCACCCCTCCGACTTGTTTGACCTTGGTCACAAATCCAAGTCATATGGTGAAAGAGTTATTAGAGAGTCACTCTAGTAGGAAGTTGAGGTTACTAGAATTCAAAGAATTTTTAGCAGTGGCATGGATATATTTGATGGTATATTTGTTGCTTTTTCCAAATCTAATGGTATGCCAAATTTATAAAAGTTATACTAAAACCTGTAAAATTTCCAGAATTGAAAAATTGAGAAGATTAATGAAAATTTACTCATAGTGATAGCCAATAAGATATTGAAGACCTATTGTACACATCGAGAGAACATCCCAAAAGTAGAAAAACAAGAAGTTAATCAGATCAAAACCTATGATAAGTGAAATTTAATTGCAATTTGGCTAAAGATCAAGAACTAAAAATATTATTCCAAATTTTTTTATATACAAATTCGAACAACCAAGTTGGTTTTTGTTGGAGAAATGAGATGGATAATGTTTGTATGCATAAAGGATGAATCAGAGATCATATTTAGTATCTGAAAGGTGTTTTAGAATGAAAATAATGCATTGGTGATATTGGTTTTAATGGTGTTATTGGTGTATGAAACAGAGGTTAGAAACCAATGAATAATATTTGTTGAAGGTGCCTTAATGGTGGCTGAGTTATTGAGAGAAGTGATTTTAGGTGGTTAAAATATGTAAGAATCAAGGTAGTGTTTTAGAAGAATAGAAAAAGAGTTTATCTATGCAAGGAAGGAATTGAGGTATAGCAGTAAGGAAATTTTGTTTGAAAGACGAAAGTCTTGTTCCAATAGTTTTAAAAATTAATGAAATATGGATCAACATGGATAGAAAGTGGTAAAAAATCAAGGGTAGTATCTACTTTTATTTGAAGTTGACAAATTGGGCAGTAGGAGCTTCCTTTCTATTGTAACTCCTAGAGATAGCCCTGAGTTGTGAAGGACCAGTGCCTAGGACATCTTAAACCAAGAGGATTCGGGAAAACTTTCTGTAATTGACAATACAAGACCTCTTGTTTAGAAAAGGATTTATAATTTCATAAGACGCGACCAAGACATCAGAAACGGAGAGTAGATAACAATAATGTCTAGCGGTATACAATAAGGGTCTATAAGCATATATCAAAAGGCAGAATTAGATTTAAAAAGTTGTGAGGAGGGCTGAACATGAAATCCGTGTACAATTACCAAAATAAAAGAGTGTGGAAACAACAGTAGCAAATGAAGAGAATATTAACGACAGGTAGGCCTATTATAACATAAGAATCTACCCAAGCTAATATAAGAATAAAGGCGATGAATGTGATATAACTTACGAACATAATATCAAGCTTCAAGCCATATTTAAAGCATAATAAACAAATAGATATGAGTACCTTTTCATAGATAAATTCACATCTAGTTAATCTGCACTCACATTCTGACAGCTTATGATGTAAAGTGAGTAATGGAAATGTCAAGAACCTTTGTATTAGAGTATAACAGAGGGAATACAAACTGTAACTTATCTCATAAGGAATCCATCACACAACAGAAAAATTAGTTTCAATTTCCCGACTGGATCCTTCGATGTATATAATGAGAATGCCTTAAAACTTTACAAAATGGAACATTCATGACTAATTGTCTCTATTCTGGAAAATCTGGAACCTTGTTTCAGATTTGGGTTCTCTATTTTATAATCCTGAGCTAAGAATTGCAAAAAGATATTTTAGACCAATATTCGTCCACAAAAATATCTTTTCTATTTTGAGTCTCTATCAAAATCAAAACTGATGATGAGGAAAAATTCCTCTCATCATCTGCATAATGGCCTTAACGAAAGCGCCAACTGAAAACATAACAACAAAACAGAAAATAAAATGCAGAGGGTAAAATGAAGATTTCACCGAATATTACAAAGTAAAATAAATAACAAGTAAAAAGGCCAATTGGGATGGATCATGAGTATCATTTTTTGGGATGATGAGGCATGGCTGTTGTCGGCTGATTTGGAAGCGCTAATGATGTGGATGAACCAGCTTTGTGTCTCTGAGGAGGCGGGGACTGGTGGGACAGTGTGGTGATTGGAATGTTGACATACTAGCTGCATTTTTGCCATATGGTCACCCCTAGTGGGGGCATAGTAGAAAAAATCTCACTAAGGCCTGTATATCAGTCAATTCAGAATAATCCATGCAGAAAACCAAGTGCTACTTGATCTGGAAGAGAAGGAAAATTTCCCTTGCCCAGGGCAATAATTATTCTTTCAACTTTAAGGCCAGTAGTTTTCTCATAGGGGAGATTAGTCTGGTTCATAACGGTTATCAACTTCTGTACATAATCAGTTATACTTGAATAAGTAGTCGTTAAAAGCTCCCAACATGATGGGAGGCCTACCTTCACCAGCTCATCCCATTCTTGATTAAACCGCTCCACTCCCTTGGCAACCTGTTCCAGACCACTCAATGTGTTTGCACACGTATTCTCTTTCTCGATTACCCTTCTGATTTCCATCACTCCCTTGAACTGGTCTTTCATCCCTTGGATGGCTAGCTCTTCAGAGTCTAATCCATTCAAGTAAGTGATATACTTTTTGGCCATGGCCACCTTTGCCTCCGCTTCTGCTAAATCTTCCTGCAACTTTACTTTGAATAATCGTACCACAATATTTTTATCATCCATTAAAATAATATGTTTCCAACGTTGCTTTACCTCTGATATAATGTCGGTCCAAATGAGGCACCTGGCTTCTAAAAGGGTTGTGTTTCCTTTCATCCAGTTGGTCAGTTCTTTGATGGTCTTTTCCTGTTGCAGCTTCTCCCTTTTTGCTCCTTCCACCTCTTCTTGCAGGGCTGCTACCAGCTTGTCGTTTTCTTCTAGGTTAGCTTCCAACTCCTATATTTTCTGATGTGTTTTCTGGGCTTACTTTTCTGAGACCTCTAAGTTCGACAAAGCTTTGGTCAGTTGCGCTGGAGTGGTACCAGGTGTATCAGAAGTTGGGGTCATGCATACGTGTGTATCCCATTTCCCTTGCAACTCGGCCAATTTCTATTTGAAGGCAACCATTTCTATGGTCGTCTTAGCATTCTCATCCCTTTCCTGGGCCAACGAATCAACGAGAGTTGATTTCTCTCTTTCTACCTAGGCTAACTCCTCTGTTTGTATATATTTTCCACGGGGGATGTGTAGTCTCTTCCTTAACTCTGAGTTTTCGACCTCTATATCCAAGATGATCTGCTTCTGGATGCCGTCTTTGTCACTTCCTTTTTCCCTCACTATCCTCCCGAGATTTTGTAGGTTGTTGCTGATGCCTCTTGTTACACAGTATTATATCACTGTCCCTGCAATCCCTTGTCCCACACATTGGAGGACTATCCCCTTGACCTGTGAGCAATAAAATGTCCTGAAAACACCTCCATAACATCCTCCTGCCGAAGGATAAGCATTATCCTGAAGAACATTTCCTCTGGAAAACCCTAAAAACAGATGTTTTAGCCTTGGCGCAACTATTCAGTTCATCCCTCACTCCAATGGGGGAAATCCACACTAGAGGGCACGCCAGTTGGCGCTCTGTCCCTGTGTTTCACTCTTGCCAAGCTCATTAAGGAATGATTTTTTAAAAAGAAATTGCGGAATTTTGATTCTAACAAACTCCAGAATGAATTATCAAAATAAGTTGAGTGGTTTGGCTCTGGATCTCCATGTATAGGAAGTGGTTTTCCACCTCTCATGGAACCTTCCTAAGAGATAGGACCTATCCCATGATTATAGGGATCCCAACTTACCTTCCTTCATATATAAAAGCTTTCCCTCTCCATTAGCAAGCTAGCTGAACTTGTAGGAGGAAAACTATAGCTGAGCAACTATTGAAAGAAGAGCCAAGAAGAACCCCATAAGAGAGAGCTTTGTCCAAATCCTCGACAAGCTTCGTTGAGATGCGCTCCACTGCAAGCCCTGCCAAAGGAAGATCATAGCGTCAGAGCATTTGGTTGTAATCTCCCTTTTTGTCATTTTTAATATAAGCGACTCTGAGTTTGGTTCCATTCGTGTGTTCACTCTTTTATGAAATGCAATGAATTATATCCTCTCTGACTAATATATAGTTACATGCTTTAATTATTACATTGTATGTCATCATTTCTTTGCATGTGTGCAGGTGTCCGAACGGAGCAAACGGAAGGACTGTGATCTATCAGGCTAGGGACAAGGAGCATCGCTTATTCCTCGACAACAGCAGCGTGGGATTTGAGTTAGGCTACTTATCGTGATATTTGTCTTTCTTGTAACTAGGAACCAATGCCATTGCATGATTCAATTGTTGCTAGACCCACTCTAGGGCTAGTGGGATCACCTCTGTCCGCAGAGGGGATTTACCGCCTCAATAATTTGGCGACTCCACTGGGGATCAGTGGGAGTTATTCCTTCCTCCTTTGGGTTTTTTTTTGGATTTTGTTTGATTATTCTGTTTTTCTGGTTCACCTTCCTTGGTCTTAGACCCTTGTTTAGCCCCAGAGGATCAGATCTGACCTCTGATTTTCCGATATTTTCATCGTTTCATGGTTGGCTTGATTGGTACAGTTTCCAACCTAACAGTCGCACCCATTGGCACAAGTTTCCAGTTCATCACCCACGCCATACCCTATCTGGCACGGATTATAGCTAGACAATCACGCCATTTCCTGTAGGTGCTAGGTTTTTCCCTTGTTCGGGAGTTTTTTTGGTCAGTACTTTTTCTTCTGGGTTATTTTTAGATTTTTCTTGAAGTGGTGAGTTTGGTCTTGGTTGGGAGAAATTCTTTGTTTTTTCATTTTTAGACATTGGTGCTTGTTGTCAATTAGCAACCCGTGCAAATTGGCCAATGGCATCAGTTTTCAGTGAGCAAGTCGCGCCAGTTGGCGCTAGTTTCACCCACAAAGTCGTGCCAATTTCAGGGTGTGTGAAAATTGAGATTTTTTCCCTAAATCCTTCACCAGTGTGTCCTTCCCTTCCGATCTTTTCTCTGCATGAGAATAGATTACATTGCTCATTGTTCAGCTGAAATGTCTTCTTTCCATGATTGATTGATGTAAAAGGGAATGAATGCCTTGTTTTGATCTCATGCTTTGGAAATCCTCTTTGTGTTTGACCTCATATGTCTTGTAGCCTTTTGAGGAATTTTGTTACAAAGTGTTTAAAACAATGATTGCATTCTTAGTGTTTGTTTGCATCCCTTTTGCATTCATCCTTTCATTAAGGAAATTTGCGTTCATTTAGTTTTCGTCTCATAGTTTGCTTTTCATTAAAATGCATTAGATCACATTGCATTGAAAAGTATTTTTTTAGATCCATCATTGAACTTAGATTACATTGTTTAATGATTGAAAGCTACAAATCACATTGAGTGCATTCTCTTTCATTAAAAGCATGCATTAATTAGATTCTCATTTCATCAAAAAATGCATTGAGTGCATTCTTATTCTTTCAAAAGAAAAAGGAAATTGTGCATAGATTACAATTGCATAGTTTTCAAAAAAGAGAATTTTTGCATAGATTACATCGCATAATTCGCATTGTTGAATGTTTTAGATTACTTTTGGATAGTGAAAGTCATCTAGTTTAGAGGAATTTTGTTTGTAGTATTATTGTTTGTTGCATCATTGTTAGAGATTCTTCCCTTAAATAGATAGCATTCATCAAATTGAAAGATTTATTTTCTCATATAGCTGCATTCAAAGGTTTTATGAGATCCAACATTCGATAGGGCCTTGAAATTGAAACGTAAATTGAAGATCAACTTAAAATTTATTGAATTAACCTAAGGCAACATTGAAACATTAACGGAATATCTAATAGTTGAAGGTAGAGACGTGTTCCGACGTCTTTATGCCTAGCATTTGTCACTCGCCATCTGGCTACAGACAGCAGTAGTACGGACTTGTGCTCCCTGTACCGTCGCGTATATAAAGGGAGACCCCATTAGGCTGTAATGATTTATCCACAGGAAGCCGAGTCTACTGCCTTTTACCCATGATACATCAGACACAGCATTCGGGGAGATTACCTGCACGTACGTCAAGTCCTTGGTTGATTTCTCTTTCATTTTAACCAAGGTGTATATGGCAGTTCCCGGATATCTGATACACCCATTTACCTAGATTACCAGAGTAGACACTTTGATCTTTACTGACTCTTTTAACTGAAAATATCATCGAGCTCTTGTCCTTTCAAGCTTGTGTCCAACCTGAAAGCAATAGAGTCACCTTTTTCTTGTTTCTCGACTCTTAAAATATGAAACAACAGAGTCTGGTTTCAGTGTCTTAAAAATTAATCGCCCACGAAATATTCCTGGTTAGAATTTTTGTCCTTAGTGTTTTATTTCAAGGTCGTTTCCGATGGAAACTTTTCCAGAGTTCTCCAATCAAGGAGTCCCCTCTGAAGTGAGTCCTAGTTCTTTTCCTGCTTTTGGAAATATTGGTTCTCCTTATATGGCAATGTTGTCCCTTCCTGGGTTAACTGTTGGGTTGCCTGTTTGGTTGTTTTCAACCTCTCTAGTCTTGAATGTCCCAGCTACTGTTCAATCAGTTCCTCCTCCTGAACAATGCCATGTTGATTCCAAGGTGGACCTATCCCCTTCTTTGCCTATTTCTGCGTCCTCCTCTTCTACTTCGCTTGGTGAAAGTCTGGATTCGAGTAACCAGGTGGCTAAGAAGAAGAAGAAGAAGACAAAGAAGAAGAAGTTTGATAAGAGAGAGGCTAAGGCTACAGCTACTGCTTCTAAAATTTCTGCTCCTGATAAACCTTCCAACCCTCCACGGAAAGTTAAGTTCCCTTGCATGTTGTGCCAGGGAAACCATCTACTTCGATATTTCCCTAGAATTCTCAAGGTGCTCGAAGTATGGTCCAACAGTCATCCGCCGTTGCCTTTGGCTTCCGGGAGTCATGTTGGGGGCACATCTTTAGCTAGTGCTGGTAAAGCTCCTAAGATTCTGGGTAAGCTCAACAATCCCTGTAAGTTGTGTGAAGGGCATCATGCCATTCACCTTTGTTCATATATGAATGAAGCCAAGAGATTTTTGGACAGCTCAAATTTTTCTGCACCGTGCCTTCTGACTGGTTACAAACAGCTTTCTTTGAGTCCTTCATCAGTTGATTCAATGATCAGCCAGGAGTCATCCTTGCTTGATCCCGCTCCCTAAGAAATTCACCGTCATGAATCCATCCCTAACCAAGCATTGGTCGTGGGATCGGTTGAGCTCGCCCCGTCTGTGGTGCACTAGGTCTTTTCCGTTGAGAGTGGATCTCACATCCCTCGTGTTCTTCTTGTTTTTTTAGATTCCTCAGACTTGGAGAAAGATTCTCATGTCCCTGTACCCTTGGAAGCTAATCCTCCACCTCCCATGATGGAGGTCCTAGAGGATACTCCTTTTACTTCCATGATGGAGGTGTCGGAGGATGCTCCTTATTCTCCCGTAACACCAGGGGAAGGCCATCTCGGTTCGATGGTAGCCCCTCCATGTAGTTTAGTCGCTTCCTTCGATTGGGGTCGATTTGCAGGTTATCATCTTCCTTCTTATGTGCCCTTTGAGATCATGGTATAGGCCTCCCATCTGGTTGTACCTAGCACCATTATAGATGAAGGTACGTCTGTCAGTATTTTGTCTTCAACTACTTGGCAAGCATTTGGTTTTCCTCTGCTTGTGCCTGTTACCCAGAATTTGCTAGCGTTTAACAGAGGAACTAGTCAACTGTTAGGGATTCTTCCGAAGTTGCCTATTACTTTGGGATGGAAAACTATCTATATGGATGTGATGGTTGTTCTAGGCCCCTAGGATTATAATTTACTCTTGGGCCACGATTATGCTTATGCCATGGGAGCACTTGTCTCCCTCTTTTGTGTGATGTGTTTTCCGCACCAAGTTCGGATCATGACCATTGATCAGCTTTCATTCTTTGGTCCTAACATGACATCTGGTCCACCATCATCCCTTCCAAGTCTTTATCCATCGGTTGTATCTTCCCGGCCGCAAGTTAATTATGTGGCTACCTATCCCGTGCCTGCATTCAGTGATAGTGTCGTTGTGCATCAGGTGCTGGGGGCATTGGGTCCTAATTTCTGAGATGTTTTTCTCCCATCGGATGAGATCCTCTTGGAAGCCATGACTTCTTATTCATCATGATGAGTTGTCTTCGGAGCATGGTTCATCTCCTTGTGTCAATCTCCTTAAAAAATGAAACAAGCTGGTCAGAGCATAGTTCATTTTCTTGTGTCAAGCTCGTTAAAAAATGAAACAAGGTGTTCCGAGGATAGTTTGTCTTCTGTATAAACCTTGTTAACAAATGAAACAAGGTCATTTGAGGATAGTTCTTTTAATGTGTCAACCTCATTAAAAACAATGAAACATTTTCCTGTTCAATTCGAGTCTTTGATAAGATCTCGTAAAATCCCAGTCGAGTCTTTCTCTTGATCTCGTAACTTGAACCTTCACTCCATCTGCCTTTCATATAAATTGAAGCTTGGGGGGCATGTACCTCGAATTGAATCACCACGCTGGGGACATGAAAAAATTTTCAAGCATAGTTTATTTCCATTTCAATCTTGTGTAAAATTGAAACCATTCCCATTTTACCTCTCGTGATTTCCATTTTTATCAGCCTGTTTTGCTAGATGAGCCTTGGTTTTCTCATTCCACCATCACAAACTGCTTGGCCGATCATATGCCTTCACTTGGTTGTTTTACCCATTCCTGAGGAACCGTTGTGATGAGTGGTCTTGTTAGCCAGCCTCTTGACCTTTATCATGTTCTGAGTAGTTCCACCATCACTGGAACTAGTTGCTGCCCTTTATACCACTTGTTCCTCCAGGAGGAGTAACCTTTCAGCTCTTTTCTGACTCTCTAAAATTGAAAAGATTTCCGAGACACTTGTCGTTTTGAACTCGTTAAATGGCTGCGAAGCAATATCTACCAAGTATATGTTTACCCATTTTTCGGGCTAGGATAGATTATTTACAAAAAGGGAATACCCTAGCCTATTGCGACTAGGAGGTTCTCTCAGACATAGTTTTTTACCTCTACGGATCTAGGGGACTATCTACGAAAAGGGACTGCTGGAGTTTTCTTTTCCGTTGTCTTTTCAAAGTCTCTAAACATGAAAATATGTCGAGTTCTTCCTTTGTCAAACTCGTTAAAAACTGATGACATCGGACTTCGTCATAATGACGTTACTCGAGTTCCTCATTGCTAGGGATCGTTAAATGTACTAGGATGGATTTGTCCAAAGGAAAAACTTATATCGCAAGCACATGTTATCCCCTTCAAGCTTGTTTTAAAAAATAATTGGGGTACTCACCAGAAATGGTGGGGGAATATGGAACCGGTATTATAGTCGTGTCAACAGTATGTCGCTCTTGAACATGGCACTTGTCTGCATTCATGTCAGGTTGGGGACATCTCATCTCGTTATCTACTTGCCTCCATTGGTTTGGGTAATATCCTTTGACCGCTCATCTACTCTTTTCCATGTCATCATGACCTCAGATCCTTTGATGTCAAATACTGCCAAATCCAATGTCGTGCCGCCGATATGTTCAAGAGAAGTTGGCCTCTGTAGTTTTCAACCTCCCTCTGATTCTCTACCAATCTTAAAACACAAACATTATCTCCCTCTGTCTCATGTCGATGATGTGGGAAACGTTATGGCCCACCTTCGATCAAGGTCACTTCCTGTCAACTTCAACTCATTATCCAGGAAGTTGGTCTAGAGACTCCCTTCAGGTACCTTGGAGCCTGCATGTCTCAATGGTAGGTTCTTCACATTCGACACAAGGTTTTCATTATTGACCTTCGATCGAATGATTCTACGGGTGTTCGACGTTAGATCACTGTTCACATTCCGTGGATTGTACCTCATGTACCTTGAGGGCCATCGTCATTATTGGTGGTTTCCCTCGTGTATGTTAACCAGTTTTATTATTGGCTGGTAATTAGACGATGTTCTTTCATGTTTGTCTTCAGCTCACATATTCGCATGCTTGAACTTGTACTCTGTTCGGGTTGAGACAGAGCGCAAGACCCTGGATTTTGTCTGATATACATCTAGGCTGTGAATTATTTGTGGATTATTATCATTTATTACATGACTCATTCGATTGGATGGTTACGACCATACCTAAGTCTACTTGTTGATCCTTATTTACTGGATGGCTGCGTCCATACCTTAGATCTTGCTTTTTGTACACTCTATTATGGTTGGTTGTGCCCATACCACATATCATGTCTCTGAGATATCAGTTCTATTTTTCTTTGCAGTTTTTCCAATGGCAGTGTTTTCAGTTGGGCGCGTTCTCATAAAGCATTTCACCCCTCCCTCTCTCTCGGACCTCATGCTTTAGGGGGCATCTGTTACATAGTATTTTTTCACCATCCCTGCAATCCCTCATCCCGCACATTGAAGGACTATCCCTATGACTTGTGAGTAGTAAAATGTCGTGAAAACACCTTCATAACATCCTCCTGCTGAAGGATAAACATTCTCCTGAAGAAAATTTCCTCTGGAAAACCCTAAAAACATATGATTTAGCCTTGGCATGACTAATCAGTTCATCCCTTGCACCAATTGGGTAAATCCACACTATAGGGCGTGCTAGTTGGTGCTCTATCCCTATGTTTCACTCGCGCCAAGCCCATTAAGGAATGTTTTTTAAAAATAAATGGGGGAACTTTGATTCTAACAAACTCAAGAACGAATCATCAAAAGAAGTTGAGTGGTTTGGCTCCAAATCTCCATGTATAGGAAGTGGTTTTCCACCTCTCATGGAACCTTCCTAAGAGATAGGACCTATCCCATGATTATAGGGATCCAAAATTCCCTTCCTCCATCTATAAAAGCTTTCCCTCTCCATTAGCAAGCTAGCTAAACTTGTAGGAGGAAAAATATAGCTGGGCAACTATTGAAAGCACAGCCGAGAAGAAGCCCGAAAGAGAGAGCTTTGTCCAAATCCCCGAAAAGCTTCGTTGAGATGCGCTCCACTACAAGCCTCGCCGAAGGAAGATCATAGCATTAGAGCATTTGGTTGTAATCTCCCTTTTTGTCATTTTTAATATAAGCGACTCTGATATTGGTTCCATTCGTGTGTTCACTCTTTTATGAAATGCAATGAATTATATCCTCTCTGACTGATATATAGTTACATGCTTTAAGTATTAAATTGTATGTTGTCGTTTCTCTTCATGTGTACAGGTGTCCAGACAGAGCAAACGAAAGGACTATGATTTGTCAGGCTAGGGATGAGGAGCATCGCTTCTTCCTTGACAACAACAACGTGGGATTTGAGGTAGGATACTTATCGTGATCTTTATCTTTCTTGCAACTAGGAACCAACGTCATTGCATGATTCGATTGTTGCTAGACCCACTCTAAGGCTAGTGGGATTGCCTCTGTCTGCAGAGGGGATTTAGCACCTCAACACCTCTGGCACTAGCCCTCCCTTTCTTCTGGTTCTCCAACACCTCTTGGTACTTTTCTTCCAACTTCCTGAGTGTGAGTGCAAGCTTTACAACCTCATCTCTTAACATATCCCCGATGCATTAGTGGAGACCGATCTTGTCAGTTAGAGGGACCTTTTCCATATTCACAACAACCTCCAAAGCTCGGTAACTAATTCCATCAGCTGTCGGATCTAGCACCACCTCTGTGATAGCTATTATCAATTGTTCTTTGTCCATATCAAGCTCATATGTGAGATGAGTATGATATTTATCCACAAACCCGGCCAATTATACTCGGAGCTTCGCTCTTACTGTCTGGTTTCTATTTCCAATCTCTTCCCTCACTTTGGCTCTGTTGACTGAAACGGCCTGTGATATTCCAAGGGGTTTCGAAGAGGAATCGCCATCATAATTTACCATGAAACCAACATTTCTCTTATCAGAATCCCTGTACCAAATCAATTCCTCTTGTGAAATATTTTCCCAGATAATCTCCTTCTCATTAGTTTTCTTCTTCTTGGAGGGATGGTATCCCTCCCCTATATCCATACCTTCTTGCTCCCCTGAAACATTGGCCTCATCGACTTGCCCTCTTCTCTCTGTACCCACTGAGTCAATGTCGCCCCTTCCTTCTATAGCCGAAGATTCGGCCTCCAAAGGCCATGTATCAAGGTTTCTCTCCATTCAATGAAGGGCCTAGTCTCATGTACATATGCAGTGGACTTAATCTTCCTTTTCCTATTGGAAAAGATTCCTTTCGGGCCATAAGGCCAAGCTTTCCCTTGTACTATATTCGTCCCTTGGAGCAGTGCCTCCACTATGGAGAGGGCATGTTGTGAGTTTATGTTGAGAATGCAGCAAGATGATGGAACTTAGTGAAATGAAGTCGCCTTCACTAAGTGGGCCCGCAGGCAAATTCTGGCGCAAAATCTATTTTTAGACTATGTCTATTTTTAGACATATGGAGCATGGTCCGGGGATTGCAGTATGTTATTCTTGGAGTATTGGTCATGTTGGTAAAAATAGATGGGACTCTATTTTTTTTGGACCTATAGGTCGAAGTCTATTTTTAGACTGCCTCTCCTTAAAATAGGGAAGTCAAATATTATTTACCCTTAATAATATTTGGACTATAAACTTCAGTTTACTCTCTTGGAGCACTTCAGTTCGAGCCTTGGAAGTGGCTCATGCATCTGACAGAGGAATTACGTTATTCCTAGGGTTTGATGGCATCATGCATGGTTGACTTCAGTTAGGACTTCAGTGGCAGAAGTTTGGTGGAGTTAATGGGACAGCTAGTGGAGTTGTGTTCTGTTTATTTTAGTTGAACTGGTTGAGATTAGTTTAACTAGATAATCAATTAGTTATGAGTGGAGTGAATTAAATATTATTTAATTCATTAATTAGTAACTCATTATTCAACTCAAGAACACATCAGTTCACTACAGTGCATGATCAGTTCAGTGGAGACCAGTGAAAGAGGTAGATGAAAGGGTGGAGTTAGCTATCAGTGGCGACATCAGTTGTGCATGAGAATTGCACCACACTTGGAGGATTTGTCCATGACAATTGCGCAGTCAAGCCAAGGAGATTCTAACCTTGGATCTCTATATAGACAGGCCTGGATTGCGCAATAGAGGCAAGGCAATTGGCGGGGAGTTTTGAACCAGTAACCTGTTCAAAATTGAGCTAGGTTGTGGGTAACTGTATGAGAAAGTACTGAGTACTTGTGAGGAGTATTGTACTAAGTTTGTTACTTGATTTCTCCATTATAATATACACAATAGCTGTGGGGTTTTCAGCTATAAGCTTTCCCCATACATACTGTGTTAATGTGTATGATGATTTGATGTGCTATCGCTTGATTTTATTTCCGCATGTTTGATGATCTGAGTGGAAGAGATTATGTGTTGCATATAAATTTGAATTGTATGTGATCAGGATAGTCTCGGTGGATAATTAATCATTATTCAGCAAATTTCTACATGGTATCGGAGCTATTGAAGTAGAGATTGATCATCATAGTGATTACAAACTTATTTCGGTAGACAGAGTCTGCATGCGGGCCAGGTAGCCTCCAGATTCATCTTTCTTCGGAAAGTGAAAGGTCTGGTAAATGCCCCTTGCAGTCAATCTCTGTGCTAGAAATATTTTTTTCTCACAGATCTAGAGCGGTTGAGCTTTGAGGTGGAATTCGAAATTTTGCAGCAGTTTTGTTTTCTTGGTGCTAGTGTTGAAAATGTCTTTCAACGGTTTGCGACTCGAATATGCTCTTGAAGGAAATTCGAATTATGTTGCATGGAAGGATCGCATGGAGGCAGTATTAGAAGATAATGGACTGAAGGAGTTCGTAGATACGGATGTCCAAAAGCCCACTGATCCTGCTGAAGTCGAAGCTTGGCAAAAGAAGATGGCGAAATGTCGAAGGATTCTGTTGGAGGGCGTCAAGGATCATATTGTATCCAGCCTGCATGGAAAATCTTCTCCATATTTAATGTGGAAAGCTTTGACGGATCTATTCCAGAGTAAGAGCGACCAAAGGAAGCTGGCGCTCAAAGATAAGCTCAGAAACATCAAGATGGAGAAAGGCGACAGTATCGCCAAATGCCTCACGAAGTTCACTCAATGCAGAGATGAGCTGGGAAGTGTGGGGGTGACTGTCGAAGACGAGGACATGGTCGACCTGGCTCTCCTTGGTCTTCCGAAGGCTTGGCACTCATATCAAGATAGTGTCAATGGTCGGGAGAAGCTGCCGGGATGGGAGCGCCTTTGAGCGGATCTCATGCAGGAGGAGATAAGGAGGACTACTCGTGATGGATCTTCATCAAAGGGAGCTGATGAAGAAAATTGCGCTTTGGTGGCCAAAGAAAAGAAAGGGAAGGGTAAGAAAACCTCTCATTCTGGTGCAAAGGGAAAGAAGCAGGATATGGCGAAAGTGAAGTGTTTTCATTGCCATGATCACGGACATTATGCTACCAATTGTCCAAAGAAGAAGAAGAACAAGCAAGCGGGGAGGTGTTAGCCTCCTATACCAATAGGTTTCATATTTCATGATTGTCTTGAATGAATTATGGAATATGTTCAAACCTTCTTACTTGAAGCAAAGGTGTTCCATATTCTCAAAAAATCAAAAAATAAAAAAATTTAAAAAATGTAAAGAGGGTATACCCTAAAAGAAAAATCAAAGGGTAAAAGAATAAAATTGGCCAAAAAAGTGAAAGAAAATGAACCCCATTAAAAAAATAGACCAAGAAAGTGTGCAAGTATAAATGCCACTACTATTTCAATTTTTGTAATAAACAAAATTGTGTGACTTGTCGGCTTTGCCACAATTCATGAATAGAATCAAGCTGTTTAAACTTGGCTTAGTCATATTTCAATTTCATGTTGTAGATTAGAGAATAAATGTCGACTTCATGATTTAATCTTGTGGATAAGTAGATGAGTAGAATAAATAAAGATTCTCCAAACAATTTAATCCGAGCCCTGGGATGTAATAAAGGTAGAGAATAGATAGTTTCATCATGTAAAAAAGAAAAAAGATTGATCGGGGTTGCAGTCTAAATGCACCCTAATAAAGAAGAGAAAATGGTAGTGTTTAGTAGATAGGGTAGGTAGATGAGTCTATTATGAGTGTTATCTGATAGATAGTCTTTATACATCTTTGGTTAATCATTTACTTTCATCACATAATCTTGAAGCATAAATCCCTACTGAGAAAATCACGGCAAAGCAAAGTCAAATTCATTAAACTTCACTTATCACTTTCCCCTCAAAAGATTTTACTAATTTCCCTAAGCACTAAGGTATTTGAAGATTAAAGGGGCTCAAGGCATTTCCTTGACTTTTGGAGGGACTGGGCCCTCGACCCAATAATTGAAAAGACCTAAGTACTTGAAATCATCCATTATCACATTCATTCACCTCTCAAAATCTGTTCCTAAGTAAAATCCCATTTTACTTAGGAAAGCCTGATACAAAATTCCATAAAAATTCCTCAAAATAACTTGTTATTCTAAGTTTAAGTGTTGAAGATAAAATGTTGCAATTTACTTCATAAGTTATCGCTTTCTTAGATGTACAAAGATGTTTTGATCTTCCTTTTCCTTTGCCATATTAACATTTAATTCTACTATATTAAATCCCTAGTGAAATCCCTTTTCCTAAGTATATAATTCCCTTTTCTATAAATATCCCCAAAACCCATTTATTATAATGTTTACCAAAGTATATATTCCCGCACATTGAAAATAAACTCCCCGCTTTATAAGCCCTTTGGTTAAAACTATAGCATTATACATAAATCCCGCCCCTATGATGAATTAATTGTATTAATTCATTCATCATATAATAAAAATATATACAAAAACTTTAGACATACTATAAGTATGTTTAATACCAAAACCATCAATAAACTTTGCGAAAAGTCTTGTGCCACCGTGGTCCGTCCACGTGGCATTCCACCTAGACAACTCCGCCGCAACCCATTTCATGATATACCTGGGATTAATTAGTCATTCGGACTAATTAACAACCTTCTCTGCCTATTAACTTTTCCCCGGGGTGATTAGATTACGCATTAAAACCCTTTAAAACCCGACGGGCCCACCTATCAAACCTCCGCATGTTCCCCATCCCTTCAGCCGTTGGATCGCCCATTCGATGATCAACGGTTATTGTTAATCCCGCTGCCCATCCCTTTCCAGCATGTTAACCAGCGGGGGATGGGCGGTTTTTGAAAAGTCAGAATTCCACGTGGCAAGCGTCCTGTGGAATCGCTGCCCTCGCAACTTTTACCGCCCTCGTCCATAAGCGGTGCGGGCACTTCCCGCTTACCACTTGCTTGTGTGCACACGTCATCCCGTGCTACCATGACGTCACACCTCGAAAAAAACAAAAAACCTTTTAACTTGCGAATAAGCCATTTTTTCGTGTTTTTTAGTTATTTTCATTATTCAGAGAAGAACCTTGCTCCCGCTGCGATTTTCGAAATTCTGCTGTAATTAACCATTTCGCCCCAAAATTCTGCTACGCCTGTGTTGAAGACGTCCCTGCCATTGCTCATTACCTGTCAGAGAACCAGTTTCCGTCTAAAAGCAGGTATTTATCTTTTCCTTATTTTGCAAAGTGACTTAGTTTCAACTTGTTTTTTCTCTGAAAAATGGTTAAAAATCATCATTTGAAGTCCTCCCTGAAGATTTTAAACCTGTGAATTTGATTCCCAAGCCTGCAAATTGTTTCAATTTCCTCCATTTTCGGAAATCCTGTCCGGTCTGTAAGTAAAACGAAAACCTCCATTTTGAATCCACAAGAACCAACATGGAGGTCCCCACAGCTCTGAATATCACTCCCTTGAATGCTCCTCACCGTGAATTAGACTATTTACCCCTGGTAGATGAAGATTTCCAAATTAAAGACCTGGGTTTCGATGAAAATCCCCGATTGAGTTTCTGTCGCTGCAAAGACGAATTCTCAAAAGGGCAAGACCTCATAGGGTTATGGGAATCCAATCTCCCAAGATATATTATTCCTTCAGTCCACATTTTCCCTGAAATCATTCATTACTGTCATGCAAACTATGATCCTGCACAGAGAGCTATCTTAGCTCCTGATCAAAGTGTTCTATTTCCCATCACACCTCAGGCTATCAATGCTATGTTACACTTTGAGCCAGAGCAAGAATTAGCACCATTATCCATGGAGGGATTGATTGAGAAAACCAGACAGTTGACCCCAGAGAAATTAAATTCCATGTGTCAGTATTTCATGTTACCTGAGCATCAGCCAAAAGGGTCTCCCCCCTATGGTTTTTACTATTTCAATACATTGGGAAGGCTCATTGTAAATATCATATCTTTTGTCTTAGGATCTAACACCAGTGAATATGTGGATGAGATAACCTTGGCTCTGCTATCCATTTTTACTCCTGGGCAACCTTCTGAGATCAAATATGACTATGCTTCTTTCATAGCCAGCAAGATCCATGATCAATTATTAAGGCTAGATACTGAAAAAGTTTTCAAGTACTCCTCAGTTATCTATCATCTCATGATCTTCTATCAGTCAGAAAGGTTCCCTTTCCCTGTACAGAAACTTGATACCAAGAAAAATCCCAGGTCAGTCATTTTTTGGTCCCCCATCATTCATTTTTCCTATGATTCTCCCTACTCCTACTCAGAATTCATTGATCAGTTTGTATATCCTGCAACAACTTTATTAACAGGAATTTCTCCCCCAAGACTAAGCAATGAAATTAGAAAGACCTTGCAACTGTCAAAGAGTTATAAAGTTGGGGATTGGTACTTGTACCAAAACCATACAGTCATCAGGATCTATGGATGTGAATTACATCCATTCAAGTTACCCAGATATGTACCAATGAGAATTTTTTCCTTGGAATACTTTAGGCAGATGAACAATTCAGATGTAATCCATTTATGATATGTAAAGAAGAAAGCCCGAGTTAAAGAATCACCAGCCAATTAGGGCTGCTTTCATACGCAATTCTAGAAGAAGAGCTGAGAGAGAAACGAAGGAAATCTATTAGAAGAGAAAGGAAGTTCAGGACATCTTTCCGTTGGGTTCCTTATGACCCTTTTGGTTTTATTTGTGAAAAGAGATTAAAAAATAAATCATCTCCTCATATACACCACAAGATTCCTGATCTAGAACAATATGCAAATCAAGATGAATGGGTTGAAGGAACACTTGTTGAAGAGGAAAGTGGAGGGCGGCAAATTGAATAAACTTATGAAAGATGTTGAGAAGAATTTTTGAACCTAGAAACATATGATAAAATGCGGTACCTACATTGGCACATCTTCGGCAAATACCCTACGGCCAAAGCATTACGAGAATACTATCAATAGCCGGCGAGGCAAAAGTGAAAGACACGTAGTTCGGGTAGTGAAACCTTGAACAATGGCAGAAAAAACCACGAGTTCTAAAGCACGAACCATCTCGGGCTTCTCCCACACCGACAATCCAAGGCCCAGAAATGCAAACTCCATTGAATGTAGAGATAGGGAAGAAGAGACCAGCTCCAGATACCACACCTTCAAAAGGAGTTGCACAGAGTTATCAAACAAAGAAACACAAATCAGATCCACCTCCAGATGTAGAAGTCATAGATGAAATATTTGATGATGGTAGAGAAGATAGTCAGCAAACTGGCACAGCAAGTGAAACAACCATAAGCCAGAAAGGGAAAGCCTTGCAGAAACAATTAAGCACTGAAGTATCTTCTTTCAGACCGCCAAAGACAGATACTGGAGATATCAAAGGAACCTTCATCAATATAAAAAACAAGAATGAACCATTGAAAATGAAGGTATATGATCAGTATATGAAGATGGCTCCTCATAATCAGCAAAGGCTGATGTCTGCATTTGATCTATCGCAAGGTAAAATGCTAATGAGCCATTTTAAAGCAAAGGTGCCAAGACCAACTTCAGCAGCAGATTACATCAGATCAAATTTTGAAGTTTTAGCAAAAGATATCCATCCCCTGGATTAGATAGGAAAACTGCATAAAGACAAACGGAAATGGTTTATTCTACTCTCTCACCAACAAAGCCATGGCGGCTTTAACAACTGCAAGATTCACTCTGAATAATACTACGCACAATTGAAGATTGAGAAGGCCTATACGAGCCAGGATAATAGAATAAAGTCTCTAGAAGAGATCATCATTGGTTTGGGTGCAATCCCAAAGACATTAAAGGTATTAAACGATGGTAAAAGAAGAGGATGATATAGGCTGCACTCGGAAAACAATGAAATTTGAAACTACCGGCCCTCGAGGCACCCTCGGACACAGGGAAGTTATAAAAATTCTGAGGAAGAAATGAAGGAGTTGCTCACCCAAAATTTTGACGAAGCGACTAAATGAAACGAGAGAAGGAGTTGGAAAAAGCATTGCGAAGACAGGGAAATAATCAACAAACAGACTTCAATAGGTACTACAACCACGAGAGCGACGGGGAACAACCACCTCGGAAGCGGAGCACTTCTAATTTGAATTCTGAGGATTTAATTAAACAGATGGAGAGTTTGCAGCTAAGGGTCACAGAGCTCCAGGAAACGAAATTGCAATTAACAAAATTGGAGGAAAAATCTGACACATCCAAAAAGACAGCTGCTGACAACCTCAGGGAAATAAAAAGATTGGAAAAATTGGTTGAGGCTTTGCAAAAGATCTTTCACTGGAAAAGCCTCTGCACGAAATAAATGATATTCTTTGGGGCAACATCATTGAATTAATAAAGGATATTTGGCCATCGATTCAAGCTATTTTTGAGCAAAATGAGCTAGTGAAGATAGCCCAAGAAGAAATAAATAGAACCAGACATGAATTAAGAGGTAGGCCTGAGCAGGCCCAGCAGCTCATTCAATTTTTGAATTCCAGAACAAAACAACAACTTGCATTGTTAGGAATTGAGGATAGGACAGGTGCAGTTTTGGAAGCAAAGAGAGTTTTCACCAAGAGGACTTTCATGCAAAATTTAGAAAGAAACTGTACAGACATTTTGGTTGACATCAACATTTTCAGAGAAAAATTTCAAGCTTTGCTGGATAGTGGGTTACCAAGTCCCATGGTCACAGAAGATCAAATAGTAGACTTGGAAACCTGTGGAGAAAGAATAAAGGCTCATACTAAAAATGTTTGTAGGTTCACTAGCTCATCGGGGCTGCATTACCAAGCTAGGAAAAGTGTTTATTATTAGGAGTTGAAGATTTATTTCATCACAGACAAATAAAGTATACATTTCCGAATGATACTTTTTATAAACTTTTAAATGAATGAAACTTTAGGAAACTCGGAAGAACTATGATACCCGGATGATCCGTGGTGGCATGAAATATTTGGTCTGTAAAGGTTGCTAGGATGAGAATTTATCTTTACTATCAAGTAAATGGTAAAAACAGGAAAACAGATGAAAGAGTATCAGATGAAAAGGTTAAATATGGGTGAAATCATCAAAGAGTATCCCAGTGAGAAGAAAGAGTGTCCAACAAGCAAAAGAAATACGCAAGGGACAGCACATAGCACTATTTCAGGACTTACCGCCAGCACATCCACGGAAAAAGGAACAGCACATCGTCAGTTGCCCATTATTCTATCCACGAGACCCTTTGTCTCTTGTTTGTTTGCAAATTATGCTTTAATTCAGCCTAGATTATTGGCTAAGATAGTGTAAGATTGTTTAAGATTATTTTGTGCATAAATAGAGCCTGAGAGAGTGTTGTGAGGTGGATTCTATTCTCTCTTTGTAACAACGAGATTACAGATAAAAGCTTTGGAAAATTTACTTGTGGCTTCTTGGATGGCGATTTTTCAATTTTGGACTTGTTGCCGGGTTCTGTGTTGGACCTCTGATTTAATAAGTGTTTCTACCCTTTGTTTGAAATTTTATATTAGTTTATAATACCATCATATCCATTTGAATAATTTACATAAAAAGTTGAAATAGAATTTGCTTAGTGTACTCTGTTTTCAAATGTGATTGTTCTCAATGTTTTTCTTCTAAATTAGTTATAAGCAACGAATTCTTAATTGCTCTTGCTTTGCTAATTTAAACATTTTGATTACTATGGTAAAGAATTCTTCGCTGCTCTTTATTTGTAATCATTTCATTTCTTTCTTTGAATATGGTGAAAGATTCTTAACTGCCTTTCATCCCTTCAAACCCATTCCATCCACTTTAAATTTTAAGGATTGTTCTCTGTTTGGCTATCTTGCCCTGCAAAGCCATCTTGTGTGTAGAATAGAAATCCAGTAAAGCCATCTTTTGACTCCATAGCCCAATGTACTGAAAATCTTCGATCTTGCCCTTAGTTGGCGGATTCCACCATTCAAACAAAATCAAAACTCTTGGACTTATAACTAGCCTAAAACTTTCTAAGAACAAAGATAAATCATAAAGAGAGAGCCCTCTCTGGATGCGGATTGGCTAGATTCTGCATCTGAAGGTTGGTTTGTGGTTACCTCGGGTATACTTTCCTTTTCCACAACTTCAAGGAAAAACTGAGTGATAACATCAGGCAATATCTTGGGGATACGAATCAATTTTACTTGTTAGTACTGTTCAAATACTCAGCTATAAATGATCGAAGATCAATGAGTAGCCTTTGAAATTGCTTTGCTGCAAATGTAAAAGTAAATACGCAGTCTAAAACGATTTAGCCTATATTTTGAATCTTAGTTTCAATTTTTTCAGTCAGATTCTCTAGTTTAAACAGATCTTTGAGGAAATCTTAATTACATATCATTATTTCTTAAAGAATTTGTAGAAGTTGTATTTACTTTTTCAATTAAAACCCAAAAATCCAAAAACACATAGTCTAAGAAAACTGGCTTCAGAAAGGATTCGACATACTAGGTCAAACCCTAACCCCAATCCACCACCAATATTTGAAAATCCTAATCTGATTCCTAGGATCCTTAGAAGACAAGGAAGTCAAGAAAGTTCTGAAAGAGGAAGTCAAGAGAGTACAGGAAGTTCTAGACCACTTTCTAGATCTACATCTTGTCCTGTAAAAATCATATATATTGATGACATTCCTTTTGATGCACAATTTGAAACATCTTTGTTTGTGAATTTCTCTGAGACTGAATTATCTAGATTAATTCCAGATCCTTTATTCTTTGAAGAGTTGCAATACCGATTTGTTTCACATCATCTTGACAGAGAATTGCATAACTCCATTCAGTCTGAGCAAACCTTTGAAGAGAGCTCAAACATTTCTGTGATTACTGAAGCATCTCCAAGCTCAGTCACTTTCTCACATCTGATAAACTTTTAAAACACACAATGGCCATGTGGCTCCTCTGTCGAGACCTCCACATCCTCTGTCGGACCATGACTCCTTTAATCACTCCACTTTATCTT
This sequence comes from Pinus albicaulis, assembly GCA_034641835.2. Classification (NCBI taxonomy): domain Eukaryota; kingdom Viridiplantae; phylum Streptophyta; class Pinopsida; order Pinales; family Pinaceae; genus Pinus; species Pinus albicaulis. The sequence goes on from CM076579.1 coordinate 1,001,554,598, forward strand.
CCAATGGCCAATCGATATGCCTTACGATTTTTGACCAATCCTCCGGTTTACCTCGGGACTACCAAAGTAAGGTAGATTACACCTTTTGTGGATCAGTACCTACGGCTCAACAACACACCAAAAGGATGACAGGTCACTGAGTTTATGAGTGATACGATAATATCCGTGTGAAATTTTCGTACGAGTCTTCTTGGAGAAGTTAGAACTTGGTTTAGGGCCCTTGCCCCGAACAGTATCGCTGATTTAGAAGCTTTATATAGGGCATTTTTGAACAAATGGGAGAAGAAAAAGGATCCTCTTCAGATCCTATCAGAATTTGAGAAATTAAGAAGAAGACCTAACGAAACAGTACAAGATTACATCATTAGATTCAATGAAGCATATAATGCAGTTCCTCAAAACCTAAGACCCCCACCCAACAACGTGTTGGTTAAATTTCCAGATGGTTTTGACTCCGATATAGCTTTTTCCCTTAGGGAAAGAGCTCCTCAAACACTAGAGGAAATGCAAAGCATAGTGGTAAGCAAAGTATTGTGGTGATGTAGAAGCAAATTTATGAGAAAACGAGCGGAGAGCAAAGAGCGGAGAGAAGAATGCCTATGAATGAAGGGCAGCCCATTTTGAAAGAAGGCTGGATGTAATCATTAAAGGTTTGGAAAGATTAGGTGAATGAAGGAAACCATTGAAAGAAAATCTTCCAAATTGACCAGCTGTTGCAAGAAACCCAAACTTTAGGAGAAATCTGAACCAAAATATTGGAAAGAATGTCCCTGATCAAAACATTAGGCCACCTTTCCAAGAAAACTTTGTGGAAGGTTCAACTTCTGAAGAACCTACGGAAGATGTAGAAATAAACAATGTAACTGATGACAAAAATGAACCAGAAGTCTTCCTATCACAGGATGATCAAGAAAATCACATCCTTGAAACATTCCAAACTCATTCAGGTGAGACTTTTGATTTCAAAGAAGGCTATGACACAGCAATCTATGAAGTCCATAAACAGTATAATTTGAGAAGTAGAAGGATTGATGTGCCAGAGAAGAACAAACAGAAAACCACAAAACAGAATATCAAAAGTAAACAAAACATTCCCCCTGTACAAAATAGTCCCCAAGTACAAATTTTGTCTAGAATAACTCCCAGTTCTTCAAATCCAATAATTGAAGATGTCTCTGATAACCAACCAATCAATCAACAACAATCTACTACTTTTCCTCCTGTGGGAAATGTAGAAGACACAGTATAAGTTAGTCCAGAAACATCCTCAAAACAAAACTTTATTCATGAAAAAGAGAAAAACATCGAAGACCCAAAAAACAGAGAGAACTCAACTGTGCAAAACACTAAAACTCAAACCGAAAAACCTTTCCATCTAGAGGCTGAAATAGGCAAACTCAAGATAGCTCTTCCTTTATCAGAATTGGCTAAACATGATGTCTATAGGAGTCAGATAACCAAGTCCCTAAATATTAACATTACTGGATTGGATGATTCAGTAAACATTCTTGATGATCAACCCAAACTTCTTTTTGGCCCAGAGGTTAATGGCAAACCAGAAAATGGAGGAACCCCTCTGTTTTATGTAAGCCTGAATGTTCATGATAAGATACTCCACAATGCAATGCTAGATTCTGGAGCATCTCACAACTTGATGCCAAAAGAAGTAATGGAAAGATTGAATCTAGATATTACCATGCCTTACAAAGATTTGTTTTCATTCGATTCCAGTCAGGTAAAATGTTTAGGTTTAAGTAAAGATCTGTGTGTCACTTTGTCCAATATCACTAGAAATCTTTGTTTTCATGGATATAGTAGTGGCTGATATCCCTCCTAAATATGTTATGTTATTGTCTAGATCCTGGGGTGCTAAACTTGGGGGATCTATTCAACTAGACATGTCATATGCCACTATCTCAGTATTTGGTCAACCTAAAAGATTATATAGAGAAACATTGATGAAGTATTTGGTGAGTAGCCATGAGAAGCACAGTTGGACTGTTTATTACATGTGTACATTACGATATGGATTCTTTATTTTATACAATCTTTGATCGGATCTTCCTGCGAAATAAGTAATTGAGTAAACAAAACCAGCATTAAAATTGAAGAAATCTCTGAAAACAAAAAGGCTAACTTAGTCAGTAGAAAAACCTCAAGAAACTAAACAACTAGCTCCTGTCAAGAAACGCTTTAAAACAATTGATGAAAATTATGAACATGAAATTCTATGGCATTTAGAGTTTGATGGCTCAGTAAACAGACTAGGGGCAGGAGCTAGAATTTGGTTACACAATGTGGAGAAAAATTATGCAGAAGGTCATGCTTTTAGATTGAATTTCAAATGCACTAACAACATGGCAGAGTATGAAGCTCTTTTATTAGGGCTTAAACATGTCAAGAAGTTAGGGGGCATTAGAGTATCAATTATAGGTGACTTAGAACTAATCATCCAACAGATTAAAGGAGAATGTGCAACGAAAGACATGAGACTGAAACAATACCGAGAGACAGTTGTAGAGATTCTCAACACATTTTTACAAGCCCAACTTGCCAAGATTCCCAGGAAACAAAACTTGCATGCTCACAGTTTGGCAATGTTTGCTAGTACATGCAAGTTGCCTTTTGATCCTAATCATCAGTTTTCAGCTGAAATTAGGCATAGGCATGCTATACCAGACAATCTTTTGAACTGGCAAGTCTTTGTGAATAACCATCAAATCAATAATTTTTTGACACTTCAAAGTGAGTTTTCTAACTGTAATATAGATGAGGATATAACTATTGATGAATCTGATCAAGGAAAAGAACAAAAAATAGAAATTTCAAAAGAAAATGCAATTCATATGCTGCATCCAACCACATTCACTGAAGAAGACATGCAAAATTTGAAACAAATGGAATCTGATGAAATCATAGAAGATGAAACAGAAATCATCAATTTAAAAGACAACCATTTGCCCAAAGGATTAACTCCTTTGGAAGATCTGTTTGACTCGAATGATATTCCATTTAAACCTAAAATGGAACCTGTAAAAGCTGATATGGAAGACTGCAACTTAGGAACCCCAGAAAATCCCAAAATGGTCAAGTTGTCCAAGTCTCTTCCAAAAGATCAGAAGGTTAAATATGTTGAATTGTTAAAAGAATTCCAGGATGTCTTTGCCTGGAGTTATGAAGACCTCAAATCTTATGATACATCTATCATTCAACACACTATACCTTTGAAACCTGACCAGAAACCTTTTAAACAAAAGCTTAGGAGAATAAATCCTGTTTTATTACCCTCAATTGAAAAGGAAATCAAAAGAATGTTTGAAGCAGGGATTATAGCTCCTATCAGATTCTCAGAATGGGTTTCTAACCTGGTACCAACAAGAAAGAAGACAGGAGAAATTAGACTGTGTGTCGACTTAAGAAATTTGAATAAAGTTTCTTTAAAAGACAATTATCCTCTGCCGAAAATGGACCACATTCTGCAAAGGGTGGTAGGATCTTCGAGAATATCACTACTGGATGGATTTTCAGGGTACAACCAGATTCTGGTTCATCCTGATGATCAGGATAAGACAGCATTCACAACACCATGGGGTACGTTTAAATATGTCAAAATGCCATTTGGGCTCAAGAATGCAGGAGCTACATTTCAAAGAGCAATGGATATTGCTTTTGCAAAAGAGATACATGATTTTCTAGTTATTTACCTAGATGATTTAACTGTTTTTTCTAAAACAGATCAAGAACATTTAGATCACCTTAGGCAAGTATTTATAAAGTGCAGAAAATATGGAATTTCTTTGAATCCTAAGAAGTCATTGTTTGGTTTGGAAGAAGGGAAGCTCTTAGGGCATATCATTTCTAAAGATGGCATTAGGATTGATCCAGAAAGAATTCAAGCAATTTTGCAAATACCTCACCCCAGAAACATAAAAGAATTGCAAGCATTTATAGGAAAAATCAACTTCTTGAGGAGATTTATTTCTAGTCTAGCAGAGTTACTTAGATTACTAACTAACATGTTGAGAAAAGATTCAAGCATTGACTGGACCGTAGAAGCCAAACAATCATTCGAGGAAATTAAAATGGCTTTGACAAAGACACCAGTTCTGACCAGTCCTAAATTTGATAGGGACTTTATCATTTTTTCATTTGCTTCTGAACATACTGTTGCAGCTGTTTTACTTCAAAAAGATGACCAGGGGTGTGAAAAGCCAATAGCATTTTTTAGTAAAGCACTGAGAGATGCATCTTTAAAATACAATATTATGGAAAAACAGGCTTTTGCATTGGTAAAAGCAATCAAAGATTTCAGAGTTTACATTTTATATTCTCATGTGGTAGCATATGTACCTAATGCAGTGGTTAAAGATATTTTGACTCAGGATGGCATTGAAGGTAAACGAGGTAAGTGGATAGCTACCATTTTGGAATATGATATTGAGATCAAGCCAACAAAACTTATAAAGGGCCAAGGTTTAGCACAACTTATGACAGAAACCAATTGCCAAGCCTTAGACCTTAATGAACTGGACAATGAACAGGAGATGGCGACTCCTCAGATCAGTCAAGCTTTCTTAGATTCACCCTGGTACTCTGATATAATTCACGTTTTATTAAACCTGCAGGCTCCTCCAGGGTTGTCCAGAACCAAAAGAAGATTTTTAAAAATGACATCTTTGAAATATTGTATTTTAGATAGCACTCTATTTTGGAAAAATCATGAAGGAATTTTATTGAATTGTCTATTAAAAGATGAAGCTGATAAAGCGCTTAATGAATTTCATGCAGGGGATTGTGGAGGACATCTCTACTGGAAATCTACTGCAGACAAGATCTTAAGGGCTGGCTTTTACTGGCCAACTTTATTCTCTGATGTTAAGAAATTTGTAACAACTTGTCATAAATGTCAAATATTTGAGGGAAAAAGAAAGTTGTTACCTCTGCCTTTAAAACCAATTTCCACAGAAAGACCTTTTCAACAATGGGGGTTAGATTTTATTGGAGAAATTCATCCCCCTTCTTCAGGGCAACACAGATGGATTTTAACTGCTACAGACTATTTCACTAAATGGATTGAAGCCATCCCATGTAGACAGTCTAATGATTCTGTGATCATAGGGTTTTTAGAAACAAACAGACTCTCAAGATTTGGCTGTCCGGAAAAGATTATAACAGATAATGCTGCTGCATTTAAATCAAAGAAAATGATTAATTTCTGCCATAAATATCATATTACTCTAGGCCATTCAACAGCCTATTACCCCCAGGGTAATGGACTAGCAGAATCTTCTAATAAAAGCCTTATCAATATCATCAAAAATTTATTAGAAGAAAACAAAAAGAATTGGCACAAGAAATTGACCAATGCATTATGGGCAGACAGACTTACAACTAAGAAATCCATTGGGACTAGTCCATATGAGTTAGTTTATGGCATTGAAGCAAGATTCCCATCATCTTTAGGAATTCCTGTTATGAAATTACTTCAGGAGGCTCAAGTGGAGCCAAATGACATTCAAAGAAGAATTAATCAGACAATCCACTTGCAACAAACCAGGGAAGATGTTTACCAAAGATCACAAGTCATGCAGGAAAAGTTAAAGAAAATGTTTGATAAGAGGACTAAATCAGAAGATTTTCAACTAGGTGATAAAGTCCTGAGATGGGACTCTAGAAGAGAAGAAAAAGGAAAACATGGAAAGTTTGATTTCTTGTGGAAAGGCCCTTATATCATTCATGCCTTGCAGGGAAACAATACTTACTTTTTGAAAGAGTTGGATAATTCAGAAGTTGAAGAAGGACCAGTCAATGGTCGAATGCTCAAGCATTATTTTGATCCCATTTACTAGAATGTTTAATTTTTCTAACTTGTACATAATATATGGTTTTTGTTTTGTTTTATTAATGCAGTTTGGATTGGATGGTGACTCCTTGGAATTGAAGCCCGAAGTGAAGGCCCTAAGTTCCAAAAAGTTTCATCATCATACATAAAATAAAGCTACTAGAAGAAGGAAGATTTCATACTTTCAGTTTGAAGACATTTTGAGGCATCTGACCTGCTGTTCTTGACTTTCCACAAGGAAAAGCCATCCCCAAGTGGAGCCAGTGTTAGCCTCCTATACCAATAGGTTTCATATTTCATGATTGTCTTGATTGAATTATGGAATATGTTCAAACCTTCTTACTTGAAGCAAAGGTGTTCCATATTCTTTGAAAAAACCAAAAAATCAAAAAATAAAAAAAAATGTAAAGAGGGTATACCCTAAAAGAAAGATCAAAGGGTAAAAAAGAATAAAATGGTCAAAAAAGTGAAAGAAATGAACCCCAAACAGAAAAATAGACCAAGGAAAGTGTGCAAATCTAAATGCCACTACTATTTCATTTTTGTAATAAAACAATTGTGTGCAGCTTGTCCAGCTTTGCCACAATTCATGAATAAGTCAAACTGTTTAAACTTGGCTTAGTCATATTTCAATTTCATGTTGTAGATTAGAGAATAAATATCTGACCAAACAGTTTAATCTTGGCAGATAAGTAGATAGGTAGAGTAAATAAAAAGGTGCTCAACAGCTTAATCTGAGCCCTTGGATGTAATAAGGGTAGAAATAGATAGTTTCATCATGTAAAAAGAAAAGATTGATCAGGGTTTGCAAGTCTAAATGCACCCTAATAAAGAAGAGAAAATGGTAGTGTTAAGTAGATAGGGTAGGTAGATGGTGCTGCAAAGTGTTATCTGATGAATGGTGATGCTACATGTTGGTTAATCCTTTACTTTCATCATAAGTACTAAAGCAGGAAATACACTGGAAAATCACAGCAAGCAAAGTCAAACTCATTAACTTCCCTCATCACTTTCCCCTCAAAAGTTTTACTAATTTCCCCCAAAGGACTAAGGTATTTGGAGATCAAAGGGGCTCAAGGCATTTCCTTGACTTCTGGAGGGACCGGACCCTCGGCCTAATGATCAAAAAGACCTAAGTGCTTGAGATAATTCATCATTATAATTATTCACCTTCAATTTGTTCCTAAGTAAAATCCTATTTTACTTAGGAAACTGATGCAACATTCCATAAAAATTCCTCAAAATAACTTGTTATTCTAAGTTTAAGTGTTGAAGATAAAAAGTTTCCATTTACTTCACAAGTTATCACTTTCTTAGATGTACAAAGATGTTTTGATTTCCTTGTCCTTTGCCATATTAACATTTAATTATACTATATTAAATCCCTAGTGAAATCCCTTTTCCTAAATATATAACTCCCTTTTCTATAAATAACCCCAAAACCCATTTATTATAAAGTTTAACCAAAGTATATTATATCCCTGCACATTGAAAATAAAAACCCCGCTTTATACATCCTTTGGTTAAATATACCGTTATAATATAAATCCCGCCCCTATGGTGGATTAATTGTATTAGTTCATTCATCATATAATAAAAATATATATAAAAACTTTAGACATACTATATGTATGTTTAATACCAAAACATATCAATAAACTTTGCGAAAGTCTTGCGCCACCATGGTCCGTCCACGTGGCATTCCACCTAGCCAACTCCGCCGCAACCCATTTCATTATATACCTGGGATTAATTAGTCATTCGGACTAATTAACAACCTTCTCCGCCTATTAACATTTCCCCGGGGTGATTAGATTACGCATTAAAACCTTTTAAAACCCGATGGGCCCACCTATCAACCCTCCGCATGTTCCCCATCCCTTCAGCCGTTGGATCGCTCATTCGTTGATCAACGGTTATTGTTAATCCCGCTGCCCATCCCTTGCCAGCATGTTAACCAGCGGGGGATGGGTGGTTTTTGAAAAGTCAGACTTCCACGTGGCAACTGCTCTGTGGAATCGCTCCCCCCGCGATTAATACCGCCCTCGACCAAAAGCGGTGCGGGCACTTCCCGCTTACCACTTACCGCCTGACGCTGCACACGTCATCCCGTACTACCATGACGTCACATCTCGAAAAAAAACAAAAAACCTTTTAACTTGTGAATAAGCCATTTTTTCGTGTTTTTTTAGTTATTTTCATTATTCTGAGAAGAACGTTGCTCCCGCTGCGATTTTCGAAATTTCTGCTGTGATTAACCATTTCGCCCCAAAATTCTGCGACACCCGTGTTGAAGAACGTCCCCGCCATTGCTCATTACCTGGTAAAGAACGAGTTCCCGTCTAAAAACAGGTATTTATCATTTTACGCCCCGACTGCAAGTCAAACTCAGTTTCCTTTGTTTTTTCTTTGAAAAAGTGGTTAAAAATCATCGCTGAAGTCCTCCCTGAAGATTTTAAACCTGTGAATTTGCTTCCAAAACCTGCAAATTGTTTCATTTTCCTCCATTCCAGAAATCCCGTCCTGTCTGTAAGTAAAACGAAAACCTCCATTTTGAATCCACAAGAACCAAAATGGAGGTCCCCACAGCTCTAAATATCACTCCCTTGAATGCTCCTCACCGTGAATTAGACTATTTACCCCTGGTAGATGAAGATTTCCAAATTAAAGACCTGTGTTTTGATGAAAGTCCCCGATTGAGCTTCTGTCGCTGCAGAGACGAATTCTCAAAAGGGCAAGATCTTATAGGGTTATGGGAATCCAATCTCCCAAGGTATCTTATTCCTTCAGTCCTCATTTTCCCTGAAATCATTCATTACTGTCATGCAAACTATGATCCTGCACAGAGAGCCGTCTTAACTCCTGATCAAAGTGTTCTATTTCCTATCACACCTCAGGCTATCAATGCTATGTTACACTTTGAGCCAGAACAAGAATTAGCACCATTATCCATGGAGGGATTGATTGAGAAAACCAGACAATTAACCCCATAGAAATTAAAATCCATGTGTCAGTATTTCATGCTACCTGAGCATCAGCCAAAAGGGGCTCCCCCCTATGGTTTTTACTATTTCAATACATTGGGAAGGCTTATTGTGAATATAATATCCTTTGTTTTAGGATTCAATACCAGTGAGTATGTAGATGAGATAACTCTGGCTTTGTTATCCATCTTTACTTCTGGGCAGCCTCCTGAGATTAAGTATGATTATGCTTCCTTCATTGCCAACAAAATCCATGATCAATTTTTAAGGCTAGATACTGAAAAGGTTTTTAAGTACTCCTCAGTTATCTATCATCTCATGATCTTTTATCAGTCAGACAGATTCCCTTTCCCTGTTCAGAAACTTGATGCTAAAGTTAATCCCAGGTCTGTCATTTTTTGGTCCCCCATCATTCATTTTTCCTCTGATTCTCCCTACTCCTATTCAGAATTCATTGATCAGTTTGTACATCCTGCTACAACTTTGTTAACAGGAGTTTCTCCCCCCAGGCTCAGTACTGAAATTAGAAAGACCTTGCAATTGTCAAAGAGTTATAAAGTTGGGGATTGGTACTTGTACCAAAACCATACAGTCATCAGGATTTATGGATGTGAATTACATCCATTCAAGTTACCCAAATATGTACCAATGAGAATTTTTGCCTTGGAATACTTTAGGCAGATGAACAATTCAGATGTGATCAATTTCTGCAATGTAAAGAAGAAAGCTCAGTTAAGGATCAAAAGCCAATTAGGTCCTTTCATCTGCAATTCTAGGGAAGCTGAGAGAGAAGCAGAACTTCTATTAGAGAGAAAGTTCCAGACATCTTTCCGTTGGGTCCCTTATGATCCCTTTGGTTTCATTTGTGAAAAGAGATTAAAAAATAAGTCATCTCCTTATGTACATCACAGGATTCCTGATTTAGAACAATATGCAAATCAAGATGAATGGGTTAAAGGAACACTTGTTGAAGAGGAAAGTGGAGCTGACAAATTGAATAAACTTATGAAAGATGTTGAGAAGAATTTTGACCTAGAAACATATGATCAAATGCAGGTACCCTATATTGGCACGTCTTCAGCAGCCACTCTACAGCAAGCATTACAGGAAGATAGTCCATCAGTAGCAGCAGAACCCAAGGGTAAAGGAAAAGAACCTGTAGTTCATGTCATTGAAACCTTGGTCATGGCAGAAAAACCACAGAGTTCCAAAGCACCAGAACTATCTCAGGCTTCTCCCACACCAGCAAAGCAAATCCAAGTTCCAGAAATGCAAACTCCACTGAATGTGGAAATAGGGAAAAAGAGGCTAGCTCCAGACACCACACCTTCAAAAGGAGCCCCACAAGTTTATCAAGCTAAAAAACACAAGTCTGATCCACCTCCAGATGTAGAAATTATAGATGAAGTATTTGATGATGGTAGGGAAGATAGTCAGCAAACAGGCACAGCAAGTGAAACAAACATAAGCCAGAAAGGGATACAAAAACAATTGAGCACTGAAGTATCTTCTTTCAGACCACCAAAGACAGACACTGGAGATATCAAAAGAACCTTCATTAATATTAAAACAAAGAATGATCCATTGAAAATGAAGGTATATGATCAGTATATGAAGATGGCTCCTCATAATCAAGAAAGACTGATGTCAGCATTTGATCTTTCACAAGGTAAAACGCTGATGAGCCACTTCAAAGCAAAGGTGCCAAAGCCAACTTCAGCAGCAGATTACATCAGATCAAATTTTGAAGTTTTAGTAAAAGATATCCATCCCCTGGATCAGATAGAGCTTCATAGACAAACAGGGGAAATGGTTTATTCTACTCTCACCAACAAAGCCATGGCAGCTTTAACGCTGCAAGATTCCTTGAATAATACTACTGCACAATTGAAGATTGAGAGGGCTTCCTCACAGGCCAAGGATAATAGAATAAAGTCTCTAGAAGAGATCATCATTGGTTTGGGTCACAATCCCAAAGACATTAAAGGTATTGAGGCATTGGTAAAAAAGAAAGAGGATGATATAGCTGCACTCAGAAAACAGCTGAAACTAGCAGCCTCGAGGCACCCTCAGACACAGGAAGTTATAAAAGGAAATTCACAGGAAGAAATGATGGAGTTGCTCTTGAATATGACAGAGCGACTAAATGAAACAGAGAAAGAGTTGGAAAAAGCATTGCAGGAACAGGAAATAATCAAGCAGACTTCAACAACAGGTACTACAACCACAGGGCAGCAGGAACAACCACCTCAGGTGAACACTTCTAATTTGAACTCTGAGGACTTAATAAAACAGATGGAGAGTTTGCAGCTAAAGGTCACAGAACTCCAAGAAACAAAATTGCAGTTGACAAAATTGGAGGAAAAATATGACACATCTAAAAAGACAACTGCTGACAACCTCAGGGAAATAAAAAGATTGGAAAAATTGGTTGAGGCTTTGCAAAAAGATCTTTCACTGGAAAAGCCTCTGAACGAAATAAATGATATTCTTTGGTGCAACATCATTGAATTAATAAGAGGTATTTGGCCCTCCATTCAAGCTATTTTTGAGCAAAATGAGTTAGTCAAGATAGCACAAGAAGAAATAAATAAAACCAGACATGAATTAAGAGGCAGGCCTGAGCAGGCCCAGCAGCTCATTCAATTTTTGAATTCCAGAACAAAACAACAGCTTGCATTGTTAGGAATTGATGACAGGACAGGTGCAATTTTGGAAGCAAAGAGAGTTTTCACCAAGAGGACTTTCATGCAAAATCTAGAAAGAAAGTGTACAGACATTTTGGTTGATATCAACGTTTTCAGAGAGAAGTTTCAAGCTTTGCTGGACAGTGGATTGCCAAGTCCCATGCTCACAGAGGATCTAATAGTAGACTTGGAAACCTATGAGAAAAGAATAAAAGCTCATGCTAAAAATACAGCTGTAGGTTCTACTAGCTCATCAGAACCTGCATTACCAACTGGGAAAAGTATTTATGATAAAGTGAGGAGTCTATTTCATCTGGAGCATGAAATAAAGTATCTATTTCCGAACGAGCCCACTTTTTATAAACTTACTGAAGCAGATGAAACTTTAAGGAAACTCAGAAGAACTATGATACCCGATGATCAATGGTGGAAGGAAATGCTGGAAGTTCTGTAAAAGTTGTTTTCAGGATGAGATTTTATCTTTACTATCAAGTAAATGGTAAAAACAGAAAGAGTATCAGATGAAAGGTTAAAGAGTATCCGTGAGAAGAAAGAGTGTTCAACAAGTCAAAGAAATACGCAAGGGATAGCACAGAGCCCTATTTTCAGCACTTACCTCCAGCACATCCACGGAAAAAGGAACAACACATCGGCAGTTACCCATTATTCTATCCACGAGACCCTTTGTCTCTTGTTTGTTTGTAAATTATGCTTTAAGTCAGCCTAGAATATTGGCTAAGATAGTGTAAGATTGTTTAAAATTATTTTGTGTATAAATAAACCCTCAAAGAGAGTGTTGAGGGTGGATTCTATTACTCTGCTGTAACACTGAGATTTTCGGAATAAAAGCTTTTGGAGAAATTTACTTGTGGCTTACTGGATGACGATTTGAAACACTGGACTTGTTGCAGGATTCATGTGTTGGACTACAGTTCAATAAGTGTTTCTACCCTTTGTCTGAAATTTTATATTAGTTTATAATACCATCATATCCATTTCTGAACAATTTACATAAAGGATTGAAACAGAATTTGCTTAATTGTACTCTGTTTTCAAATGTGATTGTTCCTAAATGTTTTCTTCTAAATTAGCTATAAGCCTGAATTCTTAAATGCTCCTGCTTCGCTAATTTAAGCACTGTTGATTGCTATAATAAAGAATCCTTTATTGCTCTTTGTTTGTAGTCAATTCATTTCTTTCCTTTGAACATGGTGAAAGATTCTTAGTTTCCTTTCATCCCTTCAAGATCATTCCACCCACTTTAAATTTTAAGGATTGTTCTCTGTCTAGCTATCTTGCCCTACAATACCATCTTGTGCGTAGAATAGAAGTCCAGTAAAGCCATCCTTTGACTCCATAGCCCAATGGACTGAAAGCTCTCAGCCTTGCCCTTAGTTTGCGGATTCCACCATTTTCCCAAAACAAACTTTGAATCTATAACTAGCCTAAAACCTTTCAAGAACAAAGATAAATCATAAAGAGAGAGCCCTCTCTGGATGCAGATTGGCTAGATTCTGCATCTAAAAGGTTGGTTTGTGGTTACCTCGGTATACTTTCCTCTTACACAACTTCTAGGAAAACCTGAGTGATAACACCTCCTCTGAAAAATAGCTGAAGGGGATGATGTAGTGAACCCTCACTACAACACAACATTAATCTGCTACAGAAATACTGCTGTCCTGATGGAGGATGCTTGGCCTCAAGCCTGGATGTGAGGAAAATGAAGAGAAATCCCTCAAGAGACCCCTCAATAAGGAGAAGGAATCCTAAACAGGAATTCCTCCGGAAATTCTTGCTAAACAACAAAGAATGCTCAAGTGTCTCACTAGACAATGAGATGAATAATCTTAAGCATGAGAAACAATGGTTGCCTTGCCCTCATTTTATAAAAATGAAAGCCCCTCTCCATGGTCCCACTCCTTTAGGGTTCCCTCCACCAAATAACCCTTTCCTCATTCATACTACACTGGCTTCCTAAGTAAGCAACTCCTCCTAAGGCAGCGTTGTTGACTTGGTCAAACTTAACCAAGCCTCCTTGCAAATAACCTTGTTCACACATGAGGGTGTGAAAACCAGCTCCAAAGATGATCCCCTTTCATATTATGAGAGATTTTATTGAGAATAATATTATGCATGGGCCTCCTTACCCACTTATTCTCCTCCTAAGTGAAATCAGCAAAAATTAATGTTCCAAATTATTGTCTGAAAATTTTGGAACATTACAATCCTCCCCTCCCAAATGTTGCTTGTCCTCAAGCAACTACAAGGATAGAACTAGAAAGCCCTCTCTCAAGGCATGGATTCTAGAAATTGTTTGAGGAACATCTTCCTCATGTGGATCCTCCATCCCCAAGCAATCATCCATGCAAAATGAGTTACCTCCCAACTAGGCAACTCCTGGAAACTGTCTTCCACCTTTGGCTCCGGCAAAGTAGGTGGGATGAAAATATGCTCATGGTAGACAATTTTGCCTACCCCACACTTTCCTTCTCTTCACTCATGATAAGTATAGATAAAATGCTGATCCTGGGCTGCAAAATACTTGCCCTCAAGTGGCAAGATGAAGACTAGATCCCCAAGGACCTCTCCTCCAATGCTGCAAATCATTCTGGCCCAAGTCTCTCCATATATGATGAGTTGGAAGTCATCATCATATGGCATCTCATTCCTCATATGGATCACCTCATAATGAAACAAATGAGCTTCTATAGTGGCCATACCATCTCCCATGCTCCCTTTAAAACATGTAGTGCAAAGTGTGTGGGAGTGTTCTCCCTCCAAGGACACATTCACTCAATGTGTCTCTCCTCTAATCATGCTCCCAAGGAAAGCTCTAGCAATATCAACTAAGGGAACCATAAGGAGAATCATGCTGGCTACCATGTGTAGTAAAGGAGAAGGACAATGGTCCCTCAAATGAAGCCAACGCAGTTTGACTCTCCACTACCTTAGAAAATAAAATGATGGGTGGCCCCCCCACCATTTGCTTGCTGCCCTAGTTTCTTCACAAACCATGAGAAATCTCCTCCCCATCTCCTCTTAGGAAGTGATCATCGACAATGGCCTCATGTAGACCACCAAATCTAGAAGGAAGAATATCCTTCCTTTGAGAAAATCCCTGCACATATATGGTTAAGAGATGCATATATATAGAAAAATCATTGTGCAATCCAACAATACTCCTACCATATGTTTTGCTCATATAAGTGGAGTGACTCATAGATGAATATTCCCTCATCCTCAAAGGGAAAAGATTTGACTGTGCTAACTCCTCCATCTCATCATGATTCATGGAATGCCTCCTCAAGCTCTTCAAGTGGTTTCTTCCACAAGAAGGAAAGAAATGTAATGTGGCACTCATGGTTAGCCCATGGTTTCTCCTGAAATGTACAACATGTGTAGTAAGGAGAATCATGCTCCCAATGGGCATCCTCAATCTCAAGCCCACTCTCCAATCAAAGCTTCCCATGAACATATACATATCAGTAATACATGGAAGCAAAAACCAATAGAAACAAGTTGTCACATGAGAACCGGAAAGTGGATCAAGGTCCCACACAAGGAACTAGCACATTGCATCCCATGGCCACATCAAAGCAAACAAAAACAAGTGCTCTTCCAGCCACTTGTTTCCTGCCACAATCATCCTACAAGATGTAAACATGAAAGTACAAAAGGGTGTCAATGGTGCACACCAAAAATCATGTGGCCTCTCCCACAAACTACCAATGAGATAGCCAATCTCAATGCTACAAATGGCTTTAGGTACATCATTATACAATATGCAAGAAGGAACAACCCTCCCTGGTACGTTATGTTGCTCATAAAAGGACAAGAAGTACAAAACATAAGGTGAAATTGTACATTCTCCATCATGTACTCGAAGACTTGAGCTGAAATGGCTCAACTGAAAAGGCTCCCTTACTCCCAATGAGTAGGAAGGTGGTTGTAACATCCTCACCATCATCATCCGGGCTATGCATCTCTCCATATGTTGATGTATGTCCTGCTGGATTCCCTCCCAAATGAACTCCTCTACCAAGGCAAGATGTGCATCAAAATGCATGGAAATGAAGTCCTCCTGTGTTGCATGCAACAAGTTCTCCTTGAGACTAGAATCTCTAGTCAAGAAGACTTTGCCGTGGGAATAGATGACTATATCATCCATCATATACTCATCATCTCTACCCGGGTCATATAGAATCATGCATGCATCAATATCCTTAGAGTACTCAAATAAGAGCTGAGATCTCCAGTAAGGATCAATCCTCCTAAGAGACATCGCTGGTGATCTGGCCTGTGTAGCTCTCCTTCTGCTGCTGTCTGCTACTTTGACATCCCTCATGCCAAAGTTCTCCTCCAAACTATTCACCTCTCCAAAATCCAAGAGCGGTGAATCCAAAGACAAAATGTCTCTCATCAATGATGGATCAGGTGGCCTCCCTGGTGGAATGCCTCTATGCAGTGAGACATATATGTCAAGAGGGGACTGCACATTTGGTTGGGAAATCTTGCCCTTGCTCTCACAACACAATACATTCTACCTCCTCTTTGCACTAGCTCTCTGAAATAGAGAAGGGTGTGTGCCTCTCATCACATGATGTTGTTCTTCCTCCTTCTTCCAGCTGCAGTGCTGCACAATCATGCTGCTTATTGATTGTGCTTGGACCTCCATGTATGAGTTCCTGGGGACTTCCTTGCAAAGCTGCAAGAATCCCTCTAGTTGTAGCAAGAGCTCCTCCTTCCCCTGCATGAGGTACTAGATCAACTCTAGAAATGACAGCGATGTTGCCCTTAGCTTCCTCATTATGAGTGGGCAACCCTCCAATGATTGGATCCTCTTTTGGAAAAAGGACCTCTTTGCCCCCTTGTGCCAAAAATGAAGATCTTGCCTCCAACAAGGCATCATGCAAGATATCAGCCTCCTTCATAGCTTTCTGCAGTGATTCTGAGTCTATGGTTTTCTTCATTACATGCAAGGGTTTTGTTTGTTTGAATGTGTTTGTTTCCTTTACATGCATTTTAGAATTCCTCCTACCAAATCTCTTCATCAAAGTTCTAATTAACATTGCATAGGAAGAGGTATTTTCATTATTCAAAGTAAATGACTCAAATAACCACCATGCATAGACCTTACCTCCCAAGTGCAGCGCTGCTACTCTGATGGCTTCATCTTCGGTAATCTGATGCTGCTGCAAAAAGGTGTCTAGCTCTTCTATCCAAGCCCTGGCTGAACAAGTAGGGGAACCATCAAAGATAGATAGAGAAAATCTATCCTCATCATGCTGCTTGCTCCTCCTCACCATGATATTGCAAAACTCCGCGAAAGTAATATGATCTATAAACCTTTGGGTTTGAGACTCATACTCATGCAAGAAACCTCTAAGAGTTCCTTCCTTTGGCATTTCTTCTTCTTCTTCTTCTCTTCCCATGGAAAAGCTAGCCATGTGACTACACTGTATATCATAGGGTGTAGTTTCATGCTCACTTCCCCTACAAGAAAATCTGTAGTTTGATTCAGTTTCAAACCCTCTTGGAGATCCTATACCAATCTCCCTCATCAGCTCTTCAAATTCTTCATGAATTCCTTGTACAGATTTTGGAAGAAGCTTTGTAGGCTCTTCTTCCCTCTTTTCTCCATATGATGGAGTCTTCATCTTCTCTCTCCTTGATAGCACTGGAAAGTTCCCATTTCAGAAATATCAAAATTCTATTCTAGAGATTGACTACAGGGGAATTTACTGGATATGTCACCTTTGAAAAAAACATAAGATCTAGAGGCTACCTGGCCATCTACAGAATCTGTCCATAGAGCTCGAAATATTCCCCCTTCAGAGATTCAACACTTTGGCTTGAAGCCATAGGCTGAGCCAAAGATCATGCTCTGATACCACTGTAATATTCCTTTTTCAAGAAATTGCTACAACGATGAGAATATCTCAAGATATTCTAAAGTTGGAGCCCCAGCAATAAGCAAGCAAAATAATGGTGCAACAGCAACACTCAACTCATAGAAATGTGAGATAAATCCATAGCCTTCTCATTAAATAATATCAACAACAATGAATACAAGATCTTGAGGAAAAATGTCACTCAAGATAGGCAATACTCAACCTCAAGAAACAAGTAAAATATACATGACAAAACCACTGCTACACAATGTATACCAAGCTATGAAAACGCAGTTTTATAGAGAAACTGCATGCTACATATGTTAAATACATAGATAAACAAATGTGTGGCCAAATACAACAATGAGAGTGAAGATATCAGTTCCCAAAGACTACCTCTTGTCAATTCGGGAAGGATTGGCAATAAAATTCAAAAACTGCAAAATGCCGGAGTTGCTGGGTAGCTGCAGCAACTCAGAAATAAAACTGGATGGAGATGGCAATAGATGATGCCCAAAATTAATGTGCCTCCTCCAACAGATCTTTAGGATGCAAGAGTGATCCCTTCACCAAAGATCTCACCCTCCAACAAACTGCAAGAACCCCACTGTAGATGCTCCTCTCAAAATAGCGCAATCTCTAAATGGAACTGTGTTGTAGGGCTATGGAAAGAGTTGGCCTTGATGCAAAAGTCTGAAATATGCTCCGGAAAGCCTCTGAACTAATATCCCAAAGGAAAGAGGGACTCCTCCTCTGAAAAATAGCTGAAGGGGATGATGTAGTGAACCCTCACTGCAACACCTAGCAACACAACATTAATCTGCTGCAGAAATAATGCTATCCTGATGGAGGATGCTTGGCCTCAAGCCTGGATGTGATGAAAATGAAGAGAAATCCCTCAAAAGACCCCTCAAGAAGGAGAAGGAATCCTAAACAGGAATTCCTCTGGCAATTCTTGCTAAACAACAAAGAATGCTCAATTGTCTCACTAGACAATGTGATGAATAATCATAAGCATGAGAAACAATGGTTGCCTTGCCCTCCTTTTATACAAATGAAAGCCCCTCTCCATGGGTCCCAATCCTTTAGGGTTTCCTCCACCAAATAACCCTTTCCTCATTCATACCGCGCTGGCTTCCTAAGTAAGCCACTCCTCCTAAGGCAGCGCTGTTGACTTGGTCAAACTTAACCAAGCCTCCTTGCAAATAACCTTGTTCACACATGAGGGTGTGCAAACCAGCTCCAAATATGATCCCCTTTCATGTTATGAGGGATTTTATTGAGAATAATATTATGCATGGGCCTCCCTACCCACTTATTCTCCTCCTAAGTGAAACCAACAAAAATTAACGTTCCAAATTATTGTCGGAAAATTTTGGAACATTACAGTTCCTTAGCCAATTTACTGTCCCCAGACAACCTGTCTCCACTACGCAATGTCAGCTGATAACAGTCCCTGAATGAATGGAATCATGCTTTCCTTGCTTACACAATCCTCATGGGCACATCCAATGTGTGTGTGGTTGCATGTGTGCAACCAATAATGTCACAACTAATAGTCATCTTCCCTTTCACCTAGAACTCAACTGAGTCTCTACTGGATCTGACATGCATGCAGTTAATAGTAGTAAATCTTCAGTTGCATGTGAGGCCACTGATTGTGAATTAATTAATAATTAATTCACTTGAGCTCTCACTAGTGTATCTTCAGTTAAAACTAGCACAAATGATTTTAACTCACTTAACTGAGTTAAACTACTTTACAACTTTCATAACTGCACTTCCAACTCAATTACAACTTCGAATCACTTAGTTACAACTAAGTCCACTTGCATTTCCCACCAACCAACCTCTTAACTCGATTAATCTTGATATTAATCATTATCTCACATTAAACTCTCATGTCCCACTTAGTTCTTTCTCATCCAGATAATCTCACATGCAACTTGACTCGCTGCCATGTATTTCATTTTCGATGAACTAAGTGCCATGGATCTCTGCTTCCTGTTGTACCAAGAAACATCTGTAGATATAATGCTAAAGACCCCCCCTGATGTGCTCTTTCTGTCTGTTGAGCTGCCTGCCCAATCTGCATCCATTTTGAAGCCATGAAAATTCACCTCATCCGTCTGTCTGCACCATAAATCATACTCTGATGTGCCCCTTAGGTATCTCAGGACATGCTTGCTCGCCTTCCAAAAGATCTTGGTAGGATTAAACACAGCTTGACTCAACAGGTTAACCACATATCAAATGTCTGGTCTCGTGTTCACTAGATACATTAGCGAACCCACTGACTGTCGATAGACAGTAGCATCCACTACCTCTCCAAAAGTAGCATCCTCTTTCATCTAGTTTCCTGGAACAGGAGTATCCATGGGTTTGTAGCCCTCCATGTGAAACTTACCTAGTATATCCCTTGCATATTTTCCTTGAGACACAAAAATTTCACCATCTCACTGCCATATTTCCAATCTAGGGAAATAATGAAGGGGGCCCATATCCTTCATCTTGAACTCCCTTTCAAGATCCTCCTTGCATGAGTGTATCAATTTCTCATCACCAGTCAATATTAAATTATCAACATAAAGAAAAATTATTAAAAGCTTACCCTCCACCACAATTTGGTATAGGTTTGCATTTGCTTCACTTTTGGTGAAGCCCTGTCCGGTGAAATAGTTGTCTATCTGAGTGTACCAAGCAAGGGGTACTTGCTTCAGCCCATACAATGCTCTTTTGAGTCGGCACACATGTGACTCACTGTTGAAGATCTCGAAACCTTCAGGCTGTTATATGTACACCTCATCCTAAATGGTACCATTGAGAAACATGGTTTTTACATCCATTTGATGAATGCGTCAGCCCATCTGCACTGAGAGAGCAAGGTGGGTCTTTATGGAAGAATACCTTGCGACAGGTGCAAAGGTCTCTCCATAATCTATCCTCTTGATCTGTGAGAAGCCCCAGGCCACAAATCTGGCCTTGTATTTCTCAAAACTCCCATCAACAGCTTTCTTTACCTTGTAGATCCATCTCGAACCTACCACTGATTTATTAACCGACCTTGGAACAATTTCCCAAGCACTGTTTTTGACAATGGAGTCATACTCCTCCACCATTGCATCTGTTATCACACCCTAGATTTTCAAAGCGTCATTGTGTCAAATCCTCTTTTGGTCATGTTTTCAAGTAGGTCTTGAGTCATTTTAAGTTTTTAGGGGTTAAGTGATAGCGTTAGAGTCTCATTTTCATTTACAAAATAAAGTCCAACAACCTTATTTCATACCTTGAGTGTCTCATACCATGTTTAGAAAGACAAATTTTTAACCATTTTGAATAATTTTTGGAATTAGCCACGAAACCACGTTTTCATAGCACATACAGTGTAAAAAAACGGTTTTGTGCTACGAAAATGGCTGAAACTGCCTTTTTCAGCAAAAAAACCCTGTTTTTTTGCTTTTAGTAGTCAACGTCCAGAAGGGTTCCTGAGCAATTGAAAACTCTTTTTTGAAAATGGAAAAAGGTTTTTCTTCCTAACATATTGAAATAAAAAAACCTATTGAATTTTCTTGAAATTCATTATGAGGTTGGATAAATTGATGGTTTAACTTGCGCTACGAAACTATTGAAAGTCATTGAGAGAAAAACTCTATTTTATGGTTTTAGTAGTCTTTTTCAAGATCATTTTATGGCCACATGAAAAAGTATTTTGAAATTATGAAGGAGGCTTCTCTTCATAAAATCTCCAGATACAATAACCTATCTCACGTTTTTCATAATTTTTACCATTTGGGAGATACAGTACTTTCTTTTAAGCCATATTTTCAGAAATCAAAATTTTCCAGTTTTACACAAGTTGTTCAAAGACAGTTTCTGGGCAGTAGGAGAGGTATTTCAGAAAAAAAGAGAGGTTTTTGTTGAAGAAAAATTGGTCTCCAAAAGCCTCTTTCAGTTTTTCAAAATACATTATGGGTGAGAAGATAAAAGTTCTGCCTCAAAATCTATTTTTCAGATGAAAAAGTGCATTAAGTGACAAATCCTTAATACAGTCTTGTTTTTGGGAAAGACATCACTTTTTGAGGAATTTGAAAAGTTGAATTATTTTGATGGCTAAGGTTTATTAACATCAAGGAAATCATTAAAAGGTGAAAATACTCTTAAAATCAGAATATTGTGAAAAAACTGTGTAAAAGGGACATACACAGCAGTTTCGTAGCGTGCTACGAAACTACTGTAGGTGCATTTTTAAACATTTTTATAAGGGTTTTGAGAGGTAAAAAAGCTTCATTTCCGAATTTTGTTGCTGGTGGTGGTTGGAAATAGTTCACAAATGAAATTCTAGGTCTCAAGACAAAAGAAAAAGAATGGTTGACAGTGGTTTGCAAAGATACAAATTCTGCACTATGAAAATAGTTGCTCATTTCGTAGTGCAGCCATACCATCTCTCCTTTTACTTTTTCAAAGGATTAGTTTCTGTACAGGTGGAAAGGGATGTTTCCATGGAAGTGATAATACATGTCGCTTATCTTAAAAGGTCCATATTTCCAGCAAAAAAGGGTTCAAAGATCAAGCATGGAGGTAAGGGCTAAATTTCAGCAAACTCTGTTTCCTGGTTTCTAGGGCAGTTAGGTCATGGAACAACAGGGTTCATAACAAGGCTGGAGGCATCACCAAATTCGACCTCATGAGGTTGCAGGTGGAAAAGGATGAATTTAAGACTAGATAAGCTTGTTATGAGTATCTTTAGGAGTTTTAGTCCTATTTGAATTAGGACTCTTCAAAGACAGTCAAGCTGTCATTTTGTAATTAATAAGCCTGTTTTATGGTTAGAATAGGTGTCAATAATAGAAATTCGAATTCTCTTGATGATGGATCATAGAATCCAATATTTTAAAAGATATATATGAAGCAAGAGGTCGAATTAGAAGAATGTTGAAGACTTTTTGGCCCAGCTGCTGCTTTATGCTATGAAAGATAATTAGTAATGCAGAGAGGTTTTCCTAAACAGATATGAGTTCTCATGGGGTTAATGTTTTATTGATTTATATGTTACTTTGAATAATTTGCAGTGGATCTTATTGCTATTACTTAGAATTCACAACCATGTGCTTTGACTTCCTTTAGTAATGAGATGACTGTGTTTTTCTGCATTTTGTGAGTAAATTACCTTTGAACCATTAGCAGTAGATTCCATTGCTATTACTCATAATTCATAGCCCTATGCTCTGAATTCCTTTAGTAATGGAATTACTGTGTTGACCTATGTTCTTGAGTGAATTATATTTGTTTAAAAACCCCATTTTCCTCAGCTTCCAAGTCCAAAAATCTTGCCACTGAATCTACTGATTTAATTGACTCCATAGCCCAATGGTAGCAAGCCTTCATCTTTCAACCTACAAACACACAAAACCAAGATAGAGTTAGCCATATTTATTATCATTAATCAATATCATAAACCCTTGAGAGAGCCCTCTCAGGCTGAGGAGGCTAAGCCTCAGCTAAAAGGTTGGTTTGAAATAGTTACATTGAGGTAGTCTGATCAGCAGCCTATTAGGGTCCTATTTTGGTGATAACAACATCTACCCATGTGGGCTCCTACATTGCTTCCTGAAAGGAAGATGGTTTAGTCACAATACATTTTCTCATGAGAGCCATGTATCTAGTAAATCGGTCAGGATATTCTCTTTGTCTGTGTTGTGAAGTAGGGACTCCTACATTATGTGCAGCATAAAGTCACAACCTATCAGCTTCTGTGGTACGCCTTCTGCCAGTTATGATGTTTGGCTCTGCGTGAGTGTACTCCTCCACTCCATGAACCTCCACCTGTGGCTGATCCACATCTAGAGACTCATCTTTGGGAAACAACAATTGCTCCTTTGCATGCAAGTCTAGCTCCCTCTTAAGCGACAAGTGCATGGTTTTCCCCTCATCGAATTTTATATCATGTCGCACCATAGTCATTCGACTATTTGGAAAATACACACGATAATTATGGGGTGTTTCTGTTTACCCCAAAAAAATCCCAACTTTAGCAGTCAGCTCCAGCTTCTTCCTGTCGTCCTTGGTCACATGCACATAAACAGATGAGACAAAAATCTTAAAGTGTGAAACATCTGGTTTCTTACCAGTGAAAGTTTCTTCAGGTGTATTCATGCCAAGTAATTTATGAGGACAATGGTTTTGCACATAAATCGCAGTGTTGCATGCTTCTACCCACAAATGCATTGGTAGGACCCGATCATGCAACATCACTCGTGTTGCACCCAAGATCGTTCTGTTCTTCCTCTCCGCGATCCCATTTTTTTGTGGGTTATGAGGCGCTATGAGTTCTCTTCGACTTCCTTCTTTGCTGCAAAGTTTTTGAATTCTTTAGAGATGTATTCTCCACCATTATCGCTCCTAAGAGCCTTCGATTTCTTCCCCGACTCTTTCTCCACCAATGCCTTAAACTCATAGAACTTTGAGAACGTTTGATCCTTCTTCTGCATGAAGAAGATATATAATTTACGAGAAAAGTCATAAAAAAAAATAACATAGTACTTATGTTTTGATGTTGAAGCAACTGAGAATGGTCCACACACGTTTGTGTGAACTCTCTCAAGGATCCCCGAAGCATGATTCTCCTTCTCATGAAAGGTAAACTTTACATACTTCCCCATGGTGCAACCCTTGCACTGATCAAACTGAGCAAGTGTTCCCATTGGAAGTCTAGTAGATATTTGCTACATGGATTTCAAGGCTCCATGATGAAGATGGCCCAATTTCCTGTGCCATAATTCGCCCTCATCCCGGCTCACCACTTTTTTCGCCTTGCCCATCATGGTAGCACAACCATCTACCTCCAGGTTGTAGAGATTCTTAACTAAAATCCCTATCCTCTTGGCTTGACCAATTTTTTTATGTCACAGGAGAGATTTTCTATCGCTAAAAATAACGTCATAGCCTTTATCCTCCAACATTGCGACTGAGGCCAAATTTTTCTTCAGACCTGGAACATACATAATATATTTCAATTGAAATGGTTTACCTGAATCCCTCTAAAAGGTAATGGTACCAATGTCGGTTGCACTATACCGTCCATCATCGTCCATCTCTATATGCATTTGGAGATATTTCTCCTCCAAGTCACTGAAAAGTTCCTTATATCCCGTCATGTGAAAGGAAGCACCACTATCCAAATACCACACCGACCCCAATGCACTTGAAACCATGCATGCGATCAAAGAGAATTCAAGCTCAAATTGCGAGGCAAGGGCCGTACCAACTGCAACTCCAGCAACCTTCTTGTTCTTCTTCTTTTGCGGACAGTTAGTAGCAAGATGCCCATGTTCATGACAGTGAAAACACTTCACCTTGGACATATCCAGCTTCTTACCTTTAGACTCAGATTTAGAATGGAATTTCTTGTCCTTCCTCTTCTTCACCTTGGCATCCAAAGCACAATCCTCTTCATCATCATGCTTTGATGAAGAGTCATCTCTGGTGTTCCGCCTGAACTTGTCCTGCACCAGATCCGACCACAGTCGTTCCCAAATTTTAAATTTTTCCCGTCCATTGATAGAGTCTTCATAATTGTGCCAACTCTTAGGAATTCCCAAGAGAGCCAAGCTCACCAAATCATCATCAACAAAAATTATTCCGACACTCCCAAGCTCATACCTACATTGGACAAACTTTGTGAGATACTTTGGAATGGCGTCACTCTTTTCCATCTTGATCTTTCTGAGTTTATCTTTGAGCACCAATTTCCTATGGTTGCTGTTGCTTTGGAATAGATCCTTCAAAGCCTTCCACATAGCATATGGTGTGGCTTTCCCATGGAGGCTTGAGACAATGTGGTATCATACTCCCTCCAATAGGATCCTCCTCGCCTTTGCTACTTTCTTTCGCCGTGCATCAATATTGGCAACGTTTGCAGCATCTGGCTTAGGAACATCTTTTTCAATGAATTCCTTCAAGCCATTGTCTTCGAGTACTACCTCCATCTTGTCCTTCTAACCAATGTAGTTCGACCTGCCCTCAAGTTCATACTCTAACCTCAGGCCATTGAAAGCCATTTCAATCATGAATCAATTGTAGTGGCAAGAAAGTCTTTCTGCAAATTCGAATTCTTTCCACCAACAAACTCAACTCCTGCTTCAAAATTGCAATTGCCTGTGCTTTGATACCATGTAGAAATTTAATACAAAATATGTATTTCCTAGATTCTCCTGATCTAAAAATAATATGCTACTATTAAATACATAATCACTTCTACAATAATTGCATAATTTGAAACAATACAATCACCAATCACAATATCATGAAGAAAGATCAATCACACATAAGACAGATAATTTATCGGGGAAAGCTTATAGCTAAAAACTCCACTATAGTCTATTATGTATTTTATCATAGATCATGAAACAATTACATACAAAGCTTTAATCCAAGAGCTCTTAGTACATGAGCTAACTGTCTCACACTGTCATACAAAAATTGGCAAGTTCCTTAGCCAATTTATTGTCTCTAGATAGCCTGCCTCCACTGTGCAATGCCAGCTGATAGCAATCCATGAATGAATGGAATCCTGCTTTCCTTGACTGTGCAATCCTCATGGGCACATCCAATATGTGTGGTTACATGTGTGTAACCGAAAATGTCACAAATGATATTAAACTTCCCTTTCACCTAGAGCTTAACTGGGTCTCCACTGGATCTGACATGCATGCAGTTAATAGTAGTAAATCTTCAGTTGCATGTGAGGCCACTAATTGTGAATTAATTAATAATTAATTCACTTGATATCTCACTAGTGTATCTTTAGTTACAACTAGCACAACTGAGTTTAACTCACTTAATTGAGTTAAACTACTTTATAAATTTCATAATTGCACTTCCAACTCTGTTACAACTTTGAATCACTCAATTACAACTAAGTCCACTTGCATGTCCCACCAACCAACCTCTTAACTCGAAATTCCCATAGCTAACTGATTTTCCACTTCAGTTAACTATTTCCAAGTGCTCATTGAGAGTAGATTATTGTTTATTGTCCAACTATTATTAAGGGATAATAATAGTTGACATGCATATATAAATAGACATGCAATCTATAAATAGAACTTGCACATACATCTATAAATAGACATCATCTATAAATAGAATTTGCTCATGCATCTATAAATAGACATCCACCTAAAAATAGCTTGAGGCTCCATCATAGTGTAGGTGCTTAATTTTCACTAGGATCTTCTTGTTGAATCTCAACACCTTGGATCTCATAGTCCCAACATTAGGCTTTGTATATGCTAAATTATAAAATAAAAAATATCATACTTTGTGCATTTTTAAGTCATCTTTTTAGGGTTGAGTCATAGGGTTTCATAGCTATTTTATGCATTTTTTTCCATTGAAAAATTGCTACAACATATTCAGTTATTTACTCTTTGAATAACGTATGCTTATTTATTGTTTAATATCAGTTATAGGCTATGTTTGTATTGTTGTAAATTGTGCTTCCTAAAAACCCTATTTTTAACAACAATTGCTAATTTGAATGTAACATCTCTATGGGATATATTCGAGCCTCTCAAAGGCCATTCATTCCCTCTAGATTTAGCCATAGGCCTTTTGACCTCCTTACCTTGAATTATTTCTTGCCTTACCTACAACCCTACTTTATTGAATATCATCTTTCGGTGTTTTATTTAGCAAAATCCTTGTACAATATTAATCTTCTGAGTTCTTGGGTTATCTAATCTTCGAGATCTATTAGGGAAGTCTCCCCTGTGGAGATAATAATATCCATCCATAGAACCATAAGGGAATAATTTCTAAGGTGACAGTGGTAGTTGATCTCATTATTTCCCTTAATCTAAAGCTTAAAGAGGCTTCACACTAAGGTGATATATTTTGCGGTAACAGGGCCCAAAACCATAATATCAAAATTTTTGAAAACCCACCATGCTCTTGTTGGTATACTTAAGAAAAAGGGAATCCTAAGAGCTATCATGAATTACTTAGTACTTTGTGCAAATAATGAAATGCTCCATGAGGATAACATTAGCCAAAGTGGAGTGGTGAGAAATGAATGGGTACAATTCAAGGAAGAGATCCCATATGAAACAATTTGGACTAGAAAGTTTGATAAAGGTAGAGAAAGTAGCAAGTCACAATGAAAGCGCCCTAAAATAGAGTAGTACCTTGAACTCAAATCCACATGAATATGATGTGCTCATTTGAGGCAACCCCTAAAACTTTGTCTTAAAGGGAACTATGGATAACACATTGTTATGCGGAATTATGGATTACGGATAAAACATTATTTCGTAGATGTAGTGCTCATCTAGAACAATAGGTTAAAGACTTTGCAACTACTTTTCCTAACTATAAATAGACACACAGAACAAATCAATGAACTTACTTGGAGTCCAAGCGCTTCCTATTATCCTTCTATCACTCTTGTTGTAGCTTCAAATTTGAGCTAAGTCACCAAAATATTCTCTGCAAAGATGAACACTAAACAACAATAGATAGAAATAATAAATATGTCTATTCAAGTTATTCAATTAAATCAATAAAACATGAATCAAATGCATCAAATAAGAATTCATAATATGAAATACATGAGCTTATATAGATACATATGTGGGAAAGTAAGCGGCAATCTTTATTAATGGATAGAAGGGGAGGTTACAACCCAGTGATTAATTTAGTGTCACCATCTCCAACAGCATCCCAACCTCATCACAATGCACATCTCTCCAGCAGCATGTCACTGAAATCAATTCCTCAATTGAAATTCCACCAGCATTTCTCTACTCCAATTAATCCTTATCAAACACTAAGATATGTGCTCAATTTATAGAGGAGCTGAAGGTAGTTTTATAATCAATGACTTTCCAATAATAGGAAAGACATGTTCCCAATCTTGTAGATGTCAAATGGACACATGGATTCGAAGTTTGACACATGTGAACTCTTCTAGAAGGCACTAGCCAAGTGGAGATTTTGGAACAATGTGAATTTCACTCCCAATGTGACCAATGCACCCTTGAGTGTCGGGAAGTGCTTTGCAGAGCACCCTTGAATTGGGTTACTTGCATATGCAATGCACTTAGTCCCTTTACAGGCAACGTTGGTGAGCTCTCACATGATATATTATAAACTTCAAATCTTGGAAACCTTTGCAGATGAAAGTCATGGATGATTTGTCTTGTTCTTTGTAGCAACTGAAATGATAGGGGATGATAGACCCTATTCATTGGTCCTGGAGATGATTTCTAGTTAACTAGGTAATTGGGAATGATGCCCTAATTGACCTATAAAAAATTCCCCCCTAAAGCATGAAGTCAGAATAATAATTTTTTTTTTTGATTGAGATGCTTTACATTGTGAAGGGCTAGAGATGAAGTGGAGTGGTGACCTATATCAATCTTACAATACATTACATCATGATATATCCTCTTAATCATAATTGTTGAGGGTAGGCATTCCCATGTTCAGCACATAAACAATCTAATAA
Source organism: Pinus albicaulis (assembly GCA_034641835.2). Taxonomy (NCBI): domain Eukaryota; kingdom Viridiplantae; phylum Streptophyta; class Pinopsida; order Pinales; family Pinaceae; genus Pinus; species Pinus albicaulis. The sequence goes on from CM076579.1 coordinate 1,001,583,508, forward strand.
CATGTACATAGTACAGAAAGTCGTCTTCATTGGAATGTTTCCCAATGTAGACATGCCTACAGATATAGGCCCATGTTTGGATGACAATCTGTATGTAAGGTCACCGTATAGATGATGTGTACAACAATCCTGAAATCGCAGCCTAGATGGCTGAAACTAGATCTGGGGTCTTCTTGTCTCGTTCACTCGATCATTCGGGTACAAGTCTAGCCATGCAAATATATGATTTGTAGTCGAACATGGGAAGACATCGTTTGATTACCAGCCAATGATGTGAGCTGTTAACAAACGCGAGAGAACCACCATTGATGTCAATGTTTGTTAGGTCCCTATATTACTAGTATAGTCCCTGATTGTTGTTAGTGTAACCCCCTTATTGTTATTATTGTACCCCTGCAACCCCCATATTGTTATTATTGTGCCCTTACGTTATTATTGTTAGGTCAGCTAGGATTACATTGTGGCCCCACTGGGATTAAATTGTGGCCCCATGGACTCCTATATATAGAAAGGAGGTTTTTTAATTTGAATCATCCAAGAATTTTTCATTCATGTAATGTATTGGAGGTTTCCCCCTCGAATTGGCTTATTTCTAAGGCATTGATATCTATTTTCTTCTATTTTTGGAGCTAGTTTCCCAACATTTGGTTTCAGAGCTTTGGATTCTAGGGTTTCGCTGCTCCAAACAGGTCATCGTGGAATTTTCACTATAATTTTTTTTCTATGAAGGTTCAGAAGTTGAAATTTGTAGGGTGCAAAGCTGAAATCCTGAGGAACATATTCGCAAAATTTCAGAGCTTTGTTCGCAATATTTTTGGAGATATGATCTGTGGAAGGTAGGGATTTTTGCAAGCTCCCGAATTTCACTTAAACAGGTCATCGCGGAATTTTTTCTATAACGTTTTTTCTATGAAGTTTCAGAAGCTGAAATGTTTAGAGCGCAAAGATGAGATCCTAAGGAACATTTTTGAAAAATTTCAAAGCTTGGTTCGCAAAATTTTTGGAGATATGATCTATGGAAGTTAGGTCTTTTTCAGGTTCCCTAATTTCATCTCAAAGAGGTGATCGTGGGAAAATATTCATAACTCTCTCTCTGAGCATCAAATTGGAATTCTGTAAAAAGTGGCTGGAAGTACATGGACTGTTGTTTCCTGTCTATAAATTACAGAGCCAAAGGAGCAAACAGTGACCTGTGGCAAGTCGTACAATTTCGCTCTATTGAACGAGTCCATAATTAGGTCATTGTGGGGCATTGGACATAACTTTTCCTTGAAGAATCCAAATCAAGTCAGACCTGTGGCATTTGAAAGAAGCTTCAGAGTACTACTATAGGGCAAATTTCAGATATTGGGGATCTTCAATTAGAGAGATAATTCAATTTCAATGTAGAGCTCTACAAAAGCAAGTAAAAGGTGTGTATTTTTTTTCCGAATTGCATAAGTCTTGTTTGAAGAATCAAGTTGAATTGATTCCAAGGGCATATTGTAGAATAGATATCAGTATTGGTTTCTAAAATGGCCCCTCAAAATAATTCAACACCCATTAAGCCTTTAAAAGGCTCTACTATGACTCATGAAGACGAAGAATGGCAACATGACATATCAAAATTACAAGAGCAAGTGCAACAAATTTTGCTCTCACAAAGAGCAACAAAAAATGACATGGAAGTTTTGAAGAAAGGTGTGGAAACTAAGATGGATGGTTTGAAGAAAGGCATGGAATCTAAGATAGATGGCATGGAAGCTGGCATGGAATCTAAGATGGATGACGTGGAAGCTAAGATCAATGAAAAAATGGAAAACATGAAGAATGATCTAAAAGGGTTGACAAAGTTGATACAAGAAATGTTTCCTAATGGTGAAAAGATAGTAGAGGAAACTCATGATGAGAACAAAATAAATGTTAATAGTGATTTCATAAACTCTAATGTTGGTGGGAAGAAACACCATATTCCAAAAATGGATATGAGGAAGTTTGATGGAAAGGATCCTATAACATGGATGCTACAGATGAAGCAATATTTTGATCTCCATAATGTGCAAAACACACAAAAGGTACGTATTGCAAATTTACATTTAGAAAAAAATACATTTGTATGGTATCGATGGCTTTGTCCCCGTAAAAAAATTGTCACTTGGTCAATTTTTACAGAGGAAATGATAGCACATTATGAGGATACAAAGAGCAACACCTTCTTTAGCCAATTGATAAATCTCAAACAAAAGAGTTTAGTGGGGGAGCACATTGAGGACTTCCAAAAATTGAATAGAAGGGTAACTGATATTCTAGAGGAATGAAAGATTGATCTCTTCATAGGTACTTTAAAGGATGACATCTAGCATGAAGTTTGCGTTTTGGAACCCGATTCATTGGAGAAGGTATTCAGGTTGGCAAGAAAAAATGAATGTAAAATTATGGTGATAAGGAAGCCTACCACTCACTTCTATAAAGAAGGAAGTGTTGCTACGCCTAGATTTCCACAACCTACAAGGTTGACACCACAACAATTGGAAGAAAAAAGAGCAAAAGGGATTTGCTACAATTGTGATAGAAAATACACTAAAGGTCAAAAGCTAAAGGTCATAAGTGTGCTGAGAAGAAATTATTTTACATAGATTGTGAAGAGGAAGAAAATGAACAAGAAGAGGATATACACCAATAACCAACCCTAGAAGAGAAAGAAATGAGTCCGACCATATCGTGTAATGCATTGGCAGGAATTACCACTCCTCAAACTCTCAAGATAGAAGGACATATCAAGAAGAAAAAGGTAATAATGTTGATTGATTCAAGTAGTACCCATAATTTTATTCATTGTAAGGTAGCAAAGGAATTGAATTGTTTCCTATACCTAGCACCAGAATGTTAAGTGATGGTTGCAAATGGAGGAACTATAAATTGCTCTGGAAAATGCCATAATATAAAGCTAACCATGGGGGAATATGTATTGAATAGTCCAATTCTTTCCATTCCTATGGGAGGTGCTGATGTTGTACTAGGAGTACAATGGTTACAATCTTTGGGGACGGTAGCTTTTAAATTTCAAGAACTTTTCTTGAAATTTTTTTTAGAAGGAAAGGAAGTCGAATTACGGGGTATTGCAGGGAAGCCGGGAAAGATAATAAGCTCTAATTTTATGACAAAGCTTCTAAATAAAGAACAATGAAGCGTAATTGCACAATTATGCTCACTAGAAGTTCCAACATCAAAATCATCTATTTCTGCAAATCTCCAAAAAGTCTTGGACAATCATTCCAAGGTGTTTGAAACTCCCAAAGGACTCCCACCTATTCATGATCATGATCATGCTATTCATTTTATTTCAGAAAGTGTTCCTCCAAACATCAGGCCTTATAGATATCCTTATGTCCAAAAAAGCCAAATTGAACGTCTGATTGCAGAAATGTTAGAGGCGGGTATAATTCAACCTAGTCAAAGTTGTTTCTATACTCCTGTAGTATTGGTACATAAGAAGGATGGATCATGGTGCACGTGTCTGAATTATAGGGAGCTCAATCAGCTCACCATTAAAGATAAAATTCCCATTCTTGTGATTGATGAATTACATGGAGCAATTTATTTTACCAGGTTGGATCTTTGTTCAGGATATCATCAAATTAGAATGAAGACTGAAGATATTCCGAAAACAACATTTCGAACTCATGAGGGTCATTATGAATTTTTGGTCATGCCTTTTGGCCTTACCAATGCACCTTCTACATTTCAGGGGTTGATGAATTCCATTTTCAAACCCTTCCTTAGAAAAATTGTGCTAGTATTTTTTGATGAATTCTCTTGAACATATCGGAGACACTGTGATGAGTTGGTAGCTTTGACCCAAAACCGAAGTGAAGGTATGATGAACATAGGTGTGAATGAACCGTCAAGATGATTACCCAACCCAAATAGTCACGGATATGGAGTGAAAGAAGTGTCATGTTCAAGAGCGACTTGCTACCAAAAAGAAACTTTGCTCACTTTTCCCAAATTTTCCCTAGTCATTTGTTGACTAGTACCTCTTTATTTTTTAACAAGCTTGAGGAGGATAAAATTTTCTTGATCTATAATTCAACCCTTCGGGCGAATAAAGTATTGCTATTTAATAATTTAACGATTCTAGTGATAAATGAAACTCGATTCTTTCCATGATCGACAAGCCGTCGCTATTTTATGTTTTAACGAGCTTAGCAATAGTGATAGCCCGGTCCTTTTTCATATTTAAAGAGTCTGAAAAAGAGGATGAAAGAGAACTTCATAAGTACTTTTTTCTTAGTTGTCACTCGGATAGAAAAATTATGGAAAATAATATACGAAGAGAACACTCTTGATGCATTATTCAACTTAAGGTATTCCTTTTTCGTAAATAATCAATCTTAGTATGGAAAAGGGTTAAACTTATACTGAGTAGATATCAATTCATTTACTTTTACGAGCTTGAAAAGGCAAGTTCTCAGCAATTTTTTGATATTATTGGAGTTTGAAAATAGCTGAATGTAATATTCCAAATTAGGAACAGCTCATGAATCATGCATTAAAAACGCATTTCCAGCAACATATTAAATAAAATAGTGAAATGGACTCTTGGATCCCATATATTAGTCAATATACATTCTATAGAGCTGAAACAAAGCAAACTAGGTGGGTTAAACAGATCTCCCACACCTAGGATTGCCAGAAATTGCTAAAACCCCAAGATTGCAAAATGCGAAGTTGCTACTCAAGGGACTGCGCAGTCTAAGAGAGGTTTTACACATAAAATAATAGGAGAACAATATATCTACTCATGTATTGATAAATAATGCTGAAGAATAGAGATCTAGTCTCCTCATACAAAATACAAAAGAAACCGGCAAGGGTTTCCTATCAAACACTCTACATACAAGATGGGAAATCGAGTAATTTACTGAATGACCACTGCAACATTGAATTAAATGAGTGTAGAGGGCTGAAATATGTCTTATCTTCTGTACATCCCTTAAGGGATTCCTCCCATGAAAGGATTAACCTCTCAATCACAAGGAAACACTGCAATGGAGCCACCAAATCATGCAATGAGCACTGCCTCCAAAATAACACATTCCCTAGTAGTGACAGTGCTAGGAATGTATGAGAAATGTGTGGTCTAATACTACAGATCTGAAATAATATCTGGAGCTCTCCAAACAGGTCTCTCAAGTGAAGGAAACCTTCCTTCAATGAGAAACTAGCTCAGGAACCAAGATTCCAATCCCTTCCACTGTTGCACCCAGCAACACTGCACAATCTCTGGAAAAAATGTGCTAATGAATTTGGCTCCTCCTCTCCCTACGCGGGAGCCTTTGGATGTGCTCTAGATGTGACAGTGTTGTTGCCTTCATCTGCATCAATGTGTATGGGCAACATCTCAACAGTTGGATCCTCTTATGAAAAGGAGATCCCCATGCCCTCTTGTCCAAGAATATGAACTGGAGGTCTTGATTCCGGAAAAGTGTAATGCAAGAATTCAGCTCCTCCCATGTTTTTCTAAAGTGGATTTTCCTCCATCACATGCAAGGGTTTTTTTTTCTCAAGTTTTTGGGCTCATGTGCCTTAGGAAGTTTTTCACCAAACCTCCCCATCAATGTTTCTATGAATCTTGCATAAGATGAAGCGTTGGCATTCTTTAAAGAACAATATTCAAAAATCCACTATGCATGAGCCTTAACTCTGAAATGCAGCACTGCAACTTTGATGGCTTCCTTTTCAGAAATGTGGTGCAGCTACAAATAGGAATCTAGTTCCTTCACCCAAGCTCCAGTTGAACATGTAGGTGATCCGGAAAAAGTAGATAGAAGAAATCTACCTGCATCCTACTGCTGGTTCTTCTCCACCTGGATCTTTCAAAACTCTTGGAAATTAGTATGATCTCTAAAATTCTCAGTTTGAGATTCATACTCCTGCAACAAATCACTAAGAGTTCTCCTCTTAGGCATTTTTCCTCCTCCCATCAATCTCAAGATAGCTCTGGGCACTTGAATGCGTTGTACATCATGGAGTGCAGCTGCATGCTCACACTCACCGTGTGAAAATCTAGATTCAGCTCTAGATTCAACCTCCTTTGGAGATCCCATCTCCAATCTCATTTTCTTCAACTCTCCTTGAAAGCTCTGCATAGATTCTGGAAGAAGCTTTGTAAGCTTATATTCCTTCCTTATTTCACATACTGAAGCTTTAAGGCTTCTGTCCATCTCTCCTTCTTCTGATAGCTAGATCTAACAGGATGAGCTAGAGATCATGCTCTGATACCACTATAATATTCCAAATTAGGAACAACTCAAGAATCATGTATTAAAAACACATTTCTAGCAACATATGAAATAAAAAAAGAAATGATAACTTGGATCCCATAGATACATCCATCTATCATCTAAATACAATAGGAGATTAGAAAGAAATGAAACTAGGTGGGTTAAACAGACCTCCCACACTAGTGTAGCTGAAAATTACTAAAAACCCCAAAACTGCATTTTACCGGAGTTGATGCATAAAGTGACTGCGCAGTCTAAGAGAGGGTTTACACATAAAATCATAGGAGAAAAATAGATCTACTCATGTATTGATAAATAATTCTGAAGAACAGAGATATAATCTCCTAATACAAGATACAAGATAACCCGACAAGGATTTCTTGTCAAACACTCTGCATACAAGATGGGAAATTCAGTAATTTACTGAATAACCACTGCAACATTGAAGTACATGAGTGTAGAAGGCTGAAATATGTCTTATCTGTTGTATATCCCTCAAAGGCTTCCTCCCATGAAAGGATGAACCTCTCAATCACAAGGAAACACTGCAACAGAGCCACCAAACCATGCAATGAACACTACCTCCAAAATAACGCATTACCTATCTGGAACAGCACTGGGAATGTATTGGAAATGTGTGGTCTGATACCATAGATCTGAAATAAGCTCTAGAGCTCTCCAAATAGATCCCTCAAGTGAAGGAAACCTTCCTCCAATGAGAAACTAGCTCAGAAGCCGGGATTCCAATCCCTTCCACTACTGCACCCAGCAACACTGCACAATCTCTGGAAAAACTATGCTGATGAAGTTGGCTGAAGCTTGGCCTAAAAACCTGATGTGGAATGATGAATTCAAACTCTCCCAATGAGGCTCCTAAAAGGAAATAGGTGGGATTCCCACTCAGGAACACCCGGTGCTAAACAACACTACTACTCTACTGAACAACAAGAGAGAGAAAAAGTCTGAGCAGACATGAAAAATAATCTAAGACATGATGAATAATTCTTCCATCCTCTTCCTTATATAAAACATGATTTTTCTTGCCCTTGGCCCCACTCAATTAGGTCATATCTATCCAAAGATACATCTCCCTCCAAAACTGCGTTATTCATCCTTGGATTCCTCCTCCTCTAAAACTGTGTTGTTGACTTAGTCAAAGCAGCTTGATTTTATCCCTGTTCACACATAAAGGTGTTTTATTAGGCTTGAAAGAGTGTCCCTTTTCACATTTGGATTATTTTATTCCTCCTTAGGAGACTTATGGGTTTTTCCTCCCATTTATTCACTAGCTAGAGCCGCTACTAACTCTAATGTTCCGTTTAGCTTGGAGGCTAAAATTTTGGAACATTACAGTCCTCCCCTCAAAAATATTTGCTTGTCCTCAATAAAATGTATAAGGAGAGCAAAATTTATCCCCTCCTCCTCATGTGGCCTCCCATTGATGGCCTCCATCACCGCATCAAGAGAATCTACAGATAAATTGTCATCCAATGCTTCCTCCCAAGTGTGCAATACCAAAGTGTCTGCATCAATCAAAGGTGGAAAGTGTGAATGGAAACTTGCTTGCTGTTTCATGGCCTCCACAAAGTAGGAGTGATGACCATCATGGTGAATGAATGCCTCCCTCACCCATGCTATCATCCAAATGAAGTGAGTCACCTTCCAACATGGTAACTCATGAAAAGTATCCTCCACCTTTGGCTCCTGAAATGTAGGTGGGCTGAATAAGTGAACATGATAGGCAAGAGGGCCTATACCACACTATCCTCCTCTCCACTAATGATAATTGTAGAGGGTATGCTGATCTAGGGCTGCAACATGATTTCCCTCCAATGGCAAGAAGAAGATTGATTCTCCAAGGACCCTCTCTCCAAATTCATGAGTCATGTCAACCCAAACCATTCCATACAAGATGAATGGCACATCATCACCACATGGAATCCAAATCAGAAAATGGCTGAGGGTTATGTGCAAGTTTGGATGATACATATGGTCTCTCTGGTGGATGCAGCATAGTTCTCCCATCTGTTGATTCAGAGTATCAAGTGGCAAGTTGTCCTCCATGGAATTTCCAGCTATGCATGTTAGCTCATCTACTATAAAGTAGTAAGAAGAAATATAGATCAGCTGTATACAATCAAAACAATACAGCACTTGCCCGAAGTCATGTAGATATGGGTTATCAATAATACAAGATTTGGCCCTAAAGTGACAATGAAACCCATAAATAATCTTGCTCTCTTGCGGAGCAATGCACTGTTTACATATGGTGAGAAAATACAAATACTCAAAAAAGAAATCACTAAGTACATAATTGTATTTCTTACCATGAATCGTATGTGAGCTGAAAGTGGGGTCCATGTGTAAGTTTCCCCATGGGTATGCCCTCATAAAAATCTGAAAGAAGAAGGGATACAGATACTTTTTGGAACACTCCATCAATAAGAACACACTCCCATGTGACAATGATGTAGGCCTTGTAAATAAGGCTCCATGACTCCTCTCTTTGACATTCCATATGACAAATCCATCCGCCATCATGCCGCTATGTGAGAAGATCTTCTTCTGACATGGAAGTTTCTCATGATCCTCCAATGCTGAAGGGTAACCTCCTTGCACCATGAATGTGCCTTCCTTCCCTTCAGAAATATCATGAAAAGTATGGGAAGAATTTTTCCCATACTCTCCCAAGTGCAACCATAGCAACAAAAACTTTTGCTGCTGCCTCATCTCTCCCTCATACAAGCCATAGAGTAAGATCATGATGGTCAACTTGTATGATGTCCCAAAAAATAGTTTAGCCATGAAGTGCCTCTTCAAGTTCTCCAAGTGGTTCCTCCCACAAGTATAGAAAAAGTGTGATGTGGCAATCATGGTTTGCCCATGGTTCCTCCCAAAATGTACATCATATAAAGTGGGGAGAATCATGCTCCCAATGGGCACCTCCAACCTCAAGCCCACTCTCCAAACAAAGCTCCCCATAAATATATACATATTAGCAACATATGGAAGCAAATTACAATGAGAACAAGTTGCCAAGTGACAACCGGAGAGTGAATCGTGGTCCCTCTCATGGAACCAACGTAGTGCATCCTTGGCCTACATCAAAATAATAAATAACAAGTGCTTTTCCAGCCACTTGTTTGCTACCACAGTCATCTCATAAGATGAAAACATGAAGTTACAATATGGTGTCAATGGTGCACACCAAGAATCATGTGGCTTCCCCCACAAACCATAAAAAAGATAGACAAAGTCAATGCTACAAGTAGCTACAAGTACATCATCATACAATATGCAAGAAGAAGCAACTCCCCTTGATACATCATGCTGCTCAAATAAGGAAAAGAAGTACAATACAAAATGTAAAATGATACCTCCTCCATCATGTACTTGAGGTCTTGAGCTGAAATGGCTCCACTGGAAATTCTCCCTCACTCCCAATGAGTAGGAAGGTGGCTGTGACATCCTATCTATCACCATCTGGGCTATGCATCTCTCCATATGCTGATATATGTCCTACTAGATGCCCTCCCAAGTGAACTCCTCCATCAAATGGAAATATGCATAAAAGTGCATAGAAGAGAAGTCCTCATGTGCTGCATGTAGGAGCTTCTCCTTGAGACTAGAAGATCTAGTTAAGAAGATCCCGCCATAGGAATAGATGACCACATCATCCACCATGTATTTTTCATCTCCATCCGGGTCATCAAGAATCATGCATGCACCAAGATCCTTGGAGTACTCCACCGAAAGATGAGATTTCCAATAAGGATCAATCCTCCTAAGAGACAACGCTGGTGATCTGGCATGTGTAGCTTTCCTCATGCTACTGCCTGCTGCTTTGACATCCCCCATGCCAAATTCTTCCTCCAAACTCTTCACCTCTCCAAAATCCCAGAGTGGTGAACCCAAAGACAAGATATCTCTCATCAACTGCAGATCTAGTGGCCTCCCTGGTGGAATGCCTCCATGTAGTGAGATATCAATGTCAAGAGTAGACTGTACATATGATTGGGAAACCTTTCCCCTGCCCTCACTATGAAAATTAGTATGCCTCTTCCTTGCAATAGCTTTCTGAAACAGAGAAGGATGTATGCTTCTCATCAACTGATGCTGCTTTTCCTCCCTACCTCCTCCTTCCAGCTGCAATGCTGCACCATCATGCTGCTCACTGATTATGCTTGGACCTCCAAGTATGAGATCTTGGGGAACCTATTGTAAAGATACAAGAATCCCTCTTGTTGGAGCATGTGCTCCTCCTCCATCTGCATGAGGCATTGGATGTCCTCTAGATGTGACAGCATTGTTGCCCTCATCTTCCTCAATGTGTATGGGAAACATCTCAACAGTTGGATCCTCATGTGAAAAGGAGATCCCCATGCCCTCTTGTCCAAGAATATGAACTGGAGGTCTTGCTTCCGGCAAAGTGTAATGTAAGATGTAAGCTCCTCCCATGGTTTTTTGAAGTGGAGTTTCCTTCATCACATGCAAGGGTTTTGTTTTCTCAAGTTTTCCTTGCTCATGTGCCTTAGGAAGTTTTTCACCAAACCTCCCCATCAATGTTTCTATGAATCTTGCATAATATGAAGTGTTGGCATTATTTAAAGAACAATATTCAAAAGTCCACCATGCATGAGCCTTACCTCTGAAATGCAGCATTGCAACTCTGATGGCTTCCTTTTCAGAAATGTGGTGCAGCTGCAAATAGGAATCTAGCTCCTTCACCCAAGCTCCAGCTGAACATGTAGGTGATCCGGAAAAAGTAGATAGAAGAAATCTACCTACATCCTGCTACCGGTTCTTCTCCACCTGGATCTTTCAAAACTCTTGGAAATCAGTATGATTTCTAAACTTCTCAGTTTGAGATTCATACTCCTGCAACAAATCACTAAGAGTTCTCCTCTTAGGCATTTTTCCTCCTCCCATCCATCTCAAGATAGCTCTGGGCACTTGACTGTGATGTGCATCATGGAGTGCAGCTGCATTCTCACACTCACCATGTGCAAATCTAGATTCAGCTCTAGATTCAACCTCCTTTGGAGATCCCATCTCCAATCTCATTTTCTTCAGCTCTCCTTGAAAGCTCTGCATAGATTCTGGAAGAAGCTTTTTAAGCTTATATTACTTCCTTCTTTCACATACTGAAGATTTCTAGCTTTTTTCCATCTCTCCTTCTCCTAATAGCTAGATCTCACAGGCTGAGCCAAAGATCATGCTCTGATACCACTGTAATATTCCAAATTAGGAACAACTCATGAATCATGCATTGAAAATGAATTTCCATAAACATATGCAATAAAATAGTGAAATTATCACTTGGATCCCATAGATACATCCATATAGCATATACATACAAGAGGATATCAGAAAGAAATGAAACTAGGTGGGTTAAACAAACCTCCCACACTAGTGTAGTTAAAAATGACTAAAAAACCCAAAACTGCATTTTACCGAAGTAACTGAATAAAGTGACTGCGCAATATAAGAGAAGGTTTACACACAAAATAATAGGATAAAAATAGATCTACTCATGTATTGATAAAAAATGCTGAAGAACAGAGATCTAATCTCCTAATACAAAATACAAGATAACTCGACAAGGGTTTCTTGTCAAACGCTCTACATACAAGATGGGAAATTCAGTAATTTATTGAATAACCACTGCAAAACTGAAGTACATGAGTGTAGAAGGCTGAAATATTTCTAATCTTCTGTAGATCCCTCAAGGGCTTCCTCCCATGAAAGGATGAACCAATCAATCACAAGGAAACACTGCAACAGAGCCACCAAACCATGCAATGAACACTACCTCCAAAATAACGCATTACCTATCTGGAACAGCACTGGGAATGTATGGGAAATGTGTGGTCTGATACCACAGATCTGAAATAAGCTATGGAGCTCTCCAAACAGATGCCTCAAGTGAAGGAAACCTTCATCTAATGAGAAACTAGCTCAGAAGCAGGGATTCAAATCCCTTCCACTGCTGCACCCAAAAACACTGTACAATCTCTAGCAAAACTGTGTTGATGAAGTTGGCTGAAGCTTGGCCTAAGAACCTGATGTGGAATGATGAATGAAAACTCTCCCAATGAGGCACCTCAAAGGAAAGAGGTGGGAAACCCGCTTGGGAACCTCGGTGCTAAACAACACTGCTACTCTGTTGAACAACAAGAGAGAGAAAAAGTCTCAGAATACATGAAAAATAATCTAAGACACGATGAATAATGCTGCCATCCTCTTCCTTATATAAAACATGAGTTTTATTGCCCTTGGCCCCACTCAATTAGGTCATCTCTATCCAAATATACATCTCCCTCCAAAACTGCGTTATTCATCCTTGGATTCCTCCTCCTCTAAAACTGCACTATTGACTTAGTCAAAGCAGCTTGATTTTATACTTGTTCACACATGGAGGTGTTTTATTAGGCTTGAAAGAGTGTCCCCTTTCACATTTCGAGTATTTTATTCCTCCTTAGGAGACTTATGGGTTTTTCCTCCCATTTATTCACCGGTTAGAGCTGCTGCTAACTCTAATGTTCTATTTAGCTTGGAGGTTAAAATTTTGGAACATTACATTGAAAGAAGACTCCAGGGGTTCCTTTTTAGTTGTTATCGAAGCTCGAAAAAGAGATAAAAGCGCACTTCAAATCCTTTTTTGTTTTTAACAAAGCTCGAAAAATAAGGAGAAAAAGTATGCTTTGTGGTCAAATCATTCTTGAAATAAATCTGCACGACTAATCTGTTCATCACTTGTAAGACCTGTTCAGAACAACATCAAATGGATTAAAAATACTTGTTTCATGATAAAAAACATAATGAAGCTATAGTCATAGCAATAAATATGATTTGAAAACAATTAAATGACTATTAAAAAGTGTTTTACTATTCATTTTTACCATTCCATAGTTACCATTTTCATTTTGGAGCTCTGAACTTGATTTTGCCCCTAAAATTCAGCTGTTGATTGCAATCATTTCTGTGGATGGATTTCATTGCCATTTGATCCAGGTTAGCGATATGAACCCTCTCTTTCATTCAGTAATCATTTCATTTCGAATTTCTACAAATTTTTAGGTTTTTGGGGACCCTAAGGTAAATTATTCTCCCAAAGAGGTCAATGCACCCTTAGACATTGAAAAGTGTGTTGCATAGTAGCTAAATTGAAGGCTAGCTGCATACACAACACATTGTCTCTTGCTAGAGCATGCGTTAGGCACAATCTACATTTTTGTTTTTTGCATTCTGCCCAAAATTTGCCCAATTTTTTGCATTGAATGGAATCTAATGGTTCTTATTGTTGTATTTCAAATTTCCATTGCATCACAATGACGATTACATGGAGGGAAAGAGAACATAAAGAACAGGATATGATTTCCTTAAATGATCCGGGCACAGTAAGAGCCCTAAGAGATTGTGGACTGTTAAAGTATTTCCAGTTGTGAGGGACGAGGCAAAAAATAAAACTAATGGAGTTCTTACTTCGAGCATCAGATCCAACTATCGAAGAATTTAATATTAAAAACCAAGTGGTTCCTATAACGGTTGAGGATGTATACTTTGTTACAGGTTTGTCGAGGAGAGGCTTGCCTATTTCGCTCTCAAGGTCTATTGTTGTAGGGGAGATAGTGAGAGATTATTTTTTGCAACATTGTTATATAGGGGCAGAGCCTAGAAAAGATGGAAAGATAAACATCTGGGATGTTAGAGATTTTCCTTTGAGAACTATCCTTTTTACGATCGCAAAACTTGCTGGAACCATTACACTACATGTAGCGAATAGATCATATATGTAGTATGTGCTAGAATGCATGGAGCCAACAGTCTTCAACTGTTCTGAAGCTGTACTTTCTCAGATAAAGGAACAACTGAACAAAGCAAAGGGAGGAAGGAAGAAAATTTTTAGTTATGGTTTGATCCTCATATCATTCACTTTAGAACAGATTCCACTGATGCAGCCACAACATGTAACATTGGATGTGTCTAATCCTAGAGATCCACGGATGCAGAGATGGGTAGAACTAATGGGTAGGCATGAAGGCCAATCAACCATTGTGTTCTCGACTGCGTTCTTCACTTGGTTCTGGCGATAGATTGTCACCATCGATGAGTATGCATACGCAGGCGTTTATTTCTGAGGAGATCCAGATTTAGCTTTACCAGAAGGTGCTCAGTGGGGTGCAATGGGTAAGAATGTTTTGATCATGTTTTTTATTTTCCTAAGGTTTGTACAATGTTTTTGTATTTTTGATGTTTTCCTAAGACTAAACTAAATGTTTTATGTAATTCAGATTTTGGTCGAGTTCAACCAGTGGAGGAACCAGAGAGTGTAGCAGATGAGCCAGCAGAGAGGGATGTCGGAATAGCAGTCCTTCGGGATCTTGATATGGCTGAGACTCTGGCTGAGCTTTGGTAGCACATAGAGGGGTCGACCTTCGGAATTCTGGATTGCCAGATTGAAGAGTTACCCATGCGACTCCAGCGTCACACTATAGGTGTTCCTAACTGTTGGATGTGGTTACTACGTAGGATAGCTAGATCTATAGCATGTTACCACGAGCACCACTAGTTTACTTTTGAAATTTTGCATACATTTTGAGGTCAAATGAAAAATGTGTCTTGGGCACAATTTTTTTTGAAAACCTATAACCATCTATCTATTTTTTTTCAGTGTTTTTCTTATGTTTATTGTGCAATCATATTCAATGATGTGAATGTTTTCTTTACATGTGTTGCAAATGTCTGTCTAAAACTTGATTAGCTAAAGAATCAATCAATGTGTTCAAATTTCTGGAAATGTGCTAATATTGAATAAAATCAAAATGTCTTTCCAAAAGTTGAACTCTTAGGAAAAATCTATGAAGTGTTTTATTTCTTACAGTATAAACACTAGTAATTTGTAATACCATAAGTTGTGAGTCTAACCTTATGATAATGCGGTTAATACCAAATGAAATGGCATCAGAGAGAAGTTCGATCAACGAGCTATACTCAGCGATATTTTTCATCGATCTACCAATAAAAATCCCTTGAAAACTCACTAACTTGTCGTTCGGAACGAAAATGGCCCACGCTGCAGAGGATATATTCTGCGTACTATGACTAGCGCCATCAGCATATCCAACAAATGGTTCGGAAGATTCAGACATCTGCGATGAAATGTAAAGTGGATTACTAACATCAAGAAAACAAACTAAGACATTTAATGCAAATCAACATCATATATATACAATATAATACAAAAAATTACTACATTCATGATTAAGCATATTAACGTCTTAGATACAACCCATTCCTGGGCTGCGCCAACAAAATTCCATCGTAATAAACTAACTCATAGGCACCCTTAGCAAGAACTCTTTTGAAAATATAGGGGCCATGCCATAATGGCTCAAATTTTCCTGTACCCATTACATCAACTTCTTGATCATAAAGTAGGACCAAGTCGCCCTCTGAGAAAATGCGAGGCTAGACATTTTTGTCGTATAGCGCCTTTCTGCGTCTCTTATGCGCTTCGTTAGCCAATTGGGCTTCACGACGTGTTTCATCAAGATGGATAAGGTTAAAAAGACACGCTTCTTCTTCTGAGGTGTCAAGTAACAAATCGATTACGAGTTTTAACGATGGTATTTCACATTGTATTGGCAAGATAGCTTCCAGACAATACACCATTTTAAAGGGAGTAAATCCGGTTGCATTTCTTACCGAAGTTCGATACACCCACAAGGCTGATTATAGGATCAAATGCTAGTTTCTTTTACGAACTCCTATCATTCATAAGCACATGTTTAAGAATCTTGTTGATAGCCTCAACTTGTCCATTTTATTGTGGATAATAAGAAGTAGAATTATCATGTGACAATCCTAACTTGGCAGTTAATTCAGTCATCATTTGGTTGCAAAAATGCTTCCCATGATCTGTAACTATAGCCTGCGGGACCCCAAACCAGGCAGTAACATGATTAAAGAAAAAAAATGCAGTTGTCTATCATGTGTTGTTGAATGTAGGCATTGCTTTGGCCCATTAGGTAAATTAGTCGACTGCGACAATAATATAACCATGCCCCCCGGACGAACAAGGGTTACAGGTCATGAAGTCAATACCCCATTTCGAAAATGGTCCCATAGAGACAACATGATGCATTGGCTCTAGCAGTTTGCGGATTTTAAGATAAAAAATATGGCACGCATGACAACTTCTAACTACGAGGATGCAATCTCGAAATATTGTAGGCCAAAAGTAATCAGCGTGGAGTATCTTCTGCATGGTAGCGTATCTAGATAAATTTCCACCACAAGCCCCAACATGATAATAATTTAACACCTTTCCAGCCTCCTCATGAGTGAGGCACCTCCTTAAAATAGTATCGACACCACGATGATAAAGTGTATCACCAATGATCAGATAATATTTGGCTTGGTATCAAATATGTCGTTGTTCAGAGCAAGAGGTATCAGGTCGAAAAGTTTGAGTTTGGAGATAAGTGATGAAATCTCCATACCAAGGATCAGATGATCTGATCAGAAACATAGATTCGTCAGGAATTGATGGTTCTGATGTAGTTGCAGTACTATCAGAGGGAAGGTCATAGAGAAGCTCAACCAAAACTAAAGACTTCTTTGACTTGGATTTGATGAATTCCAAATCAAATTCCTGCAAAATGATAATCCATTTTGAATATTCCCCCCCCATCAATTGACGTGATAAGATATAAGTCATGGGGTTGCAATCCGAAACGACAGTGGTCTTTCGGAGCAGGATATAGTGTCGAAATCTTTGGATAGCTTGAACAGCTTCCAAGGAAATATTTTCTATGTAAGAATACTTAACTCATGTATCATTGAGATTACAACTCAAATAATAGATCAGATGTTCAATTCCATCTTCTACTTAGACCAAAACCATAGGAATGGTCGTTTCAACTGCGACGATATATAGGAAATAATCATTTTGATAATTAGGGGGATACATTAATGACGCTTGGATAAGATTATCCTTGACAACATCAAAAGAAGCTTGTGCAACTTGGTCCCAATGGAAGGGAACCCCCTTTTTCAAGAGCCGAGTAAATCCTTTAGCTATTTCGGCATAGTTTGGAATGAACCTTCTTAGGAAGTTAGCCTTTCCTTGAAGTTTCTGTATTTAAAGTAAATTTGATGGTGCAGGAAAATCATGAATGGCCTCAACCTTCAATGGGCCAATTCGAATTCCTTCTTTTGAGACTATGAATCCAAGCAAATGACCAGAATCAACACAAAACACACATTTATGTGAATTGATGCATATTTTGTAGTGTCGGTAGCGTAAGAAATTGGCTTTCAAATGCATCAGGTGATCAATCTAATTTCGTGAATTCATGGGTAAATCATCTAGATAAGGTTGAAAATGTGCTTGATGTCATTGAAAGCATAATCCATTGCTCTCTGAAAAGTTTCCCCAACATTCTTTAAACCAAACGGTAGTTTCTTATAAGCGAATGTGCCCCAGGGACAGATAAATGTTGTCTTATTTTGATCCTCTGGGCAGATATTGATTTGATTGTAGCCGGAAAATCCATCCATGAACGAAAAGATTTCACATCCAGCACAATAGCCAATAATCTAGTCAATAAAGGGAGTAGGATAGTTGTCTTTTGGACAAGAAATGTTGATGTGTCGATAATCGACGCACACTCTAATGGTTCCTTGTTTTTTCATGACAGGAATGATATTGGAAACCCACTCGGTTAGCAGAACAGGGTAAATGAAACCAGCATGAAAAATATTTTCAAATTCTGCTTTGATGGCAATGAATTTATTTGGATGAACAGGACGAAGCGGTTGACGCACCGATTTGACATCAGGATACATATTAATAGTGTGTTCAACAATACTAGTATCTATGCCTGACATTTCCTCGTAAGACCAAGCAAATACATCACGAAATTCACGAAATAGAGAGCAATATAATTCGAGTTCTGATGGAGGAAAATATACACCAACATGAATATTTTCTACAACGCCAGGTTTGGTTGAAATATCGATAGAAATGTTTGTTCAATATTTGACAGATTTTGCTTAGAATTGATTGCATTATTAGGTAAATAATTTGAAAAGAAATTTTTGATTTATGGGTGATATATTTCACTAAGATGATTTTCTTCATAATCAGGAAGATGGGAACGATGATGATAATATTCCCATGGTTCTCGTTCTAACATCATGACTTCCAAAATATTCTCATCTATCAAGAAAATTAAGGAAAATGGATCAGATGGAGTACCAAATTCTAAGGAACGATCAACCCAAACGATCGGCGACGCTGATTTTGGATTCACCACCCAAGCCAGATAGATTGATTGGTATGCTAGATCAATAGGGCTGGGTGATAGAAACTCATCTAACGTAACAATTTCAGAATAATCCATACTCTCCCTTAAGCCAGATGGAGTGGAAGAGATCATGTAGCAGGTCTCTATACTTGCAATTTATATCGATGTCGCAGGCGGAGGCAATGAAAAGGTTCCCATGAGAGTGGAATCCTTTAAGAGTCCTACACCAATGTTATGAAGTGCTAGTTGGGGTGCGTGAATGAAAGGAACACTTCCAGTTACCTACGAAGTGGAGGCAAAGAAGAATAGTTGATTAATGACTGTGATAGTACCTTTATATGGAAAGGCAATTATTCTAAAATATGTAGAAAGAATTGCAGCCATTGCTTATACCCATGGCCTTCCAAGTAGAATATTATAGTCAAGGGGTCTGTCAACAACCTCGACATAAATATTCACTATTTTTCCCCCTAGTTCAACATGCAGGTTATTAATAATACCACAAGGCTTATATGTACATCCATCAAAAGCCTTCAACGTCGTTGGTGATTGTGGTAAGCACGGTGAGCCAAGTGAATTCAAACAATTTAGAGACATAATGCACGTAGATGCTCCTTCATCAATAATAGTACGATGAACAAGGTGATTGAGAACATTTACTTGTATGGAGAATGCCAATTCTACTGGTAGTTGCGGCACATAGCCCGTATGATTAAATATGACAAGATTAGAATCAGTCGGATCAATTCCACCAATAGCCGATAATAAAGCTTATTTTTGGGAGGAACAATTTTGTAATACCTCAAGAGAAGACATAGCTAAAGGGGATTGAGCCAAATATTCAACTTTATTATAATTTTGAGTAGCTCTTGCTCGAGGATTAAATGTCGATTTGTGAATTACTCCCTTTGGTGGCTTGATCGTCAATTCAGGAATAGCAGTAGGCAGTACTGATTCCGTTGACGGATTTGTAGTCAAGGTAGTAGGTTGATCAGTGGCCTGACTACCATAATATTTTTTACGCGTTGACACCAAAATATATGTTGAAGTTTTTGTGACAGATAGCATAAGTACTTGGGAACTAGAAGTTGGATATGTAGCAACCAAATTAGTGTCTGGATTCAGAAACAGATCCGTCAACAAAGCTGATGCATTGGAAGTCGTAATAATATTTGAGACTTCAGCGCGGTGAGGACTATCTCGAACAAAGTGTTCCTCATTACAGATTATACATGGATAACGAGGTTTCCTAGGTCGAAACGATTGATCAGATGATCTTTCCTATGGGCTAGAAGTTTTTTTTTTCTTAGATTTCCCTTTTTTCTTACTTCCGGATTGCTTATCACTTTTTCCTTTTTCAAACGACACGACATTAATTTCGGAAGAAGGTGCAAGATCAAATGCAGTAGTATGATGTGTGCTCGCAGTGCCAATCAATCCGTCTCCGGCATGAGATTCCTTTAATTGAGGAGGAATAGTAAAATTATATCTCGGCGCGTTAGGAATTTTTTCATAGAGCATGCCAGACTAAGTATAAATCAAGTCTAAATATTGGGCACGAGTGATAAATTGCTCTTCTATGACGACGCCACCCTTAGCCACATCATCAATTATGGATGGTAATAGGGACTTAATAAACCACTCAGCTAGTATCTGATCGGAGATGTGAGTAGCATTAGTCTATTTGAAATTGTTCAAGAGTTCCATTCCAGTTTCATATCGTATTTGTAACTGGAAGTGAGTGAAAAGGACAATAGCTAGGATAGTGAAATTATCAAAAGAAGCTCTAGGTAACTCAATATACTATTTTGTAGCCAGACCTGTGAGCGTACGCTGGAAAAGACGTAGTCGAACAGAATCATCATTTAGGGAATTTGATGAACACCATAAATGATAAGTCATGACATAAGTCGGCAGGTCTTCCCCAGGGTTTCCATTGAACTTAGGAATATCCGAGGGTAATTTGTGAGGTATGACCGGCCACCAAGGAGCGTATTTGATTGGATCATTGGTTAGCCAATTTAAATCTGGTAACTCTAAGGTTGCAACAAAAGGCAACTGTCAATTAAGATCAAGTTGAGCATAGGCAGGGTAAGATGGAATTGCTTGAGAAACATTCCTTTGATCACCAGCATAAGGAATCTACTTCTGGTGACCCAGATAGGGGTTGTTTTTAAAAGAAAATGCTTGAGGATTTTGTTGACAAAAACCTGGATATGATACTTGTTGAAATGAAGTCTGAGGTATTTGTGCCTGAGGCTGCCAAGGGGTCTGTCCACCAATGTTATAACCAAAATTAGAATAATTTTTATTTGGTTGATAGGTATAACTAGGTTGTGGCTGTGACATCCCATAAAATGGTAGACCAACTTTCGAATAAATGATTCCAGATACAGGTTGTTGTAAATTAACTAAAGGATTTGGAGTTTGTGGACCCAATATTTGAGGGTATTGAGTTGAAGGACCCGTTTGATAAGGTTTTTGTACAAAATTTTGATTATGTAACTAGGGTAAAGATGTATTAACAAGTGGAAATGATGTAAGTGTAACATGTTGAACTAGTTGATACAAGTGTATAAACGTTTGTGGTTGGATAGGAAGAGTGGGCTGCCATTGACAAACATTCATTTCGACATTAGATTGACCAAAAAGTGATGGAGTACTGTCATATTGGGTGACCAAAGGTTTCCCCCCAACATGAGGAGGATAATAAGATAGAAAATATTGCTCTCCAAATGCTGGGAGTCCAGTTGATATGGTACTTGAAGGAATAGACCCAGAAGGACCAGCTTGATATTGCCCTAATGATGTGTATAAAGAATCAAGTCGTTCAGTACTCACTCTAGTTTTACCAGTTATAATACCATATGATGACATTGGTAAAGTCCATGGATTTGAAGATGCACTAGAAAAAAATCCAGATAATGATTTATAACCTCATGGGACCATAGGGCCACCATGAAAATATGACTCTTGTGAAGTTGTAAACATCGACGAGGTAGTGAGGGCAGGTGCTAATGTAATTGGAATAGATGGCCCAACCAAAGATGTTGGTTCAGGCATGGTTACTTGACCAAATGTATACCCTTTTGGATTGACGGGAGTTTGAATAGGAACAAGATAAAAAAAAGCAGATGGTGATGATTGAGGAAAAGACTCTTACAGGTAAAGGTCCTCCCCAAAATGGGTTGGAGTTAAAGGTTTCTTGTCTTGTGGGATTTCTTCAATCGCAATTAAACCAGGTGGAAGTATTTCATCGTTAGGCCTATAGTATATTTCATGTGGTTGACTGTGTGATGTGGGAGACTCAATGGCTACAGAAATTTGTGGGACGACCAAGGCAGGAACAAATTCTGGTTGTTCGACTTCAGGATTCAGATGTTTTGGAAAATGGGAGACAAGATCTGGATCAAATTCTGGTTGAAAAACATAGGGTCCAGTAGGTATGGTCTCACTGATTGGATGGACCGTGACCACAGGTAGCTGCAAGGACTCCATTTCGACAACAATAGACAAACCGGGATGTGTAGAAGCAACTTGAGCTAACTCGGGTATATGGGAAGATGATGTTTCACTAGAGGTATGAATAGTACTTGATTCGGTAGAGTCTTGTCACCTTCACCGACCAGGAGTAACTTTTGGTGGTAAAGGTGGTTTCAATGCTAATCTATGCGAACGACGAGGGAAAGGATTTTTTTCTTCCACAATTACTCATTTATTTTTAACCAAAAACAAATAAACAAAATAAAAGGGTAATATTAGGAAAAAGGGTTTACCAAGAAACTATGAATTGCAGAATAACTCCTGGAAAACCAAGAAGTACGAGCAAGTAATCTCCCCGAATGTTGTGTTCGGTGTATCACAATTTACAAGGTGGCCGACTCGGTGCACTATGGATGGATAAAAACCTAAAATTTTCCTCCCAAATATACCTGAAGGTACGTGGAGGCCCAAGTCCGTATTAGCGTTTTCTGATGCGAAACCGCACAGCGAGAGCACCCCTTTATACTTTTCGTACTGTAACACCGCCCGATATACCCGAAAGTACATGGACGAGCTACGATATACTTACGTACATGGAGTGAGGTATCACACTCGGAATGTATGGAAGACAAGTTAACGACAACTACTATGTTTTACGACGTCGGAACACGTCTCTAGCCTAGACCTTCTAAATCTTATCGTTATGGTTCCAACGCTTTGTTAGGTAAATTGAGATAAATTTTAAGCTGATCTTGTTTATCAATTTTCATTTCAAAGTTTCACCTCGATGATGTATTGGAAATTCCTAAAATGCAAACTAAAATGATAAGAAATATTTTACTTTTAGTTTTTCAATGAAAATCCTAGCTACTAGAGGTAAAGAGAAATCAATTTTAGAGCAGACAAATCAAAGAGCACAAACTAAATGTAGATTTCCTAATCGTTCCTTTTGCAAAACACACAATCCACTACATCCAAGTGCAGGTTTTTATTTTCAGTTCCTTTAATGTCATGAATGCAGAAAAGAAACTAAGTGCACCAAATCAATAAAAACAAATGCCCTTTACTTTTGAGAAATGAGGAATGTAAACAACAATTTCTCTTTTTAAGGAAAAATGAGGAATTTAACAACAATTTCTCGTATGGGAAAACAAAGAAGTTACGACAATTTCCTTTTCAAAAGCAAATGGATCTAATGCAACAACGAAAATACTTTGAAATTAATTCGTCAATGATAAAGAAAGACACTTTAAACAAACATTGAACAAACTTTTCTTTCAGAGGAGGAAGAGGTAGGTAAGGTCATTGTTCAATAGTAGCATTTACAATCATTTATATATATATATATATATATATATATATATATATATATATATATATATATATATATATATATATGTATGTATGTATGTATATGTATACACATATATATATATATACATATATGTATACATACATATGTATACATATATATATGTATATATATATATGTATACATATATATATATGTATACATATACATACATGTATATATATATATATATGTATACATATACATACATGTATATATATATATATATATATATATATATATATATATATATATATATATATATATATATATATATATATATATATACATACATACATGTATACATATATATATATGTATACATATATATATGTATACATACATATATATATATGTATACATACATGTATACATATATATATATGTATACATATATATATGTATACATACATATATATATATGTATATATATATGTATACATATATATATATATATATATATATATATACATGTACATACATACATACATACATACATACATACATATATATATATATGTGTGTGTGTGTGTGTGTGTGTGTGTGTTGGGCACATATCCATACAAATAAATGTATCTCTCTTTTCTTCTATATAACACTCATGTATGTAAGAATTGCACATAATACAAAAAACTTTATATACATAAAAAAGAAATACCATATCCACAATAATTAGAAAAACTTTTAAATAAAGAGAAATGCTATATATGAGATATACAAAGAAATATATAATATTGTTATAATGTTAGGTAGAAATATCTATAATGAAAATTTTATTTTAGCAAGGTCTATATCTTCATAAGAATTGAGATAGAATGCAATATCTTAAACCAATATCCCGAGTTTATTTTATACATATCTATATCTTTATAAACGTTTAATTAAAACACAATATCAATTAAATGATGGGTCGAGGGACCGAAATGGTTTTCTGTGAAGGTTACATGAAATGTCTCATGAGTAGTACTGATGATGATTGGAACGTTATGGGCTTCAACATCAGAGATGGGTCTTCTTTCTCTACACCTTTTCCAGAGATGGCTGATGGAGAGAAAACTTACCCCTATCTGCTAACCTGTGAGTTTGAGAAGGTGAATGTGAAGGTGAAGGTGAAGGTGGAATCCTCATCATCAGGGTTCAAGGAGATTACCAGAATGCCTCCCGTTTATGTGCTAGAATACCCAACTTTCATTGAGGCCGAATACCCATTTATGTGCTGCATAGGCATTGGGGATCGTGCATGTTTTGTAATTAATGATTTTCTAGTGATAGAGGTGGTTGTTTACAATATTGGTGAAAAAACATGGAACAGTCTTCCCAGCTTTCATTTAGATGAGGAAACAAAGACATGGAATATTCTTCCCAGTTTTAATTTAGATGAGGAAACTGGTCACAAGGTATGCGAAGGCAGTGGTATGGCATTTGAACCAAGGTCTGACATGAAGGTTCTGTGAAGCTTGATATGCATTAGTTTTTAAACATGATTTCTCTCTTATTTAGGTCTAGATTGGTCTCTCCAAAGTTGCCTTGCCTTGCAATGTTCTTTGATATCAATAGTGATAACAACTTGTTTTATTTTGGTAATTAAAAGAAGTTCCTTTTATTGATTCAAAATTTTTAATACAAAATCGGAGTGCCCACAACCAAATCCCCTGTTGTGGTTTGGAAGTGGCCTTTAGAGATTTAATGCATTATATTCTAGCCATTTTTACAATTGCATGATATGACTTTATCCACTATATATTTTTTCCCTGTAACAAAATTTGACCTCCTTACTGTTGGATTGATTTGTTTTCTAGAGATCAGATTGACAGCCTTTAAGATTTTATTATCTTGGATGGTGCCATCTTGAAACCCGTGATAAATATTTTGATAACATAATAAAACCTTCCTAAACAACTATAAAACCTTCCCAGGATTGTTTCCTCGGGCCTTTTTTCTTCATTCTTATCTCTCAATCACTACTGTATTTGCAATGTATGTACTATGTTTTGTCTCTCTTTCCTCACTCTCCTTGCCTTTTCCATCCCTCCCTGACTTCTTTGCAGCAATTTTCCCAAAATTTGTTGGATGGATTTTTTGTCTTTCTCATCACAGTGGGATACAATGGATTCCTCAAGTTGCACAACCTTGATTCCACTTCTTTTTTCTAGTCCCTTGATTAGAGCTCCATTCTCCAATATTTCACTTGCTGGATTGATGCTCCATTCAGTGTTCTTGTATTGTGCATCATCATACCTTTTTGGCCAAGGATACCACTGGCTAGATAGAACATCTTGAATGTGAATCCGAGTCCAATGTGGCCAATAAAAATTCCTCCCAAGTCTCTGTTTAGGCTTCCAGGGAATGGATCTATGAGGAATACAATGGGGATTATCCTATTCTTTATTTGGGTTCCTACTCTACCCCTAGTCTTAAATAACATTTAACATAGCTCTCAGCAAGATTCCCACTCTGTCTACCACTTGATTCGTAGGTTGCCTCATATCTTCCTCTTTTGTAGGAGATCTTTGCAACCCCTTTGAGAATCAAAGTGTCCAACCCTACACATTTTCCTTTCTGGTACTAGAGAAGTTTTCCCTTTTGTTTATGACAAGGCTCAAGCAATCAAAGAAAAGAACAAAGCCTCAAGCTTGTTAGGTAAAGGAAAGAGGAAAAATGTTGTTAATTTTGGGAAACTAGGTCCATATTGCATGTTGTACTGCTCAGATGATGATGCCAATATTTTTATTGGATTCCTCTTTCGAAGAGGTGCAATACCAATCTAAAGATCATCTTGATTGGATGAGAAGAACATTTATTTTGAATTTATTCCACTTATGTGCAAGGTCGGCCAAAATTGTAATGTAGGTTTGGAGCCCCAACAGATGTGTCACACATCCTCACAGATGGATATATATTAGGCAGACTTGGAGTTCATTTCATCGTCCACTCATCACACACTTCTCTCTTGTGTCTGATTGTTTCGATCATCATTTGGAGGCTTCTCTTCTCACACGTGGGAAAACAACAGCTAGGGTTTCAGTTTTGATCTGTCTAGGGTTTCAATGCATCTTTGACCAGTGTTGAATTTAGTCAAAACTTGGTCCCTTTGACCTAAAAATCTCCCAAAATTTTGATTTCTGCAGTCCTCATTTTTTTGGCACAAAAACCGAGGCTAGACGTTGACCTTTGAATTTCTGCGTTGAATTTCTATTGTTGTTGTTCTGCGTTGACCGTTAACTGGACAACATTGAATCTGGGTTGAATTTTGTGGAGCTGTCTTGAGGGTTGTGTGACACTTCTAGTTGGCTGAATGTAAGGAGAGTTTGCTAGTTGAAGCATCCTGTTGACTGCCGTAACGCACCACAACATATATATTTTGTTGATCAAGTTAAGTGTATTTTTCGGCTTGTCTTTCGTCGATCTATTGGTATGTTATTTCAACATTTTACTTTCATGTTTATGTGATTGCTATTCGGTATCGGGTTTAAAGTAAAGTTGCATCAAGCATAGAACATCTTCGAAAATTTCCATGGGATCAGAGCTAAGGTGAAGACAAAGCCCAAGCTTGTGTTGAAATCAATCACTGAAGAAGTAGCATTTGTCAAGGACCCATGGGTACCTCAAATTAAAATGGCTTCAAAGATGATGGTAAGTTGACTGGAAAGTCTGACTATCATGTTTGGAAGATGTCTTTGGACTTGGTCTTGGAAGATCAATAGGTCATGGACTATGTGCAGGGTAAAATCCAAGAGCCTCCATCATCTGCACCTACTGCCACAAAGACGAAGTATAGAAAAGGGGAAATCAAAGCTAAGCTGATCATCTGATATTCCATCCACAAGAGTCTGGTTTCTTACATCTCTAAGATGCGTACAGGAGATGTATGATAAGTTGGTCAATATGTTCAGGGCAAACAATGCAAATCAAGTTCTTTTCTTTAAGAACCAATTGAAGAATCTCAAGAAAGGCAGGGATGAATCCGTTCAATCCTATTTTCTGAAGTTGACTAAAATAAGGCATAAACTTATTGTCATTGGGGAAACTATAGTTGATCGAGAAATGGTTCTCACCGCACTTAGAGGTCTCCCCTTCGAATGGCATGTATTCATTACTACCATTCTCAATAATAATGTGATTCCTAATTTTGACAAAGTATTGTCGAGATGCACTCAAGGGGAAACAAGAATGATGGAATATGAAAATGAGGGAAATGCTGCCTTCACCGCTCATGCTAAGAAGAAGAACAATGGTGGTCTAAGGAACCATGGAAGAGCAGGGGTCCAAGGAAAGAAAGGAAGATGTTACACATGTAACAAGTTTGGCCACTATGCTAGAGAATGCCCTAAGAGAAGGGATTCTCGCTCGGATGATGACAACAACAACAAGAGGAACGAAATCAAAGGAACAACAAGTTCAAAGGAAAGAGGAAGGCTCCCTCTGGTCGTAATGGAAATGGGCAACCTTTCAAAAGGTCAAGAAATTCCAGGTATGAGGAATCTAATGTTGTTGATGATAAAATAAATGAATTCATTCTTGTATCTTCCCTCTCCGTTGCATCTCCACCCGACACTTTGGATGTATGGTTGATTGATAGTGGTGCTTCAAGGCACCTAAATGGGTTTAAATAAGCTCTCTCTGATTTGATTGAGAAGGATACTAATCTGAAAATTATCCTTCGAGATAATGCCACCTATCCCGTGAAAGGGACAAGGACTGTGACCCTCCATTTATCTCAAGGTCAAGTCCTTCGTTTGCAAGATGTATTGTATGTATTTGATTTGAAGAAGAACCTTGTGTCTATTTCGGCCATGGAATACAAAGGTTTGAAGGTGGAATTCGTCGATGGAAAGGTACATATTTGGAAGAAGAGTTTCAAGGAAGCTCTCACTATTGGCTTTAGAGTTGATACACTCTACCAAGTTTGAGGTGTTAGGGTCCTATAATAATAGGATTCATAATTTTGAATTCGCTATGTTAAAGTCTTGTTATATTGTACATACCTTTGCTTTCTGCAAATGTTTTCCCATATTTAAAAAAATGAAAAGAGGGCAAGTCCTAAAAGATAAATCAAAGGACTAAAAGAAACAAGAACAAAAAAAAGAAAAAAGAATATCGAGTATAAACCCCACAAAAATAGATGAAATTAAGATCCTGAAAGTGTTGCACATTCAAATTCCACTACTATTAGTTTACTTTTGCAAATAAGATTGTGTGCAGCTTGTAAAAAATTCCACAATCCATGAGGATCAAACAGTGTAATCTTGATCATTTATGCTTTAAATTTCATGTTGATAGTTAGAGAATAAAGATCTAACAAAACTTTTTAATCTTGGCAGATTAGTAGTTAGATAAATAATAAAAGGGCTTGTTAGTATAATCTAAGCTTTTGGAAATCATAAGGTTAGAATTAGATAGTTTTCCTATTAAAATAAAATAAAGGGACAGTAAGCTCAAATGCGCCCAAGAAAGCAAATAAATGATAGGATAAAAAGGTTAGGTAGATTACTTTCACAAGCATTGGAAAGCATCAATTGGTTTGTTTCTTATCATTAATATCCATTTCGCTAGCTTAAAACCCATTTTTCCTAGCTAAAACCCATTTCCATGAGTAAATCCCCTTCCTCTTTATTAATTCCCCTTTCCAGTTAAAACATACAAAAACCCACTTTTGTATAGTTTTAAAAGGTTAAATTAATCGGGCCCCATGTAAAATATTTTCCCGATATTATTTTTAATCTATCACTAATATATTTCTAACTTCCCACTTTGTATATTTACTAACCCTCGTATTATACTAAGTCCCCATTTTATACATATTTCCCAAACCCCATATATTATTTTTATCCTTAGTTTATATATTATTTAAATTTCCGCTACCATTTTAACTATACTAACTCCTTTAAAATATTAAAACCTTGTATTCATTAACGCCCACTTTATTAAACCATCTAATCCCTCCACGTTCATATTTTTAAAACCCAACCTTAGTTACATTTATACCCCTTCGTCTATTAACACCCCGGATCCCACCTCTTTGAACCCCACAATCCCGTCAGTCGTCCGATCATCGCCCATAGATCCAACGACCCTTATACAAATTCGCAACTCTCGACCATCTGACATTTAAAACACCAAAATCTTGCGAAATGGGCGGTTTTTCCCAACCCCTCCTTTCCATGTGTCCTTCCCACACTTCATTGCATCCTCCACCCCGAAACCGTTAACCACTTTCAGCCCATGCGATAAACCGCTTACCTATCGACCCCACGCTATGGTGAACCATCATGCCACCTATCCACTCATCCATTGTGTAGTACATTGTGTGTCCACCCTTCATTGCATTAAACTGCTAATTCACCCCTGCACAATGTAAACAATCACAAAGTTCCCAAAGTATAAGATCCCATCATTTCCTATCTCTGTTTGAAATTCTTAAACCACAAAATCATTGTCAAAGCCGAAACAAAGCCATTTTCCACCTGAATCTAAACCTCCACAGTCCAAAAACCTCTTTGTTCCTTTAAGCCATATTGCCTCCCTGCAAAATTTGTGTTTCATTAACTGTTGTTTTATTCTTACAGGTTATTGTCAAAATATAAAGTTGGACAAACCGTTTTGATACTAGTCACAAAACTGGTTTGCTCCAGATTCTCGGAGTTTAATTTAAAGGCTTCATTAAACAACAGTTTGTGTATAAAGAGAAAATCAAATCGAATGAGAGACAAAGCAAAATGAGGAAAGTTACATAGTGATGTTCAAAAGAGATAAAAACATTTACCTTAGCAAACAACAGATTCATAGCTTTTCAAACTGATCTTTTAGTAAAATCCAATTTTACTAAAATACATAAAAAAATGATGAAAACAAACATTCAAATAATGAATTTTACTGTGGAAATTAAAAGAACATGGTGAAAGAAAATTCACAGAGTCGCAACAAAGACTGAACTGACAGTTAAAAGCAAGTTAAAAGAGCAGTCAAGTCAAAGTGAAAATAGATAAAAGAAAAAGGAAGAAGACAACATGAGAGATAAGCCATTATAAGAGAAACAAACAGAGGACAACAAATCAAATAAAACAGGGACAAATTTCAATCAGTTGAAAGGTGTCACTACCTTTTGGCCTCCATATATTTTATTTCCAGGAATAATTCCTAAATTAGTTTTAGGATATTTTGCATTAGTTTTTGTATAAATACTTCATCCATTGAAGTATTAGGTGTGAATTGCTGAAAATTTCTATATTTTTAAAGAGCTAGACTCCAGAGGGTTTTTGTACCAATTTCAAGCTAGCAAACTGGACTGAGCAATAAAGGAATCATATTACAGGATTCATGTGTTGAGCCACTTCAGTGAAGTATCTTCATTTGTTCTTGTCTTTATTTAAGTATCCATAAATCTTGTATGTTTTCAAATTTAAATGCTAAAACTGGAATTTTATTACAGAATATGTTTAATTACACTCTGTCTTGAACTGTCTAGCATTTTGATGTTTTCTTCTGATATCCAGACTAAGGAATTCTTCATTTCTCCCTAGTTTCGATTGACCTCTGTCATTTCCTTCATTATTGATCCAGGAGGATCTTGATCGTTACAGTTCAGCAGAAAGATCCAAGTCAACTCCAACAGTTCGATGTCCAGTTCAATTTCCAAAACCGCCAATTTCTTCAATGTCGTCCTCAAAATGATCATGGTTCGGTTCGCCAGTGGAAGATCTTTTAGTGTTATGGTCGTCATGTGTGATGAAAAGGTGTAATGTGGGTTAAATTTATGGTGAAATACATTATCATGTAAAGGTCTATGGTTTAAAATCTAACCTATATCTAAAACCCTAATACCTAAGGCTAAAACCCTATACACATGACCTAAGACCTAATCATAAACCTATCTCTAAAACTAAGTGATGGCCTCAGTCCTAAACCATATTTCAAACCCTAAGCATTAAACCTAAATTCCTAAAAATGCTAAGTCCTAAGTCTTAAATCTAAGTGTTAGGACCTAAGCATTATTCCTAAGACATATGTTATAAACCTTATGGTCTTAAATTCCTAGCACAAAAATATTATAAAAAAACCATATTATAAAACTATGTTATAAACCTTTTATAAGTTTCAGAAGATGGGTTTAAAACTATGGTTCGGGTGGTAAGTTTTTAAAAACAAAACATTACAAATAAACCATATAATAAAACCCACTGTGTTAAAATTTAAACACACAGTTATTAGACCGTGTCAGAAATATAATAACATGTGAGCAGATTTGAAAACAACAACGGGATTTGTCCATAAGTTGTAACTGTGCAGAGACCGCCAGGTTAATATGCCATGTGACAGGTATGTGACTGCGGGTTGAACCGCGCCGGAGCCACCGTGACTACTGGTGTTACATCGTGCCTGCCTGCCTAATCACATGAAATTATTATCATTTCCGCTCGGTGAGGCTAACCGTCAGGGTTAAGGCCTATCCAAAGTTTAAAAGTGGTTTTTCAAATTTATTTCAGCGCTAAGGATTTGGGAACTTAATCCCTAGGTTCATGAATGAAGGGATTCGAGAGCTTTATCACCAAAATTTCTCAATCAATTGCTAATTGGAGTAAATGGAGGTTCGATGCAGCCTATTAAAGCCATGAAATTTCTTCTTTGGAAATAATATTTGTTTTGTGAAGACATAGAGTGTATTTGGAGGGCAGTTTCAGAAGGTTAGAGGCGATCTTATTTGCAGCATTGCTCAGCCTTCAATGGTCGTAATTGAGCACGGAGACAGGTGTCAGAAAGACGAGGAAGAGTATTTTCTATTTACAGGGTTCAGAAGTGCATGCGAGCACAGTAATCTTGTTCCATTTCAGTGTAAATATTCTTCAAGATCAATCCTAATAAAAACGGACGCCCACTTAAAAGCGGACCTGGAAGTGTAGTCCAGGAGGGATGAACTCCGTCATCAAATTTTTTGCCTCTTCTTATCTCTGATTATTTCTGTTATTTAATTCATTTATGCTGCTGATTTATGCCATTTTTCATTAAAGCATACTTCAGTTAACAGTCAATCTAAAGGACAAACTAATCAAACTGCTTAAGCACATTATTCGATCAGTTACAGATCAATTTTGGTATCGGAGCAGGTTGTGCTTGTAGTTTGTTTGTCAGTGGATGTTAACCAGGTTGGGATTGCAACGTGGAAAAGGAGAGCTTGTGGAATTTGATCTATAGATCGGAAGGCGGAAAGTCGATCATCAATCAACGATGATAGGGACTGAGACCGTTAATACTCCTGAAGCTACTGAAAAGAAATCCATGGATGAGAATCAAATCCAGCAAATGTTTCTAAACATGCAACAAATTTTGGTAGAATTATATGAAGACAAGAAGATGAGGGATGCAGCCTCATCGTCAAAGGAATCAAATAAGGACAAGGGTAAAGGCAAGGTAGATTAATCTCCTTCTCCTCTGTCATCTCCATCGTCTTCTTCTTTCTCTTCTACTTCTAGTTCTGAATCAGAAAAAGAAAAGAAACACAAGAATCCACTTTTGAAACTTGATGTTAAGTTCGAATTACCTGTTTATGATGGAGAAATAAACCCTGAGAAACTAGATAATTGGGTAAAACAATTAGAAGTATATTGTCGTATTCAAGATATTATTGATGATAAGACAAAGATCCAATTAGCTACTCTTAGAATGGGCGGTACTGCTTTGATCTGGTGGGAGAGTAGGACACAGATAGATTTAAAGCATAAGGGAAAAGTTATCACCTCATGTGCTAGGTTTATTAAAGCTCTAAAGAAACAATTCTATCTATTGGGTCACACACAGCAAGCTGTAATTGATTGGCAGCGCTTGCGACAAGGTAAGGGATAGAGTGTTCAAGAGTTCACATAGGAATTTAGAAAGAAGGCATTAGCACTTGGTATTTCTTTGGACACAAAAGAAACTTTGTTGAAATATATTGGCAATTTGCACTCATATTTTCAGCATACATTATTAATTTTAAATCCTAATGATTTTGATGAAGTTCGTCTTCAAGCAATTCATGTTGAATCAGGTGGTAGACCATTCAAGTTTACACCAAATACATCCAAGCAGATGGAAACTGAAGACAACAAAAAGAAGGGCAATTCAAAGGGAAAGAAGGCTGCCACAACTCAAAAGGAAGAAGATATACCTACGTGTACACATTGATAAAGGATTGGCCATGATGAAGCTAGGTGTTGGAAACTTCATCTAGAACTGAAGCCGAACAAGTTTCAATCAAAGAAGGGTGAAAAGAAGGCTGACACAGTAGTCCAAAAAGACTTGGACTTGGGATCTGATTCAGGTGATGAAGGTAAAATCACTACTATGGTTACAACAGGTAAAATTTCTAATGATAGTACTTCTGCTTCTTCAAACGTCAAACAATAGAATGAAGATAAAAGAACCGAGTTATTTCATATAAGGGTAACTTCAAAGCATACTAATATAGATACATTGTTCGATACGGGATCACAGGAAAATTTGATTTCTAAGTCATTGGTTAAATAATCGGGTTTGAAAACACATAATCATCCAAAGCCATATCCTTTAGGGTGGTTAAAGGAACAAAGTCAAATTTAGGTTACCAAACAGTGTCGGTTAAAATTTGCAATCATAGCTAACTATATCGATGAAGTGGAGCTAGATGTGATACTGTTAGACATTTGTGGAATTGTCTTACATAGCCCTTATCTCTATGACTGTGATGCAATATTTTATAGAAAAGAACATGTGTATCATCTTAGGAAAGATGGGATTAAGTACATCGTTCGGGCACATAAAAACAAAGATCACTTGAATTTAATTAATGCTAATTAGATGAAGCGCTTAATAAGTTCAAGTAGGAGATACATTCTCATTTCGATAAAAGAGCAACATAAGGATCTTATTGATACTCGTTCAGGTTGTGAAATTCAGTATGAAGGTAATTTGGTTAAAAAGGTAGATTCATTTCAGGATCTAGTTAAAGAAACAAAACATCTACTTCATAAAAATAAAATATCACATGAGATGCAGTTGATTTTTGATGCCTCTAATAATGGAATGTGTCACAAGTCAGTTGTAGAGTGAAAGGAAATAAAGAAAAAAAATTTAGGGATGGAATTAATGCGACACAATTTAACTCCATGCAGTTCACCCATAATTTTGGCTCATAAGCAAAATAGGGCATGGGGAATAAATGTCAATTTTAAAGTTGATTCAATTAATCAAAAACATTTCACAACATTGATAAATCATCAAAAACCATATGAAGATAAAACATATGTTAAAGGTTATGCAATGGAAATAGTGATTCACATAGATTATCAATTGCTTCAATACTTTCAGTCATATACTAAGATGCAACAATCTCACTACAGTTGGATGGAATTTCTTCAGCAAAATCACTTAGTAATTAAAGGCAGGGAAGGTGTAACAAGTAAAGTAGTTGATATGTTGTCTTTGAATGCTTTAGTAGTACTGCATAAAATTTCATTGGTTTATGAAATTTATGTAGAACAATATAGTACTGATAATGATTTCAAAGATACTTTTGAATCACTAACTCATAATGCTCAGATAAAAAATTTGCAGGTTATTTGGGAAATTTATCTTTCTCGGATTGCAGGCGTAAGAAAAACTACGACACAAAGTCAAATATATTTTTACTGGCCTCATATGTGTGAAACAATTATGAAGTACATAAAGGGATGTGTAATGTGTTCGACAAGCAAGCCATGCAATCGAAAGATTGGTTTGCACATACCACTTCTAGTTCCTTTGCAACCATGGGGCAACATGGATTTGGTTCAAGGATAGACAGAAATGGTGAACAGGACTGGGATACATATTCTTCGAGGCAACTACAATATACATCCTAAGATGTGGGATAAATTTTTAACTTATGTGGATCAAACTTATAATAAATCTTTACATTATTTTGTGCCACGACAAGCATTGAGTCAAGTGAGGTTCAAACTGCGCCATGATAAGCATCAGTTTTAGGTCAACGAGCTCAAAGTCAAGATGAAAGTGAGAGAGTTGTATTCTCACTTATTGTCAGTTTAAAATTAAGCTTTTGTGGTCCAAAATATTTTTAAGTGGAGAGGATTGATCCAGGAGGATCTTGATCATTACAGTGCAATAGAAAGTTCCAAGTCAACTCTAGCAATTCGATGTCTAGTTCAGTTTCCAAATCCGCCAGTTTCGTCAATGTCGTCCTCAAAATGATCATGGTTCAGTTCGCTAGTGAAAGGTCTTTTAGTGTTATGGTCGTCATGTGTGATGAAAAGGTGTAATGTGGGTTAAATTTATGGTGAAATACATTATCATGTAAAGGTCTATGGTTTAATAAGCTAACCTAGATTTAAAACCCTAATACCTAAGGCTAAAACCCTATACACATGACCTAAGACCTAATCATAAACCTATCTCTAAAACTAAGTGATGGCCTAAGTCCTAAACCATATGTCAAACCCTAAGCATTAAACCTAAATTCCTAAAAATGCTAAGTCCTAAGTCTAAATCTAAGTGTTAGGACCTAAGAATTATTCCTAAGACATATGTTATAAACCCTATGGTTTTAAAGTCCTAGCACAAAAATATATATATAAAAAAACCCATATTATAAAACTATGGTATAAACCTTTTATAAGGTTCGGAATATGGGTTTAAAATTATTGTTCGGGTGGTAAGTTTTTTAAAACAAAACATTACAAATAAACCATATAATAAAACCCACAATGTTAAAATTTAAACGCGCAGTTATTAGACCGTGTCGTAAATATAATAACATGTGAGCAGAGTTGAAAACCGCAGCGGGAGTTGTCCACCAGTTGTAACTGCACAGAGATCGTCGGGTTAATATGCCATGTGACAGGTATGTGACCGCAGGTTGAACCGAGCCGGAACTACCGCGACCGCCGGTGTTACATCGCGGTCGCCCGCCTGATCACACGCAATGGTTATCATTTCCGCTCGGTGAGGCTAACCGTCAGGGTTAAGGCCTATCCAAAGTTTAAAAGTGGGTTCTCAAATTTATTTCAACGCTAAGGATTTGGGAACTTAATCCCCAGGTTCATGAATGAAGGGATTCAAGAGCTTTATCACCAAATTTTCTCAACCAATTGCTAATTGGAGTAAATGGAGGTTCGATGCAGCTTATTAAAGACATGACATTTCTTCTTTGGAAATCATCTTTGTTTTTTGAAGACATAGAGTGTATTTGGAGTGTAGTTTCAGAAGGTTAGAGGCGATCTTGTTTGCAGCATTACTCAGCCGTCGGTGGTTGGAATTGAGCATGGAGACAGGCGTCGAAAAGGTGAGGAAGAGTACTTTCTATTTACAGGGTTCAGAAGTGCCTGCGAGCATAGTCATTCTATTCCATTTTAGTGTAAATATTCTTCAATATCAATCCTAATAAAAACAGACACCCACTTAAAAGCAGACCCGGAGATGTAGTCCAGGAGGGACGAACTCCGTCATCAAATTTTTTGTCTCTTCTTCTCTCTGACTATTGTTGTTATTTAACTCATTTATGCTACTGATTTATGTCATTTTTCATTAAAGCATACTTTAGTTAACAATCAGTAAAGGCGTAAATAGTAATAAGCACTTTGTTCGATCGATGAATCAATTATCGGTCAAAGTCATATTCTCTCCACATGGGTTGAACATTTACCTTCATTCAGAATCTAAGTCAAACTCAGTTGCCTTTCCCTCTTTGGTGAGATTGATAGTCCAAAAAATCATTGTTT
Source organism: Pinus albicaulis (assembly GCA_034641835.2). Classification (NCBI taxonomy): domain Eukaryota; kingdom Viridiplantae; phylum Streptophyta; class Pinopsida; order Pinales; family Pinaceae; genus Pinus; species Pinus albicaulis. The sequence continues at coordinate 1,001,620,649 of CM076579.1, forward strand.
CAAGGTTCGATGAGCATTGAGGTTGGTAAATTTCTCTGTTTAAGGAAGCGAGTTTCCCTACCCTTTAGCAATTGTACACCTTTGACATATTAACGAATCTATGAAAATGGATAGCGATAATATCCTAAATGAAGGATTTTGTAAATTTGTCTTCTTGTCGACAGTTCCACCATAAGGTTCATCATGACGCTATGAAATTTGTTCATCTTTATAATTCATATTAAATGTTGAGATCTGACCTATTTTACTTTAATTCATTAGTAATAGGTAACATAATTGAATGGTTTTATGTCTCTTAAAGCTAAATATAAGTAATTGCTGTAACGACTAGGTAATTAGCAATATCTGCAAACTAAGGAGTTTGAGTAGTTATTCCAAAAAGGTATTCATCAGGAAATTTATCTTCAACTGGAGTGTCATCTTTGATATTTTGAATTCTAGACAAGAAATTAGCAACTGTGTTTTGTTTTCCAGGTCGGTCTAGAATGGTGATGTTGAATTCTTGCAGGATTAATAACCATCTTGTAACTCTGCCATTAGTAATAGTTTTATTCATTAAATATCTAATTGCAGAGTGATATTTATGAAAAAAGGTTTCATAGCCTATTATATACTGTCTGAATTTGT